>CACRXP010000696.1:27091-81697 GCA_902702965.1 Spirometra erinaceieuropaei | reverse complement strand
GCGCCACAGGTCCACAACGAACACTGACTAGGGTTCTATGCACCACGGAAGAAGGGGGGGGGGGGCGTTTGGATCTCAGTTGGAGTAGCGTAACCCATCAATTGGGTCTGCCACAGCACCCCCGAATGTGGGCATTTGTTATGGGGGCTGCGCATTCCCGATAACGCCCGTCAGAATTCCATATGGTTCCAGTGTTGGGCTATCGCATTCACTCAGTAGAAAATTATGTCTTCTTTTAATTTTACACTCGAGGGAAGGGTGTAATTTGGTTTCATAAAACTTTTCCAATTTCCGAATAATTTTGAAACCAGACTGTCCTTACACTTGCATGCAGGGTTCACAAACTACAAGTCGTATAATTTCCGCGTACGGAAAACCATACATTTCTTTACAGTAGTTAAGGGAGACCATATAGGGTTCATAAAATTAAGTAGTGGATTTGAGCCACATTGGTAAATTCAGAGACAGGACGTTTTATGAAGGGCCATTTCACGGTATTTACAAATCTCACAATTAGAAACTTTTTTAAAACCGAATTATACCCTTCAGTCGAGTATAAAACTGGAAAAAATTGAAATTTTCTACCGAATGGGTAAAAGAATCAATATTTTTATGCATGCTTTCCATGAAATATAATTGGATCTTTAAGGGCATCCAAAATCAATGAAAAAATGTCTGCTACTTAAGTAGCCATTTTTCACGGAGTATGGTTTTTAGATACAGCCAAAAAGAAGTTTGTTCAAAAGCAGGCCTCCTAAGGTATCTGAATTATTATAGAACTATGCTGTAGGATTAGTGGTTTTGCAACCCTTTTTAATTAATCTTTTCGAAACGGAAACGTATTTCGGAATTTCGGTTGACATTTCATGAGTTAGCGCAACTACTGTATATTAACTAACCTGCAAAGTCGTGATCGATGTTTTAGTGGGTAGAACAACGTACAACTGGTGTTTTTATTTTTGTTTTTTTGCAGGATAATGTCCTGTTCACCCCTCAAATGAGGTGTAATTCTGATTCAATTTACGTCTGTAATCTAATTTTTCAGACAGCAATCAGTCTCACCGCCGACGGCCTGCAATGTATCTTTATTCCTGCTAACAACTTGGACCCCTATCTCATCGAAAATCTGTTTACATTAGCCAAAAGCAATCAGAACAAGGCATGAAAGCACTGCTAAATGCAGGAAAAGCTGTATTTTCCGTTCTTTTAATGATATGAACCTGTATACAAAGAAAACTTTGTGATTTCTATGTCTCTCCGTCTTACAGCCGTTTTCGAGGCAAAAGTTAATGCGCTGTATTTGCTTTTGGTTTTCATAATTTTATCATTCTATTTTATCTTAATTCTCGGATGCCTGCTAAAGTGGCCCATAAATAATTGACCCGTCACAAAGCCGTTCTTTGGTTTGACGACTTTTGATATAATAAGTTATTTCTTATCTGATAGTAATGCCTCACTATAAACCAAATTTTGCGTTTTTTACAGAGCAGCTCACTTCTTCAACGCAATTTAACTTCCTTAGATACTGAGTAGGCAGTTTATGCATTAAAATGATTTTTCTGCGAAATTCGTCATCTTTCTTCTGAAAGGCCACAAACTATGCTGCATACTTCACTAACTCATGGAAGACATTTAAGTCGATGGCTATCTGGAAGGGTTTTTTAAAGTTTATTGGGTTTCTGCTGTTTTTATCAACTAGGTCATTTGCGTGGACTTGGATTATATGCTCGTGCAGGGCGGACTTACTCATCTGATATGATTTTTTGCATTTCTGGTACTACCGTTTATATTTAGCAAAAGCAATTGGTATTCCTAGCCAGCACAACGGTACTTTCGAAATTTACTCTGTGTCGTCGTTTAATTGTATTTTGCCTATTTTTAATCAGTCGCTGCAGTTCGTACATATGGATCGATTTCTGCATTATTTGCAGTTTTCGGACGTTTGCACACGTTTCACGATGAAGGTCACCCACAGTGGACTGCAAAATATTCCCGGCCTCACTTCTCCCCACCGATTAATTTTTAATGTAGGCTCTTTAAAACCAGCCACTTCCAAAATTTCGCGTGAGTGGCAGGCCTTTGCGTCAAGTGAACGTTCACTTTTCTCATATATCACGTTTTTACCCCGTCTAACCAGAAGAGAAAAATAGTCCACTCAAGTTAACACCAAAGGTGGAAATTGTCCTGTCTGGTTTTTGTTTATTAAGTGCCCTGGGACTTTTTAGAGGCAGACTTCCTTTTCAGATGGCTTGGCTTTTCTTCTGGGCTGTTCCTTCAGCTGTCACATTTGCTGCAGGACTTAGGGGACCAGTCCTTTGGTACATGAGAGCGAGGGAGCGAGAGGGGGAAGGAAAGGAGGGAAGGAGTAGAGAGCAACGTCTAGCGACGATGGGTGATAGTTACCTGCCTCGAGCTTCAGTTCACATGAACGCGTAAAAGTACACCTGGTGATTGTACCTGGTTTGTTTTTATTGGTCCGTTCTTGTCATCGGGCTGCTCGTGTGGACAGTCCGCATGTGCTCAGTACTTCCGCACCTTTTCTAGCTACTGGAATCTGACACACTGGCGCACTATTTTTAGCGGATGCAGTTGTGAGGATTTACAATGCTCGCTTCCTTAGGTTTTGTCGCAGAACGATCGCTTTCGCAGCTCTCTCTCTCTCTGCATGTGGGGCGGTCTTGTGGTTGTGCTTGGCGTTTGAGGCAGTTTTTTCACAGGCCTGATCCGACACCTGCTGGAGCGGAATAAAGAACGTTGCGATGGAAACAGATTCGAAGTTGATTATGATGATCACGGCATCAAAAATGTTTAAATGTACGTTTGTTGCGAGGTTGCCGTCACTCATTTTTCGTATACTCACATTTGAAAATAGGAGAATATGACCTAATCCCCCTTGCACGTGAATTGCATACCCTGGAAGATGCCATCCAGACTCCAATGCGGTCGTTCAATATTATTTTTCTTAGCGAAAACGAGTTGGTCATTTACATAGCAAAGTTAAATTTTTGTCTGAGAGTCCAACTACAATCCCTTCACGATCGTTGTCCAATTAATCCAGTCAGTAGCACAGCGATTACTGGGACTGTTAGAATGCACTTAATCTGTTTATAGTGCGTAATGTCGAGCTGTCAGTCTTACCAAGTCAGTTCCAGAATCGTCCTCAACTACGATAAAAAAAACATCCTGCAGCTCACAGATGAAACTGCCTTTGAACTGTTTCCACCGAGCCTTCCGTTTCAGTAAGAGAGAAGAGCTGCTTAAAAAAAACTGTCTTGCTTATTGCGGTTATTCCGACTCAAAGGATATTCAATCAACTTTGTAAAAAAATATCTCATATGTCAGGGATACCCACAAATAATCGGATTTAGTGGCTAAAAAGTGCCGCGGAATCTTTGCCTCCTTCTTTAAATTCAAGGATTTTATGATTTGACCCCTGTGTCGCAAACAACTTGGCGTCCTTCCTAAACACAGTCTGATCTTGGGCAAAAATAACGTCACTTACCATATATCTTCCGTTGATAGTTCTTGCGTTTACGTTGGTCCATACGAGTCAAAGATTTCGGATCCACACAGACTGATTACCCGTATGCCTTGTATCTCCTCTTTTCGCACCTTCCGACTGGAAACGTACTGAAGCAGTCATCATAGCAAATACAAGATTGTCGTAAGAATTCTTTGGGGCTTGACAGTATAGTAGTAGCAGTAGTATGCTATTATCGGCAAAGACAAGGGAGACTGAAATGGCCATTTCTGGCTTATTAGCCATCGTCAGTCAGTCAAACCCAACCCCGAAGTGTGAAACACCCGAGGCTCGAACTCGCAACCTGTTAGTTAGAAGTCCACGCCTCTAAACACCTGGGCCACGAGCCCCTTGCCCTGTCGGTTTTCGATCGGGAATATACAATGAAAGGGGGCGCACACCGATCGTTCTTACGGAACTCACTAGTTCTGTTGTGCCTTACGGGCTCTGTCTCTCTCGAGCCCAACCAGCAGCGCAAGATATAGGCAATATGCTACTACCGACAAAGACAAGGGAGAATGGAATGGCCGTTGCTGCAACTGTGGGGCACACGGTGGACATCATCGAAACCGATGGTCGAACTGTCATGCTATTACCGACGGTCTCAGTCACCATGTCGACCTGGTCGCTAACTGCGAAGGTCTGTGTGCACGGCTGACTGACACTCTGCATCCAATAAACAGCTGATGATCCGCTGCCGGTTGTGAGGAATCTTGCTTGTTCACCATCCAGCCCCCCTTCCAACACAGCGAACCACAAATGAGACTTTTGAACTCCGTCACCTATCAAAGAACTGGGCCGCGTACTAGTTGTCCTTTCGGTTGTAATAGGGCATATTAACTGGGCTGAACCTCCCGGCCTTTTTCGGTGCCTTGGGGCTGGCCTTCAAGGCGGTGGCTAAGAAAGCCAAAAAAACCGTCTTCACCTGCCACACCCGATCTGATCTCCGCTCCGTATGATCCAGACCATGATGCGGACCACGTGAACCTCACACAGTTAGGATGGCATTAAGGCCGCAAAGGTACCGTTGTAGTTTGAACCCATTTCCTACGTACGACCGATTTACAGTAAGTGGGCTAACTCACTAAATTTCAACCGAAATTACGAAATGCGTTTCCGCTTCGAAAAGATTACTTAAGTAGGGTTGTAAAAGAGACCACCGTGCAGAATAATACTATTATAATTCAGTTACCCGAGGACGCCGGCTTTCAAACAAACTTCTTTTCGACTACATCCAAACACCATACTTTGTAAAAATGGCTACTGAAGAAGAATGCATTTTTTCACTGATTTTCGATGCCCTTACATATTTAATAATATTTCATGGAAGACATGCATAAAAATATTCATTCGTATGTTCATTCAGTAGAAAATTACGTCTTTTAATTTTATACTCGAAGGAAGGGTATAATTTGGTTTTACAAAACTTTTCCAATTTCCGAATAATTTTGAACCCAACCTGCCGTTACACTTGCATTCAGGGTTCGCAAACTACAAGTCGTATAATTTCCGCGTAAGAAAAACCACTCATTTCTCTACGGTAATGAAGAGGTAACATATAGTGTTCATAAAATTAAGTAGTGGATTTGAGGCACATTGATAACTTTACAAGCCAAATTGGTAAATGCAGAGACATGACGTTTTATGAAGGGCCATTTCTCTGTACTAAAAATCTCACAATTGGACACTTTCTTAAGACCGAATTATACACTTCCCGCGAGTGTGAAATTTAAAGAAGATGTAATTATCTACTGAACGAGTAAAAGAATTAATATTTTAATGCTTGTTTTCCATGAAATATAATTGAATCTTTAAGGTCATCGAAAATCAATGGAAAAATGCATTCTGCATAATTAGCCATTTTTTACGGAGTATGGTTTCTGCATGCGATCGGTAAGGATTTCCTTCGAAAGCTGGTATCCCGTTGTATCTTAATCAGTATAGAACTATACCGCAAGATGATTGATTTTACAACCCTGCTAAATTAATCTTTTCGAAACGGAAAGGCATTTCGGAATTTCGGTTAACATTTCATGAGTTAGCCCACCTACTGTATTTCGGCTGCTCACAGCCCAACGGGCCACGGCTGATAGCGTGTCGTGGCAGATCCAAGCAGTGCATGGTTAAGTGACCCACACACCTGGTGGTTTTCCTGAGCGATATGAATGATCATAAAACAAGGTTGTAAATAGTGTCCTTCTTCGACCTTCTCTCCCCTCTCTCAACAGGAGTTAGGGAGACTGTTTCACAACATCGCACCAGTCTTTCTGCAGAACATGCACTTAACCGGCGCTCTGCCGAAATTTACATGCGTGCCGTATTCCAAGTCGGCAAGAGCAAATGCTTTTTTCTGTGCAGCTGCGGTAGCAGCAATTGTGCTAATTTTCGCACCTTTAATGCTACTTTGAGCGACTTTAGTACCTAAAGACGAAATTGCTTATTTAAATGAATGCACTGCACAGATGAATCCGTTTAACACAGACTCAGGGAGCACATGATGCACTGGCCGAAATTCGCGACAGCCTAGCAGGTGAAAATAGCGACTATATGAATTTCCAAAACAGCTTGGAGCGTAGTTTAAAGTGAATTCCCATCTGGCAAACTGCATTTGCCTTATGCGGTTAATCATACAGACGACAGCCAACTCGTAATGCATTTTTCCTAGGCATTACTTGCCGTCGTAGGAACCACATACCAGCAAACAAAGAGCACCGCGACGGGTTCATCAATTTCCAGATCGTTGAGGGTGTAGCTTCCTGAAAACTCGAAAGACGACTGTTTGAGGAGTACAAACCCACGTTTTCCGCCTAAATCAACGACACCTCTGGCATCATCCATTGGGACAAACTGGATCGTTATAGAGGACAGTTGCGGTCGATCTACCGTTCACGAGGAAGAAGGAGGTCGTCTACAGGATTCCATGCGATCCGGCGATGCAGTCTATTGTGATTGAATTGGAAAATCCACCTTTACACGGATCCGCTTGAGATAACGCTCGCACTGTCGGTGTTTACCTTTCCAGGAAAGCTCGAGAGTTCCTTAAAAGCATGCGCTCAGGTGAGCTGGATGTCGCGTATAAAAACCTCAGGGGGAAATTGAGGAGACGGGATCCGATCGATACAGAGCGACGTACACGCAAACCACAAGCAAATACTGATTTTTCAAGAAAGTTTAAAACGCTAACTGTTTTTGGACATTTACTTAATGTCTGGCGAAGACCCGAGGAACCGGCGTTCAAAACTTACCAAATAAAATTTCTTACATTCCCAAAGCATATGTTTGACTTCAGTATATTTATGTCGGAATTGCTTTCACTGATCTGGTTACGGTGTTGTGACTAGGCGGTGTGAGTGTGTGCAGTCTGAGCACTACAATAATCAGGACAAATCCTAGCGTTGAAGGGAGAAGACGGAAGGCACCAGACGGAGGGGTTTATTGTATACAGAACCCTGAATTCTCCGCTCAAGCGGCAGTGGCGACTGGCTAAGCCAGGGCTGGTGTTGACTGTGTCCAGTCAGGCCTGACTGTCCTTGAGACAGTGGTGGCAGCCGCTTTTGTAGGCTCTTGTGCCAAGCTCAACTGGTCGCCAATCGGTGTCGGTAGTGTAACTTCAAGTCAGCGCGTCTGGGACGGCTCACTGCAAAGGGTGGATGACCTTGAGACAGCGCGGTCTTGGACAATGACGCCAGACCGGTCATGATGGCTGCCCGCTACAACGTAACATGCTCCTCCCTTGTGCCTTGAGGCTTAATCTAAAGTCAATGAATGCAGTCGCATAGCGACCATTAATAAATTCGGAGGGTAGTACCAAAAAAGACAAGTAAGACTGAAATGGTCATGTCCGGCTTATTTGCCGTCATCAGTCAGCCATACCAAACCTCACGTTTGGACCATCTGGAATTCGAAAGCGGGATCCTTAATCATTGAGCCCAGCAATCTCAAAAAACGAGTCATTTAGGTTTCGCTTGTTTTTTTGTCGGAGCTCCCCCGCAGTATATATACCAGTTCGCAATACGATTGTCTTCATGGGCTCCGGATTGAGCCTGGAGGCACAACGAGATGAGTATATCCCGTAACCTGATCGGTGAACGCCATTCCAACACAGTTTATACTCCTGAGCGTATCTGATAGGATAAGTGGCCTTTGGCTCAATGGTAGATCGTTCGACTCAGTAGCTAAAAATCCTGGTTGGAATTTCAAGTGTTCCAAAGCTGGGGTTGGGCACGTCTGGTTGATGATGGTTAATAACCCCGAAACGGCCATGCCAGTCTCCCTAGTCTCTGTCGGTGCTCCTTGTGGTCTGCCGTATTACTCGAAGCAGGGACGACTGTGCTACCTGGGTGCGTGTTTGTATGCCCCTTCTCCAGGCTGTGAGGTCAGTACTTCTAGGCAAGTTCACAGGGAAGGCGTCATAATTACTTCCGTCGGCAGCAGTCCTCTCATTATATCGCATCCTTTGTATCCACAAACTTGTTGGATGCACGATTGTAGCCGGGGAAAATCTTGCTCACCTGGAGTACTCGAGGGTGAATTAAAAGTGCTGCTTTAGCTGACTTTCCTGGGTAGCAGTTTTAAGCAGTAACGAGTTTTGGATTTCCAAATTTTGTGCATTTCGGTCAAATTTGCAGATTGACCTAGCTTCATGCAATTGAATTTTCTGTTACCTATCGACTGGTCTGTTGTTTGCCGAGTTCTCATCTGCGTGGGTTTCAGGCCTCGCCGTCGAGGGCCGTTGCAGCTACGATGTACACACACATGCGCATGCGCGACGCATTCCCTGCCTTAACTTGTGCTCCCCTCTTACCAGTAGGAGGGCTGACTCATAAAATGTTAACCGAAATTCCGAAATGCGTTTTCGTTTCGAAATAAGTACTTAAGTAGGGTTGTAAAACTAACCCTCATGCAGCATAATTCTATAATAATTAAGTTACCTCAAGGTGCTGGCTTTCGAGGGGACTTCTTTTCGGCTGCATGCAAAAACCGCACTATGTAAAAAATAACTACTCAAGTAGCATGAATTTTTTCATTTATTTTCGGTGCTCTTTAAAATTTCATTATATTTCATATTCGCTCTTTTGCTCATCCGGCAAAAAATTACGTTTTCTTTCAATGTTATACTCAAAGAAAGGGTATAATTCAGTTTTCACAAAAGTTTCCGATTCCCGAATAATTTTGAACCCCCACTTCAGGGTTTCCAAACTACAAGTCCTATATTTTCCGTGTACGGAAAGACCAAACATTTCCCTACGGTAGGAAGAGAAGACCATATGGGGTTCGTAAAAGTAAGCAGTGGATTTGAGTTATATTGTGCGCTTTACAAGCCACATTTGTAAATGCATAGACATGACATTTTATGAAGGGCCATTTCAAGGTGTTAAAAATCTCACGATAGGAAACTTTTTAAAGACGATTCATATCTTTGCTTCGAGTATAAAATTGGAAGAAGACGTCATTTTCTACCGAATGAGCAGGAGGGCGAGTATTTCTATGCATGTCTTCCATGAACTATGGTAAAATCTGTAAAGACATTGAAAATCAGGGACAAAATGCATGCTACCTACGTAGTCATTTTTCAGGGTGTGGTTTCAGCGTGCAACCGGGAAGGAGTTCCTTCGAATGCTGGTATCTCGAGGTAGCTGAATTATTATAGAATTGTGCTACAAGATGATTAGTTTTACAGTCCTTCTTAAGTAATCTTTTTGAAACGACAACGCATTTTGGAATTTCGGTTAACATTTCATGAGTTAGCCCACCTGCTTTATGTATTAGCCCAGTCATGCTGACGAGGCCGATATCACACGAGCGGATGCATCCACCCAATCGCAAGTGAGGTGGCTCATTCCAGCTGGCTATTGGGGCGTGCACAGTCGCTGCGCCTTTATCTCACCGTGTACAAACCTCTTCTTAGATGGCTCCTGCGTTCTGCATTTTACCTCAGGTAGGGCATCCAGCACCTACCAACGCAGATTGTTTTTTTAAAAAAACAAACCACAGCATCTGTTATTTTGCATCCTTATCCTTCCAGAATTGGCATTTAAGAAGTTATTTAAAATACCCATTTCATTTCTTCCTTCGGTTAGTTAGCGATTGCGGAAATAGACTGTGACTTCTAGATAGTGCCAAACTGAGAGCGGCTTTCCGTTTCGATCAGCGACTATGGAGCTCACCAAAGGCAGAGCGTACATCAAAAATGCCTGCTGTTACAAATTATACGCTCTATTGTGGAATTGAATACCCACAAGGAGGAGGATGACAGTGTCTTGCTTATTAGCCATCATTATCCAGGTTTGGGCAATCTGGGATTCGAGCCCAAGCTTTCGGGTTATTGGGCGTTAGGTTAAACGCCTACAACCGAGATGCGTTCATCGCCTGTGTGTTTGTTAAGTTTACATTGCCGGGTTCAGCTGCCGATAAGTCGACTAGCTTTGACCTTCGCAAATTCTCAAGGACATGTCCACTGAGCTCACAGTAGTCTGCTGCTTTTGCAGTACGCAAGCCAGAAATTCTTTGTTAAAGCTACTCGACACGACTTACTTTAGACAAGTCGACAGAACAACTTTCTGAAGCCCCATTCGTATTTTTTGACAGGGACAGAGAGACTAAAATTAACGTTTTTAGTTAAGTGTTTTCTGGAATCTCTGAACATTTACCAACGTAATCTGGAAAACGCGCCATCTGGGTTTGTCTACTTTGGTAGAGATTGTTTAAACTTTACTGGGTTTAGCCCACACCCTTGACACCTGCTACATAAACACTCTACACGTGGGTTGACGCCGCGCAATCCATAATTGTATGGGTTCATTTGGCCATATGCAGACCCATGAAAACCTGCGATAACACACCGCAGACCTTAACTTATTACCACACCTCACCACATCGGCCCACACTTCATAAATGAATCCACTTCATAGCACCCGACACACGGACGGAACATCCACCGGTCAAGTCAGTTGGGAAGCACGTTCGTTGGCGCAACTCAGTGCCTGACCGGGTCGTGTGTGGGACGTGTAGAAAGGCATCCACAGTCCTGCCGACCACTGTGTCCAGTCTCAGCGTCAGGTGACCGGCCGGTGCTGCACCCATTCCGCGGTGCACACGATGATTTAGTTTAATTATAATTAATTTTCAAGCCATAAGGTATGGGATGAAGGCAAGTGTTCGTCCAAAATTCAACAAGTGAAAGGTTATGGTCCCAACAGCATGCACAGGAGTAAGTGTTCCTGATCTGAGCTAACCCTGTTTTACGGTGTTTAGCGCTAGGTCAGACTGACCCCCATACCAAGGTGTTGACGCTTACTGGAATTCACAAATCTGCTCACTGGGGTTACTCATTTTTATCATTTCCCAGTCGCCACTCGAGATCAGGGCTTCTGCCACTTTCCGGCATGAGGAACCCTTTAAGTGGCAGCTTCACCGTCGTAAGCAACAATATCCATCGCTGTTCCAGGAATAGGAGAGAAACCAGCGATCTGCGTGTGACTTGCGCTGCATCTGTCGCACTCTCTCCTGCTTCATCAACCCAGCTTCGAGGGGTGGGATTACGCGCGCGGCTAAGGAGGCCCTCTACGCGGGCCACACACGGACGAACCTCATTGCGTGCCCACGCACTTCCCATGAAAGCGTGCATAAGGCAATTTTTCTGTCAGCCCCTCAACTTGGAGTGGCTTCGAAGGAGTCTTTTACCTGAACAATGCCTTTATCCAATCCACCTTTTGACAGAGGCAACGCTGAAAGGGCACATTAGTTATACGGGTGAAGTATTAGAACTCAGCCAGCCAGCTATTTGCCTGAGTTTGGGAGTTTTCCGGCGGAGATGATGGCAGCGATAGTTGTAGGAAATTTCAACCTCCCGTGACTGTTCGACCGTCACAGGCGACGACATTCACTGCGTGGGCGCAGCTCCGAAGAATTGCGCGCGAACTGTTCTGCAGCGCTGCATCTACCGCACTCTCTCCCGCTCCGGTGGAAAGACGTCCGGCCTACGCGACATGATCTCCACAGCATGTGGCGGCGCAGTGAGAGTGCTCGCTTGACTTCCGCTAATCTGATTTTGGAACTGTAACTTTTGCAACGAAAAAAGAACTGTTAGTCGGCTTTTCTCCCAAAAAATTCTGACTCTGGCCGGTGTGACGGTTTCTTCAAGCAGCTAGAATATTTTCTATATGCAATTTATAAAACACACCTCCTTAAAACCAAAGTGTCCGTCCCTAGAATATCTTCAGCTTCATACCCATGCGTCCTCGTGTTAGATAATTGGGGTACGCACTGTTCTCCAAAGCAGAGCTAAACTGTAAAACCGCTTAAAAACGAATTTTGTAATTTTTGATGAAGATGGGTTCAGGCGGGTTTCCTACTGCCCGCTGTATCTACGCGCCTACCAGAAACCCTATCATGTTCCTCTGAAAAATAGTTGGACGCTACGGTTCGCATGAAAACCACCGCGACTGTCCTGAGCATTAACTCCTCTTTCGACTACAATAGGTGAACTAACTCATGAAATATCTACCGAAACTCTGAAATGCGTTTTTGCTTCAAAAAGATTACTTAAATAGAAGTGTTAAACTGATCAGTCTGCAGTATAATTCTATAATCATTCAGTTATCTCTGAATGTCGACTTTCGAATGAACTCCCTTCCGGCTGCATACAAAAATCACACTCTGTAAAAAGTGACTGCTTATGCAGCATACATTTTTCTCTTTGTTTTTTGATGCCCCTAAAAGTCAAACTATATTTCATTGAAAACAGATATAAAATATTCGTCCTCCAGATCATTCGCTAGAAAATTACGTATTCCTTCAATTTAATACTCACTGGAAGGGTAATATTCGCCTTTAAAAACTTTTCCAATAACCGAATAATTTTTAAAAAACTGAATTATGTCCCTCCTTCAAGTATAAAATTGAAAGTAAATGTAATTTTCTACAAAATGAGCGAAAGCATGCATATGCTTATTCATGTTTTCCATGAAATATAATTGGAAATTCGTTCGAAAGTCGGCATCCTGTGGTAACTGAACTATTGTATAATTATACTGCAGGCTGATTAGTTTTACAACCCTACTTAATTAATCTTTTCAAAGAGAAAACGCATTTCAAAATTTCGGTTGACATTTCATGAGGTAGACCATCAACCGTATTTTCAGTATGCTTTACCGTCCGGTTTTACGTCACAAGTCATAAGCCTGGTTAAAATCAGGCCTTTACACGACAGCCGCGGGGAGAAGAAGGCAATGGCGGAAATGACCCCAAAGTGGCGTTGTATGAGGCAACATTTTAAACGTTACCTGGTGCGTCTGCTGCTGCTGTCAGTCGCAGTTCTCTCGTTATTTTCTCTTGTTTTGCTTACACAACAACAATGACACCGCACTGACGGAGAACTCCGGCACTGTATTCGCGGCCGTCCTCGTTTTCGTGGATAAACCCCAAAGAATGAGATGGAGTGCTTTCTTTCAAATTCATTGACTTATTTCTCTATCCTCTGGCTCTATTTTTAAAATGTTTTCTACGGGGGGAGGGGAAAAAGGGAAACCAGAATTGAGCGGACAGTTCACGCGTTATCGTCCCTTCATCTCTACGGTTAGGTCATTAATATTTACGCAGTCCCGGAGGATGCCACCAACTAGGAAGAAGCCTCTCTGTTATTCAGCTAAATTTCCGAAAAAATATAAAATTCATCCAACTTTTGTACAAATAAGATGAACGGCAGGAGCCCTTGCTGAAGGGTGTGCAATTATACAGGAAAAAAAAATGACTACTTTTTCGGCCAAATTTCAAAATCTGGGCAAATTATAGTCCTTCTTGTCAGATCAAATCAGCTATTGAACGTTAGAGAAAAGGCAAGTGATCTTCTCTCCATGCATTTCTCTCTCGAAGTTCGTTCCTCTTCCTGTTTGACGCCATCTTTGTCATATATATATATATAAATAGTTTGCGCGATATACCATAGTTGGCACTACAGGTGCTAAGTAAACACTCAGACAGGTAATTCGACGATATCCTGTCGTCACATGGCACCTGCGAAGGGTTCGGTTCATTGGTGGATCCTCCAAAGTCCCCTATGTGCTCTTGTTCTGAAATTGCAGTTTTTTAACTTCTTCAGAAACAAATCGCCAACTTGGAGTAAGTCATTCTATTTATGACTTACAGACTCAGACTGAACTTTTCTATGAATAATTGAGCCAAAGTCACTGGCAAGGGGAACGAAGATAACCATTTCTTGCTTATCAATAGTCGTCATGTCCAAACTCAGGATTGAAGGAGCTGGAATTCGAACATGGAATGCCTGATCATTGATGGTTTTTAAATCCAACGTTTTACAACATCCTTGTGATTGTCTTTGAGGGTTGCAGATTGGTCCCAAGGGCGCAACGGATAAGCATTCTCCGCAACCCGGCCGATGAACGCCAATCCTACTATGCATATATGTATAGATGGCAAACGTATTATACCATACTCCCGACACAGGTACTAGCTAAAAGCCCAGACATGTGTTTCGCCGACATTCTACCGCTGCGTGAGACAGCTGCGAGGTGTCCGGCTCTTCAGTGGGTTCCCCAGCGTTTTCTGTGTCGGCGAAACACGTGTCTGGGCTTTTATTTGGTAACTAGGTGGGAGTACGGTATAATTAGTTTTCCATATACGTTTAATACTACTCGTAGTACTACTTGTTTGTAGAATGGGCATTAAGTGGTTATTCCACAGCAGTTGATTGTCTCCGACTCAAAGGTTCATTGAATCGCAGGGTCTGACCTTAAAAGGTCATGTCCCGGAGACGTAACTACATGTCCTGCACCGAATAACTTCTGAAATTATTCGCTTGCTACATATACATGTATTCAGCTAATAATTTCAGAAATTATTACGTGCAGGACATGGAGTCAGGTGTCTGGGAAATGACTTTTTAGGGTCAGACCCGAAATTTCACTAAACGTGACGTAAATGGTAATGTTCACACGAACTAACAAGTTATATCTCACGAGCCCCTAGCCTTAAAGGCAGCAAGTAAAACTGAGCAGTGAATAATATAGAGATTCCGAACGTTAAATAACCTGACAACAGAGCGCGACAGCAAAGCAGGCCAACAAGGCGGGTTGTACAGGTGTGTTGTTTTTCACCACATTCAATCAAGCAATCGGGGCAAAGAAAACGGGACTAAATTTTCAAAGGTAAATTAGTCCGGTACCTCATCACAAACGGCACGGTACAGAATACGGTATGGCCACCTGACATACAAAGTACATTACTAGTTGGAATGCCGGATTTGACATAAAAAAGTCATGTCCCGGGCAACTGACTCCATGTCTTGCAGAGAATAAGTCCTGAAATCATTATCTTCTTTATGCTCTGCATTTTACACGCCAGAAACCTCACAGAGAACGCTGGGGGGATCCACTGAGGAGCCGAACCCCTCGTCGCAGTACCATGCGACGGCAGAATACTGACTAGGCACATGTCTGGGCTTTTGGCTAGTACCTAGGTTAGGAGCACAGTACGACCAGTGGATTGTATTTCAGTCCTAAGACAGGTACTAGCTAAACATCCGGACATGAGTTTCGTCGATGTTTCTGCTCATACTTTAGCAGCTCCAAGGGGTTCGGCTGTTCACCCGGTCCTTCAGGGCTCCCTATGATAGTGTCTGGTATATAAACTCCGTGTGAATATCCAGGTTATAATTTAAAAAAATTATTGGCACCGTATATGCACATATGTGCGTAAGACCTTAAGGTCCAAATATCTTGCCCCGTACATAGTCATCAAAAAGACAAAAAAGAGTCGATTCTATGAATCAACATTCAGTGAACGATCTCATGACTTGTTAACCCAAAATTCGGAAACGCGCTTTCTACCAGGAAGGATTACTTAACTAATTATATTAGGGCCTAATCTTTTAATATTTCGGACTTTCTGTGATGTTGGTCTTTGAATGTACTTCTTTCCGCCTACCTGTCAAAACCACAATCGATAATAAGCGACTGCATAGGTAACATGCGCCTTTTCATCGATTTCCAGATATATTTTATAAAAAAATCCACAAAGATTTCCTTTCTTACATTCATTTGGCAGTAAGCCACATCTACTTTAAATTTTGCGCTTAAAAGGTGCACTCTTCGGTTTCATAATGGCCTTTTTGTTCTTGAGCCATTTTGAGTTCGATCTTCCGTTGTATTTGCGCATAGCGTTTTTTCTACAAGCTATATTTCCTTTCGCATGGGGAAAGCCATATATTCCCGTATGTCATTTAGAAGATACCACTTATAAATGGGTGTAGACTTTACTGTCTACTTCATGAGGAACATTAATAGATGAGAAAGTACTGTGAGGTTTGGGTGAAGATTTCATGGACTTTAAGAATCGTATATGTAGAAACTTTTCTAAAACTGAAAGATAAACCTTTGGACACAAAATTTGAATATGTGATTTTCTACCGAATGACCGCAAGTAAAATATATATGGAAACCAATGAAAAACCTATCGAAAATGCCAACTATTTACGTAATCATTCATTTTCGAATGCGCTTGTCGTAGGTAGTCGAAAGGAGGTGAGTTAAAAAGCCAACATCCCCGTGAGTCTCAATTACTATAGTATTATGCCGCATAATAATCAATCTAACAATACCACCCAAGCAGTTCTCCCTGAATGAAAACGAATTTCAGAATGTCGCTTAAGGTTTCAGGAGAACGGCCACTGGTCGTGAGCATATTTGCACAAATAACCAGATTTAAGGACGTCCTGCTTAAGTCCAGTTTCATTTGCTTTCCGTCGTAGAGGCAAAGCACAATACAGCAAAACGCTTGCCAAGAAATTCACCCCTTCATCCGGCAGACACACTACCTTCTCTGACAGCATCCGGAAGTGAACACCGTGTCACCAGCCGCGCCGCCCACCTCACACATAACCCATTAATCAAAACGAAAAACGGAAATCTGAATGCCTGTCCCCAAAGATTTGGCAGATCACTCAGTCCCATTCTCACGCGCGGAGTGATAAACACATTTCCCCTAGTCCACCTAAGATGCTTTCATTTCGGCAAGCATTGTGGCTTTTGTCGATGAGAAGCAGTAAAATAGGTAGGGTGCAGAGCGATATCTGCTCACCTCTGTTAAAAAAAAAACAGGGCAGAGGAGACCGCGAGGGTACAGCCCGCAAAAGATGACTTTTGGAGCAGCTCTTGCCCAAAGTGGGCTAACTCATGAGATCTCAACAGAAATTCCAAAATTCGTTTTCGTTTAGAAAAAATTTATTAAGTAGGTTTGTAAAAGTCGTCCGCCTGCAACATAATTTCATAATATTTCAGTTACCTCAGGATGTTGGCATTTAAACGAACTTCCTTCCGTCTGCATGCAAAAACTGCATTCTGTAAAAAATGACCACTTAATTAGCCAGCCTTTTTGTTGCTGATTCTCGATGTCCTTGACAATTTAATTATAATTCACAGAAAACATGCATTAAAATATTCATTCTTTTGCCCATTTAGTAGAAAGTTACGTCTTCTTTCAATTTTACACTCGAAGGAGGGGTGCAAATTGATATTAAAAGAGTTTTCAATTGTGGGATTTTTTACTATCGTGAAATGACTCTTCATAAAGCTTCAGGTCTCTGCATTTACCAATGTGGCCTGTAAAGTCGACAATTGGGCTCAAATACACTGCTTAATTTTATGAACCGTATATGGTTCACTTTTTTACCGTAGGGAAATTTATGGTTTTCCGTACGCGGAAAATATACGACTTGAAGCTAGGAAACCCTGAATGCAAGTGTAACGGCAGGTTGGGTTCAAAATTATTCGAGACTTGGGAAAGTTTTATAAAACCAAATCATACCCTTTCTTCAAGTATAAAATTAAAAAGAAGACGAAATTCTCTACTGAATGAAAAAAATGAATATTTTGTGCATGTCTTTTATGAAATATAACCGAATCTTTAAAGGCAGCGAAAATCAATGAAAAAATGCATGCTATTTAAACAGCTATTTTCTTACTGAGTTTGGTAATTCGATGCAGCCAAAAAGGAGTTTGTTCGAAAGCCGGCATCTCAAGGTAACTGAATTATTATAGAATTTTGCTGCAGGATGATAGGTTTTGCAACCATACTTAATTAATCTTTCCAAAACGAAAATGTATTTTGGAATTTCTGTTGAGATTTCATGAGTTAGCGTACTTACCGTAGGCCGAGCATTTTATTTTCGAGGTCCTGCGGAAATCTGCAATGCGTGACAAACCTTTTTCGAATGCTGGAACAGAAATTTGACGTCTTATTCATATGTTAATTGCTCATCCCCCGCCTGCGACGCATATTACAGAACACCGCTTGAGAATGACAGTTTTATCCAAGTCCAACATTCGATAGGCAGACGGTGAGCTGTCGAGATCGATCAGTAGGCGATCCGCATTCTGTGAAAATGCCGGTGGAAGTGTTTACTAATGAGCAGTGCGCGGGCAACTGACTCACCATTATTCACCGCTAACTGTATTAAAGGCCTGATGTTGGAGCGCACGAAGGATTCTTCTAAATTTGCATAAATAAAGGTAGTAGACTGACAACCTGGAATGGGAGCATTTTGTGAGATTGTTGTGAAAAAACGCTACTCATTTAAATTTCAACTTTTTTCTAACTTAAGTCAAAATTCATATTTCTTCGAGTTGTTTTATTTAGTCTAATCAAACAACGTTTCTGATTGACAAACGCAAGCCAACTAAGAACTGCTTAAAACATTAACTCTGGAAAATATTGCAGATGCGCAAACTATCTAATTAGGATTGAAAAGGCAATTTGGCGAGCATACGCCTGCTTTCGATAAATTCTCTTCAGGCCCGTACATTTATATGGCTATTGAGGTAATGAATTAAAAGATACGAGCAAGTAGATAATTAAGTTGTAGCTTGGGTTTGGGGAGCGGAGGGGAGGGGGAGAGTGAAACACCACAATTCTAGTCAGCGCCAGGGAGAAGGTGGGTCCCGACGAAGGTAATTACATGCGGGTAGCTGGCTTGGTGGCTTTGACCCAATTTGGTAGAGCTTGTTAGCTACGGCAGAGGCGGCTGCAATCATGCTACGCGGACCGGTCCTATGCGCACAGAAGAACTTCATACAGGTCCCACAGTTGCCATGGCTCAAAGCCACCAAGCCAGCCACCCGCATGTAATTACCTTTGCCGGGACCAACTTTCTCTCTGGCACTGACTGGAATTGTGGTGTTTCACTCTCCCCCTCCCCTCCCCAAAGCAGAGCTACAGCTTAATTATCTCTTTGCCCGTATTTTTTAATTCTTTACGTCAATTGCCATATAAATGTACAGGCCCGAAGAAAATTTATCGAAAGCAGACGTATGCTCGCCAAATTGCCTTTTAAATTTTATAATTGAAATTTTCGCGACTATATCTTATTAGAAACCAACAAAAAGTAGCCTAAATAAGCAGGTGTTTTTGGGATTCATCAGCTTGACTTACAAATTGCTATCTCATTACAGTACATTGGTGTTTGGTGGATGGATGAGCAAGGGAGTTATATAGTGGTACATAAGGGGAGAAGGAGTAACTGGCGTCACATGTGGACAGCACACTACATCGGCATCCACTCCAACGTCCACCTCCATCTGGTTAGCAGCTTTATGCGCAGTGACTGACAGTCGGTAGTTATACTCAAGTCTTGATTTCGGATATGTGACTTACCTCCGTGTAGCCTTAATTCCGCCAAACACGGGCCGTTTTTTAACTATTACGGTATAAGACGATGATAGTTACGCATACTTTACCCTTGGAACATCCCTCCTTCTGCCCCTCCTCAGTGTCAGCTTGTAAAAAAACCCTGGGGTTCGTATCTCAGGTGGTCTCAAATATGGATCTTGATTAAGCTGGCTAGTAACGGTTAATCAGTCAGAAATTGCTACTTTGACCCCTCCTTTCGACTACAAAACTGTCCAGTTGTAGTACTTTCACAGTTCTTAAGGATGGCCTCCTATACGAGTCCGGAAGTTGAAGTTATTACGACTACGGTTCCAGCGATCACGTCTTCTTCATATTTCCAATAATCGATACTATACCCGGCATAGAAAACGAAAATAGGCAGCAGTTGTCCAGTCACCATAATGTCAGTAACTGACATTGGTAATGAAATTTCGCATTTAATGACGCGGGCGCTGGCTAGCAGGCAATACTCCCAACAAGTACGAACATCGGCTAAGTATTCCGCAATATGTGGCGTAATTCATAAAACTAGATGACGGAAATCGAGATGATCGTTCTTAGGCACCTGACGGCTTTTCCTGAAAATACCCTCTTTCATGAAGAATCCGTTCCCGAGTAATCTTATTAGGCAAAGTGTCTACAGGTTTGAGCGAGGATCTACGTTGTCTTACATCCGGACAATTTATTTATGTCAGTGTTTGTCCAAAACGGGGTCCGAGCACCCGAGCGTGTTTTTTTCTGTGAGAGTAGAGCAATTTAACCTTGAAAGTTTTCTCAAGCACAACTTTTTGCACTCGGAAATTGACTTTTTTGCCTACTCAAATCGGCTGAAGCAGGATCGGCATTAACAGGTGTCTTTTTAAAAAAAGGTTTTTGTCGGTTTTAAAAAGTTAAACTTTTAATTCTCTGTGGTTTCATGCTCAAAGTGGAAGTAATAACGGATATGGGCAATACCTTGTTTAAACGCGTCATACTATCCTGCCATTTGAGAATAGCCTGTAAGTCACCCTGAAAGGGCCCATCATCGAGGGGACATTTCAGCTTTTGAACAGGCAGTAAAACAGTCTTTATGCGGTCTAGTTTCTGCCTGTAGTTAATTTGGAGACGGAACAGATAGAACATGAGCAGTTTGAGCAACATGGTACTAATCATATGGCCAGGAGAGGCCGCCGGGGTGGAGGAGTTGCCATGTATGTCAAGAGCAACTTAGCAGTGTGTGAGAGGACCGACAAGATTTCTAACGACACAGAGGCAATTTGGCTGACTATAAAGGCGCGGGGATCTCAGTCCCTCGAAGTCGTAACTATCTACCGGCCCCCGCAGGCGGATCCCGACACAGATAATTGTCTACTGAAAAGCATAAAAGAGATCGCCTGCCGACCAGACGTTGTTCTCATGGGGGATTTTAATGCACCCTGCATTCAATGGAGCGATATGCATGCGAAGTGCTCGAAGAATGCCTTCGATTACCGTCTACTAAAGACAACCCTAGAAGCTCTACTCACGCAACGTGTCCTGTTTCCAACTAGAGCTCGTGGAGGGCAACAGGCCAGTTGTCTGGACCTCGTTTTTACCAAAGATCCTGACAGTATAGACGAGGTGTACTACCTACCCCCGCTCGGTCGAAGTGATCATGCAGTGCTTTTATGGGAGTACTTGCTGTATTCTGAACCGTGTAAAAAAGACAATACGAGGGCAAATATATGGAAAGGGGACTTCCGCCAAATGAGAGCAGAGGCATCACAAATAGACTGGGATGTTCTCTTCTCCGGAAACGTTAACGAGGACTGGAATTTATTCAAGGATCGTTTACTGCATCTGATGAAGAACCACTGTCCCTTATCAAAGCCTAGGACATCCAACCGCCCTCAGTGGTTAACACGATAACTCAAAAAGGAGATCAACAAGAAAGGAAGGTTGTGGAAGAAATTTCGCGAGAACAACAACAATGCAGCGTTTACAGAATACAAACTCCAAAGAAATAAGGTGAAAAGTCTGATTTTCAGGAGGCGACGGGATTTGAGATTAATTTGCTCCACCAAGCCGTTAAAAATCCGAAATTGCTCTACAGCTATTTGCGGAAAAGCACACGTAACAGGAATCCCATTCCTGTTATGAGGAGTGATGACGGCTTGGAGATATCGGACAGTACAAATAAGGCTGAGCACTTTTCTCAATTTTTCCGATCCGTTTTCACAAGAGAAGCAGACTTTATCCCATCTAATTCTGAGAACATGAGAAATCCCACTATCGAAAATATTGTGTTTCGAGAAGAAGCAATTTTGGAAGAACTGAAAAGCTTGAAGGAATGTAAATCTCCCGGTCCGGACGAGATCCCAGCAAAGCTGCTCTTTGAGCTTGCCCAACAGCTGGCCAAGCCACTATCACTTCTGTGCCAGAAATGGTTTGATGCTGGAATTCTTCCCACAGACTGGAAGACGGCCCACATTACACCCCTTTACAAAAGCGGTAGTCGTGCTCAGGCGACAAAATACAGACCCGTCAGTCTGACATAAATCTGCTGCAAAGTGATGGAGAAAGTCATCAAAAAGGAGTTGATGGCTTACTTGGAAACCCACAACCTCTTGTCCAATGCACAATATGGTTTCCGTAGGGGAAGATCATGTGTTACGAACTTGCTATACACAATGCAAAGTTGGACACGAGCACTGGACGCAAAACACACCGTGCATGTTGCCTATATTGATTTCCGGAAGGCGTTCGACAGCGTTCCGCACCAGCGTCTCCTACACAAGTTGAGAATTATGGGCATCGGTGGCAAACTTCTCAAATGGATCGAAAATTTCCTTGTCGGCCGCTCCCAAATTGTCTGCGTAGAACAACAGCAATCAAGGTGCACATTCATAGAGAGTGGGGTCCCACAAGGCTCGGTGCTCGGACCAACCCTCTTTCTCTTGTTCATCAATGATTGTGTAGATGGGTTGGACTGTGATTGCGCCATGTTTGCGGACGACATAAAAATCTGGAAAGTCATCCAGAATGCTGCCGATGAGACCAACTTCCAAGAAAATCTTTGTCGATTGGACGAGTGGTCCGCAGATGGCTCTTGTCCTTCAATTTGAACAAATGCACCATTCTGCGCCTCGGAAATCAGACCCCTAGTACGCGGCAATACCATCTGAACGGAATGCCACTCCGAGAAGCAGAAACTCGGAGTTTGGGTTGCAGACAGCCTAAAGCCTTCTACACAATGCTGTAAGGCGGCCAAGGCCGCAACCTCAATTCTATATGCCATCAGGCGGGCATTCGTAGTTTTCGATGAAGACTGCTTCACCAAAGTCTTCGGCACGTTTATAAGGC
The DNA here is from genome assembly GCA_902702965.1 of Spirometra erinaceieuropaei. Taxonomy (NCBI): domain Eukaryota; kingdom Metazoa; phylum Platyhelminthes; class Cestoda; order Diphyllobothriidea; family Diphyllobothriidae; genus Spirometra; species Spirometra erinaceieuropaei. The sequence goes on along the minus strand of CACRXP010000696.1, from coordinate 59,175 downwards.
CCCATCTCGAATATGCAATTCAGGCCTGGAGACCGTGGACGCATCAGGGTTACAATCTGCTCGAAAGGGTGCAGAGATGAGCAACAAAATTAATAAGAGGTCAAAGTGCACTGCCATACGAGATCCGCTTAACTAACCTTAATCTCTATCCTCTGAGTTATAGGCAGTTGCGCGGAGACATGATACAAACTTTCCGTATCGTGCGCGGCTTGGATTGTGCCCTTCGGCGCAATGACTTTTTCCAACTCGCCACTACAACTCACCTCCGGGGACATCCCTTCAAGCTACGTGTGCCACAGGGTAGACTGAATGTGAGAAAATATTTCTTCTCCAACCGTGTCGTAGAACCGTGGAATAACCTGCCCGAGACTGTTGTTATGTCTCAATCTGTGGAGACATTTAAATGTCGTCTTGACAGATATATGCTGCAGCAACAAGCGGACTATGTGACTTTTTAGCCATGTGACCAGTGACATATGTGAATCAATGTATGCATTTACTTAATGCTGTAATTTCTTCACATTTTTGCTTATTTATCGATTTTTTTATGCACAAATAGGGAGTTCAAAGGCGTAAGCCTATTTCCCTCATATACACTGACTGACTGACTGACTGAGATTTCCGTGCATTCATAGCCACAGAATGGGCCTAACATTGAGCAGATATAGCGTGAATTGTTCCAATATAAAAAGAAGAGTGAGTTCTTGCGGGTGCAGCAGAACATTATCAGTGTTTCTCGGAAAAAGCCGGCTAAAATCAAAAACATTTTCGAGACCATACCTTAGAAATGGGCAAAGTACGTAGATATCCCTCAACAAAGTATCGTATTAGGTTGCTTTTTAAAGAGAAAGATTATTTAAAGAAAATGTTAACGATCAAGGGCATATTCCTTACTGACTTCCTTAGTGGAAATTCGCTTTCTTCAACCGGGGGGAGTTGAGTTTGGGTGAGTAGTCAAATGTGGCTTAAACGGCCATCTTCATAAAAAGGAATGCGCAAGAGCTAATTCTTTAGGTAAAAGCTTACAAGAGAAATCGTGTTTTTAAGGTTTTGATAATTATATAATAAAGGACTAGTTAGCAGCGAGGAAGGATGACAGAGAATGCGGGTAGAGTGATACGGTACTGTTTCGGGTTTATACTGCCTTCATTCAGCCAACCAAAACCTGACCAACAGCTGGGACCAGAAACACAAACATGCGCACAGACGCACCTGGCGCAGTCGGTCCACCACTGAGGCCTACCAGATGGGTCATAAGCACTTCATCGAACCGAAGTTCATCAGTGCCTCGCCACCTGTCATTCTCTGTCCCTGCAGATCGGGTATTTATCAATCAGGAAGGGGCGCACACCGATCTATTGGCTTCACGAAGCAAACAAGTTCCGTATGGGTGGCAAAGGTCACGAACAGGCAACCAATTACCAGCCCGAAGTCGGCCAAGTCATAATAGCAGCATTCTCTGTCATCCCTCCTCGCTGCTATTATGACTTGGCCGACTTCGGCCTGGTAATTGGTTGCCTGTTCGTGACCTTTGCCACCCATATGGAGCTTGTTTGCTTTGTGAAGCCAATAGATCTGCGTGCGCCCATTCCTGATTGACAGGACTTATTATTTTTTTCAGCTGGCTATAAAGGTTTGAAACAACGAACTATTTGCTGACATTTCAATGACGCCTATAAAACTCAATGGACTCCGCGATTTCCAAAAATCACGCGTTAATCCTGCAAAAAGTTTACGACTGCATCTTTCAATTGTATTTCAATTCAGTAGTTACTCTTCGGCCTGTTATCACGACCTTCTGACATTTTTTTCCTGCAACACCTCTATCATCAAATTAAGGCGAAGTCCTTTTTGCTCTTACCATTCACATCCCTAACAATACGTGGACGGGATAACTAAATCGATTTTGCGCAAAGAGATCACGAAACACATAACCAGGCAGGACGCACTCGACTTTATATAGCACCAATTCACAGGACATTAAAAATGAATATGTATTTAGAAAAAACCAGTTCTTTAAACGTTCCTGTGCTTATGCCGTTTTATTTGGTCAGTTAATTGCATTGACAAGTATTAGATGCTTCAACGGTTTGAGTCTTCTTATTCTGCGCGGATCTACATGCTTTCGTAATAAAGTCGCCATTTCTAATTAACTAAATAATACTTGACACATTAATCTTGTATTTTCTTTTAAACAATGCCCGTCCATTGTTCATTTGATGCCTTTGTGACAGCCGTCCGAACTAGTTTCGAATTGGCTAGTGATTTTTCTCTAAACAATAGATAACTACCGACAAAGATAAAAGAGACTAGAATGGCCATTTCTGGCCTACTGGCCGTCGTTAGCCTGACTCCGGGGTGGGCAATCCCTGGGGCTCAAACTCGCGACATTTAGTTAGAACTGCGACGCCCTAACTATAAAGTCACATGCCAATTTTTCTCGTCGGTAGCGTTCGGGTATATCATCAATAGTAAGAGTAGACACACCGATCGCGGAATCGATCTCCAGGGTTTTTCACATCTCGGGGTTGGGTATGACTAGCTGACGACGGCTAATAAGCCAGAAATGACCAGTCCAGTCTCCCTTGCCTTTGTTCGTAATATTATTCTGCTCCCATCACACTGCACTGTTCGGCTGCTGGCGGGCTTGTGAGAGAGCCCCAAGGCACAACGGAACGAGTGGGTTCCGTAGCATGATCGCTGAGCGTCCTTCTACCATTATATATACCCGATCGCAACCGAGAGGACGAGCCCGTGGCTTAGTGGTTAGGAACGTTGGACTTATAACCGATCGGGTCGCGAGAGAGAGTCCCAAGGCCCAACGGGACGAGTGATTCCCGTAACGCAATCGATTTTTCAATAACTAAGGCATACGTTATGGGTTAGATAACCCCCCCCCCCTATAGGTTTGCAATGGCCTAGCAAGAGCACCTTACAAATACTGCACCCCCTGAGAACACCACCCGGGAATCCAAAACGTCAGCAAATCAAATCTTCACTCCAACGACCGCGTCTTCTTTTCCAATAATGTTACCATTAGCATACAAAACAAGAATCGAAACAGCAAAATTATATTGTCACCTGGCTCGGCGTCACGGCTTAACTGTAGCCCTCTGATATGAACAATGATAATTCGACTCTCGTGACCAGCGATGTCCACCGGCTGCTTCACAGCAGGGGGAGAGCATGCGTGGTTGTTTATTGTAGCAGTAGACTTGCACAGCATCTACCGAACTATATCCTCCCCCCCCACCTTGGGCCCGATGCCAAGACATGTTCAAGAAGACCGGAGGCGGGAGACATCGCAGGTAACTGACACGGCCGGGCCTGCACCTAGGCGTACCACCACATCCTCTGGTCTCCAACAAACACTTGACTATGATTTTGGTCAATAACAATAAGTGGCGGCAGAGATCCCAGTTGACGCGACTTGGGCCGGCAACAGGGCCTGCCACAAGACCCCGAATGTTGCGTATTTCTGATAAAATCTTTTAAAAATCCGATTTAGCCCCCATGTCGGTCGAGCGCTTCTACCGCGTGGCCCGTTTTAGTGGCACAAACATAAACAATTCAATACCAATGACACATTTGGAGGGAGCAGAGGTCCAATGGTAATCCCGACCGACGGTGGAGTTGCTAGAGAGAATGCGAAAAGAGACAAGGGAGACCGAAGTGGTCATTAGCCGTCGTCATTCAGCCAAACTTAACCTCGGGTTGGGATAACATTGAATTGGAACCCGGACGCTTTGGTCCCCTAGCGTTAGCTCCAATGCTGTACCCCTAAACAACTAGTCTGCTCTCCTGTTGGTTGCTATCAAGATGCCTCTTCTTCGGTGTAGTTAAATGGTCACTTTTATCGCCGGCCAAATGGCGTATCCACGGGGTTTCCCTGAGACTATTACTCAGAGACGTGCTTATGGCAATTACTCAAAAAACACAGTTCTAGCCGACGCTAGCCCTGCACACCAGGATACCCAATTTGACTTTCAAAGCAGGAAAAAAACTAAGTTACCTACCTAGGCGTCGTGCTGTACACAGTACCAGGCGACAATCTGCCAGTAGAAATATTCCCCAAGTCAAAGCTTTAAGAGGGCACTTCCATCTAAACTACAAATGAAATTTTATTGTCTGCGTAGCCAGAGTAACACAAGGAATATGTTCATGAACATGTCAGCAGAAGAACTTGCAGTGAGAGTAAACGGGTATTCAGATAAATTCATTTGAGAGCATACGGAGGTACAGCCCTCAAGGCTGGAAATTCATGCGTTCAAGGGGAAAGAGTTCTACCTGAACTTTGCGCCCCATGGCGGACTCAGCAGTCAGGCAGCTGACCGTCAGGACTAGACCTCAGGCGGGTTTAATGAGAAGCTGACTTTTTCCACCTGGTAAGTCAGGACAGGCAAGATGATCAGTCTTCACGTGGGTACACCTACTCCTCACCTGATTCTTCTGTGGTGGGTTGTGTAGGGTCCAAAGCGGGCTGCTCTGTAGATTTGCTGGACCCAAGCAGGAGTCGGACTAGTTCACGATGCTCGTTTTTGGCCTTGTTTTGAGTCCACGCCAGTCCATAGCCACTGCCTAGCGTAGTGTTGGTGGCCCGTCTTAGAGATGGCCTTCACGCCGCGTTAATCACTGCGTACAATCCCACCACGGATTTGTTGGCAGACTCGAACTGTCGACTGGCGCACCGGAGATGGAGGTCAGAGTCAGTTCCACACTGGAGAGCCCATCCTCACGCGCTTAACCTACCACGAAGCGTTAAAGTCGAGGTTTGGACGTTACCAACTGACGAATTGACTCGGGGCGAATCAAGGACCGCGAGTCAGACTGCAGTGACCCCCTACACAATGTGGAATTTACGGTATTCTCATCCATGCGGGCTCAAAGAAACCCGGTGCACGTAGCGGCAACCAGGTCGTGCGCGTCATGCGTAGACGAGGTGTCCAGTTTTATCAACCAAATCCACTTCCGGTTGCCTTGACAGAATCTTGCCATTGGAGGAAGAGTGTGTTAAATGCTGGGCAAGTCCGCCCCACCATCAACTCACCCACGCACAAGTCACCAGTGCTGAGCCCACCCACCTAGGGCGTCGTCGCTTGTGACTGTCGAACTATCGTCAAATTCAGAAGACTGACACAGAACCGCCCAAGGTGAAATGGCGGAAACGGACCATTGGTACCCACGTCATTAGCTTCAAAGGGTCTGCGCATATTTGCCTTGGAGAGGAGCGCTCGTATTGCGAGGGTCACTGGCGAGTGTCCGGCAAAGCGACTTTTCAGAAGATGAAGATACGCTCACTGGAACCAGAAATTTATTTGCCTGACGTTTCGGATTCTCACTCGAGTCCATCATCAGAGACATTCGCAAAGCGAGTTTTCTGTATCAACACCGTTACAGGCCGCCGCATGACTTATGCACAAAACGGCGCTATAGAGATACTTAAAGAAGGAGACACGATCGCTGGGACAAGAGCTTTATTAGCATGACGTTTCGGATTCCTGCTCGAACCCATCATCAGAGACAAAAGCAGATAAGGGCGATTCATGCATAAGGGGGCTGTAGTATTTATAGGATGCAGTCGCCATACTACCGCATACCTATGAATATTCACGGCTCCCCTCTTCATCAAGGATCGTTGCACGTTGTATGATGACTGTTTGATGGCCGACATTTGCGTGGTTAATTGCTGCCACTTCATCACGTGCGTTGGATTTTAGTGTGATGATTGCTCGACCATGTGACGCACCGACCCTGGTGTTGGGAAAAGTGATCACCTGTGCGCTCTCCGCGTGGCCCATTACTCCGCCTAGGCAAAGTCTCAGCACCGAATATTGAATGGGAAGATCGTTGCACTTGTTAACAGACTGGGGGCCAGTAAACCATGACTCAATCAGCTCCCTGCTCAGGCGGTTGTCACCTCTTGTGAGAATTTTGGCCTCGTGGAATTTGAAGGTGTGTCCGAATCTCGTCGAATGAGCCGCAACTTGAGAGCTGGCGTCATTTCTCCGCACCGCTGCTGTGTGTTCGGCCATTTGCGTTCGGAGTTATCTTTCGATTTCTCCGACGTAGTTGCTTTGTCCGCAACTGCACCAGATCCAAAAAGCGATTCCAGACGTTTCATGCAGTGGCAGCTGGTTTTTTGATTTCATTAACTGACGCCTGATGGTTGCCTCCGGTCTGTGTGCAACTCCAACCGCAAGTGGTACGAGAAGGCGGCCGACAGCTTCCGAAACGTCCTTGACATACGGAAGCGACTGCCAAAATTTGGCGTCCGTGCGGTTAGGTCTTTCGTCCCTTTTGCGTATGCACCGGCTGACGAAATTGCGTGGGTAGCCATTGGCTTTGAAGACCCGTCGGAGGTATTGTAGTTCGGCAACTTTGTCTTCCGGCTCACTGCAGTGCGTTTCGACACGCCGATAGAGCGTCCTTACACAACTGCGTTTGTGCCCGATTGGGTGGTTACTATTGAAGTTCAGTACTTGCATCGCATTTGTTGCTTGCCTGAACACTTTGGTCTTTAGTCCATCACAATCTTTCCGGCATACGAGGACATCCAGGAAGGCCAGCTGGTTGTTCTCTTCCTCCTCCATCGTAAATTATATGTCGGGGAAGACTGTATTCAGATGTTCCTTTGATGTCAGCAGTTGGTCCCTGTCGATATCGATGAAGGTATCATCCCCATACCGGGCCCAGAACTTCGGTATGTGGTGTTGGAAGACCAGCGAAACGTCAGGCTAATAAAGCTCTTGTCCCAGCGATCGCGTCCCCTTCTTTAAGACTGCTTCCTGGGACTAGTCTCTTCGCTTCATTTGGATACCTTCGAAACCCCAATGAATAGCTCTAAATCAACTAGACGTAGTTGGAAGGGCTTTCTAATTACCGCGTGAACTGGCGGAGCAGGAGGCCAAAGAGATGTGATGGTTTTGCAAGGCTTGGACTAACATCGACATCGTCCGCATTGAGAAATGGACGATTCGACTGCTGCGTCCTGAACTCCCGTTGCCTGATGTTCTGATATGCTCATACACTCTTCGTCACAGAAGGCAACAGGTAGAATTGGCTACCACATGCACTAATAGCTTGGCTGCCATTGCGCAAATCGTCCATGGTCTTGGTTCCGTCATGGACAAGTTGAACAGTCATTACTGTCATCTGAAGCACTGTTTTTCATGTGACTCATTGCTCTGTCTAGACACTAAGGATGCTAGATATGGTGGGAAAATTATTGTGTTTATTCGTGAACTGTGTAGCGAAGAACCACGATTCCGGCTGCCTGTAACTTGCGCGACTATCAGTCTTCCAAAACATTAGCCTCGTCGAACGCGAAGATGTGATCAGGTCTCGATAACTGAGCGCTCTTCCCCCCTTTTAGTTGACGTCTTTTGATCATCCGCGTCAGAACTGATTCTCCTCTTTCTCCGTTGCACTGAGGTTGTTCGTAAACAAGCGTGCTCCTGTGAATATGTTTTTTCATCGTAACTCCCCCCTCCCAGGCGTCAGTTGGCGATAGTCCCTCCTGTCATTGCGACGCAGGACTCGCGTCGACTTTGTTCGACACTTTCGGCTAGACGGAAACGTTCACATAATCAGTCCACCTGTCATACCGCAAAATATTACCATTATCATCGCCGCTATCACCCCTGCCACTTGTGACATTTCGACCGACGATGTCCATCGAGTGCTACACATCAAGCTGCAACAGGCACGGTGACTTGCGCGTGAGAAAGCTTGTAGTGATAGCAGACTTGCGCAGCATCTACCACACTCCCTCTCTTCCCCACCCCCCACCTGGACCCGGTGTCAAGACAGAGTCAAGAAGGCCGGAGGTAGGGGAGGGGTCGGTGGCTGACATGGCTGCGTTTGCACCTAGGTGTGCCACCACACCCCCTGCTTCACAACATACACTTAACCAAGACTTTTCACCAACAACAGCATCACCCCCACAGGGTTCAGAAGGACGGATATGATGACTGGGCAGCCATGTCTACCACCTGTATACCCAGCGGGAGCGCAAGCGAATCTACCGGAAGGGAATCCGGTTGCAGGGAACTACAAACGTATACCAGGCTGCGAGGGCCATGGTTTGCTAATACTGACATAGCACGCTTTCAGTCTTTCTGATCCCTGCCAATTACCTTCACGGTAACACGTTCTGATCAGGGGTTTGCGCTGAGCGAACAATTTTAGGAACATCACCAGCGCATACGCCTCTTCCGAACATTCATCGGCCGGATCGGTCAACCGAGGACTTATCACAGCCTGAATAGACGCCCAAACGCCAGAAACTGCGATCAATAAAACATAGCACATCATTCGACGCATTATTGGGAGGATGACTCGTCACGCAGTCCATTACATGATTGTATGGCCAACTATTTTTCAAGTTACACTTCAACAGCTTTGCGTAAGGCGACCCAGTTGTTGCATGAGATGATAAAAAGGGACTATTTTTAGCTAAGTAAACGTTTTATTATGAAAAAACTTAAAGATGATGTCAAGTAATAGAAACTGGTCCGAAAATGGCTGCCCCAGACTTATAGAAATACTCGCATGATAATGCTACCGCTTGAATTCAAAAGTAGACATTCCTGTTACTTCACTTAGAGTTTAAAAAACCACTGCTCCTGTCATTTATTGGGCTAATAAGTTCTGATACACTCAAAGCACTCCGGACTAATTAAATATTCTCGTTCAGTTGACCCCTCGGCCGGTAAAGCCCGTTTTTGCAATATACATGTCCGGATGACATTCACAATAAATTCCCGATTGCGTTAAAACCAAGCTCAGAGATAGCCAGGTCATCATATTGGTTTCGTTACTTCTTACGCACGCTCTCGTCTTCTGGTCCATAGGTATACTAAAGTTGTCTCGCTGAAACACCATGAACCCATCTCTGCATCAATTTGAAATGAGGAGTAGCCGAGTAGAAAGTGTCTGAATGCATGGCCGAACATCTTGGTTTCCCTAAACAAATAATAAACTCAACTTCTTGCATCAGTGTCCCCAAATCATCACTCAGTCTTCCCAACAGTTTCATTGCCTAGATCGTGTCAAATATGGTTCTAACCGTCTAAATCATCTAGATTAAGCTTAAAATCATTGAGGAAGACCCCCTACGCCACTGATTTGATCAGGTGACGTGATCCTCGTCGAAACACACATGTTGTTCCTTGTAGAAATCTAAGAACGCCCGATTTCGCCGAAGCTTCTGATAAATGAATATCAAAGTTATCTCCAAGATCCTGGGCATCGTAGACTTTGAAAACTTCAGCGTAATATCTCGGCTGCCGGTAGGTGGGCTACCGCTTTACGTAGCGTCTAGTCCCTCTTCTTTCTGGTTGGTTTCTTCTTGCAGTTACCTTACTGAGACACCAGACGCAGATCTCTGCAGTGGCCCAAAGGAGAGAAGTCGAGTAGGAAGTGCTTGAATACATGACTGGGTATTTTGGTTTCCCTGCACAACCCCCAATCTCAACTTCCTGCTCCCAATGAATGCCTCCGGATCATTAGTCGACCGCCCTAGGAAACGAACACTGTGGTTTGTCGTAGAGCTCCGCATGTAATCAAAAACGTCCTGCAGATGAGGACTGAATGCAGCAGAATACCCATTTCAGGCATAGTAATATTCACCAGGCAGTAATATCACAAGCGCGGTTCCGAGCGCTCCCAATATTCGTTATCTAGATTTATTAGGTTTCTGTCCCCGGCCCCAAATGCAACTGCCAACGTTCTGTCCACCGTCGGGATTGGATGATGTCTGACTTTGACGGCTACTAAGCCAAAAGTGCCCTGGTGGTAATCCCCAGCATCGTTTACTAATTGATCAGAATGCATGTTTTGGACACTTAAATTATGGGACTTTGTTTAAAAGTAGAATTTTGCACATTCTTCCCTGTGATTTCTGCAGAACGTCGTAAGCGTCCATTCGCTCTCTCTCGAGAACCCATGTAGAACAAATAAAATCTGAGGTTAGTTCGACTCTGCTTATGCGTTTAACATGGATAATGGAGAGAGAGAAGGAAGTCTACTGTTCTCAAAACGTGGATGGGCTAGATTTCGGTCTGAATTGTATCTTCTTCAGACGACGGGTCGATTCGCCCGCGACCGGGCGGGAGAGGGCGTCTCCGGCTGTCCCCCGTTCCACTGCCAGGGGAGGCAAGCCAAAAGACGCGCTTCGCTTCCGTCCAATCCAGGATTTACAGTCCCAGAAGGTGCCTGCAAGTGCACGAAATGACTTTAGCCCACAAATTCTGCACAGGAGAAACTGCAGCTACTTTTGGCGCAAGTCTATGTCTTCAGATGTTGCCAGAAGTGTGCTATGTGCTTCAGTAAAAACGCACGCACGCACAATGTACGCAAATGTTGTAGGAATATGCGATCAGGACAACGAGGCCTTGGCTCAGTGGTTAGAGGCGTTAGAGCGCTAACTAACAGGTCGCGGGATCGAGAACCAGGATTTGGTAATGCTATTCTGCCTATATTATGCGCCGCTGTGGGTTGTTGGTTGAGCTCGAGAGAGAGCTCTAAGGTTCAACAGGACGAGTGAGTTCCACAACACGATCGGTGGGCCCCCTCTACCATATTCGATCGAGCTCAAGCTCTGGAAAGCATTCTGACGCAACTTCAACAGCTTTAGTAAGCATGTCATGTGCACCGAGCTCTTCTGTTGCTTATAAGTGAATAGCCACGTTTCAGTTTATTTGAGGGAAATATAGGTGTTGAACCTTTGAACTCCCTATTTGTTACAAGGAAGCGAACTATATAAAAAATTCGAAAATGGAAACATCAAACAGCTACAGAGTTTCTTCAGATTAACAAAGTTTTCGAAACCAGACAGATAAACGAATTGTTCCAAGAGTTAAAACATTAACGTTATAAAATGTGTCTGTTTATGGATAATTGGTGCGATCTCAGTTTCTGAGGGGTGCGAATTAAATGCCAACACACATTCAACAGACATGGGACAATAATAAAAAACAAATGTTACTGAAATACAGGAAAGAGCCTTGGTAGTGTTACTTCAACCAAAAAATGCGGTTGACTTTCAAAAGTGGCGCGGAGCTAATTTCTATGTGAGGAAGACTGATTTTCAGACTTAAACTCAAGCATAACCTATGTATTTATGAACGCATTTTAAGAACCTTATCTTCTCGGCTATTGTTGGCACGCCAAGACGAAAGATTTGGCTCTCCAAAAAGTTGCCTACATTAGGAAGGCACGTTAGGTGACGTATTTTATGATTTTTGAACTAAAAATTTGAAGAATTACCTAACTTAAGAAAAACAACATAGGCGGGCTTGTAATATTGATTGACATGCCGCAAAAACAGAAGACATTTTAGTCAAACCGGGAAGCCAGTTTTTTGAATATTCATCTTTCCGAAAACTTACAAAAACCACAGTCGTTACATAATGACTTGTTGGGAATTTTCATTTTGATTTTCGATGCACAAATATATATGGATATAGGCGAAAATGCCGACCCCAGGTATTGAGATCTCTTTACCTTCTTCCACAAATATATATATACTTTTTAACTTGAAAGAAAGGTAACATTCTGCTTCCAAAGGTTTCTTAATTTCCGACTAATTTTGAACCCTACCCGCCGTTTCACATACGCTTAGACTTTCAAAACCCAAGGCATATACTTTGTGCCTAAGTATCGTACCATGCATTCCTCTGTACTGTTAAAAAGGTTCTACACAAGAGCCATAAAACTTTACAATAAGTATGAACACTGTTCCGGGCATTATAAGGAACATTAATAAACTGATGGTTAAAGTGCTGTTTAAACACATATTTCATGGTCAGAACAAATTTCGAAATTATAAACTTTTAACTTCGGGACTCCGTTTATATAAGTTTAAAATTTTAAGATATATGAGGACAAAAATGACATCTTTGTGCAGGTTTTCTGTGCAATGTTTTTAAATGATAGGGGCTTTGAGAAGCATTGGAACAAATTCACACTTCCTAAGTAGCAAATTTTCGTCAAATGGTGTTTTGCAATGTGCATCCAAAAGTCGGCGCCCTAGCGTAATTGCATTGTGTTGTGTTAACGCCGCATGCGATTCATTATTAGAGCCCGGTTTAAGTGACTCTTTCTGGTGGAAATCACCTTTAAGAATTTTCCCCAACTTTTCATGACTGGGTCATCTGTTGTATTAACTTTGCCTTAAATTTCAGGATGTGATTTTCCATTGACTCACATTATCTTGAAAAAGCTTGCAATTAAGTAGTATCAACCATCTCCAAATAGGTTGAGTAGAACATATTAGCGCTGAAAAGCCGCTTTTAAATATCTTAATTTTCGTTAGAAACAGAAGAGATCCATACATCACCTTTTGCCTTCTCTCAAAAATGCGATTTACAAATTTATTCTTCACTGAAGATGTGTTTTCTGTAGAGAGCTTAGCACTTACGCCTCGTGCGTCAAACCACAACCCACTGGGTCTTCTTCATGGAAGTTTTTCTGCCTTTAAAAATTCAGTTTGATTTGTTCGGATACCCTGTCTTCTGGTATCGTGCGCCTAAGCAGACGAGCTGAGATGTGCAGGCGCGGTTTTTTCCTGAATACCCTAAACGCACTGCGCGGTATCTCTTGAAGCCACACAGGATTTAAAATGTATCCATTAGTTACGGGCTGGAAAAAAGGCCTGAAACCTTCCCCTGTTCTAGATCTGCGGAAAAAGCTAAATGCACTCACCGTAAATGTTGGCTAAACCAAAGTATGTTTAAAAAATTACTTGCGCCAATATCACATCCAACGTGCTAGGGATGTTTTAGAGATGATCTCATAAGAGTCGTTTTTTCGAAATGATTTCCTAGTGGCGTTTCAATTCTGAACTCGCAGATCTGTGATTAGCGGCTCTGACGTTCACGGAGGAATTACAGCAAGGTACCCTGCACAAGCGAGATTTAGCTTGCTATCTGAGTACGCAAATGGATGCCTAGGAAACATTTCGAACTGAGAAAACCGAGGGCAGCGTTAGAAAACTACTGGACATACTCCGGAAGAGTTCTTTTTCTGTAGTATATATTTTCAAAAAGTGGACTGACCCAGTGGCCTTATTACGCATGACGGTTACCGGAGAGCTGTCAGTGGAAGAATCTTGAAAGCAGTGCCATACGTAAAAAGGGGTCACCGATACGAACTCCTGAACGCTTAGACTTCTTGGACTAATGGTAAATCAGGGATCATGAGCCACACTGCGTTGGCGGGCGACATAATAAAAGACCTTTTGCCTTATGGGCGAAAATGTCTATGACCTATGGAACTGTCGCATAAACAGTGATTGTAGTTAGTTGGAGTAAACAAGGCAAACGTTTCCGAATCGCCTGCTGGAATATATTTAGTGACGCGATGCGTAGGTCTGAACTCTTAGAAGCCTGCTGAAACTGGACGCACGTGACAAGGACGCTACAAGGTCCATCGATCAGGGCACTGCGCGGGGCGATCGGCTCGCACCCGATGCCCGCGTCTCGAATACAAAACCTTTCCATCGACATACTGACCGTCATCCAGCCTTCCAAGCCATGTGTCACTGCCTAAACTAGACGTATTTGATGAAAAGAACTAAAAGTGGCCAACCCGCCACGTCCACTAATAGCCAACAAGAAGCCATCCGCTGTGGCGATGAAGAGCAGGAGAATCCATTTGTCTGCACAAACCGGATCTCCCATTCGGCACACATGCGCTCATCACACCGAGACAGAAAGCATCTATCTGTGGCATCGATGCGGCCAGGAAATGACGGGAAAATTACAAGCTTATGGTTAGAGTGTCCTGCAGCCAACAATACGTATCCACTGACAGTTGTGTTACCCGTTGTTCCACAGTGAGTCGCAGAGCTAACAATCTGTAACGTCAGACGGAAAATATACGTGATCGGTAATCCCCTGGGTTCTCCTTGCTTTGTTCTGAGACTTGTTGCTTTGACTACTTACTAAATTCATTGTACTATGCACATTTTTCGGAATGCTCAATCTGAACAGAAAGCGAGAACATGAAGGAAAGAGACACATTAAATCATACGCGGACAGATCACTCAGAACTAAACATAGCTCACTGTCTCAATAATCTCTGTTTCGTTTTTTGAACAGCACATGCAGACATTAACAGCACCTTGGCTCGAATGAGTTCTTTAATATCCTAGAGGACTTTTAGTCATAGGTTTTAAGCAACCGGATAATTTGCACAGACAAAACACAGACACAGATGTTTCAACTTGGTTTGCGAGAACTCGTCAAGTGGGGTGAAATCATTTAGAAGAGAAATATGGCCAAATTTTTCACGCCCGTTAGTCAAAAGCAGCTGCGGGGTGTTGGAGCCTGGCTTTTGTATTTTGTTTCCTGGTACACACTCAAGCAATTGCAATTTATGAGTTATGACATAAATTGACTTCAGGTCCAAAGATGTTTCAGTATGATCTCGAAGTTTGAAGATGAGCCTCCGTTTTCCCGAAACCGATGCGCTTTCTATTCGTTTAAAACCAAAATCCGGCTAGATCGCAATTGGTAGCCACGAATGGAAGAAGCAGACGGCGACCTTAAGCCTAATCCTAACTTTAACCCTAACCCCAACCTCAACCTTAAACGTCAACCTTAACGGCAACTCTAACCCTAACCAAAATCGCAAACCCTTAGACTTAACAGTAACAGAAAAACCTAACCATAATACTGAAACCTAATCGTACGCTCAAACCCTAACCGTAACCAGAAAACCAAGGCCTAAAGGCATTACCCTAACCCGAAAATTGGACACCATCAACCGATACCCTAATCCTAACCTCAGACGTAAAACGGAGGCCAAATGGGTGAGATGTGATTATGGAACCCCACAAAATAGCCTCAGTAAACAAACCCCCCAGCCACCTGTAATACGGGGCCTGGCTACCAACTGCGATCTAGCCCGAAAGTCTGTTGCATTTCCGACGGCGGCATTTAAATCTTTTTCTAAAATCACGTTGACGCCTGGTATTTTTAAAGTAATGTTTTTCCCTCATTTTCTGTATTTTGAGGAGTCAGCCAAGCGACGGGTTTCTTCTCTACCACTTTCCAAACTGCCAAAATATGGTGAAAATATTTTGCAATGGTGTCCCATACGCGATAGTATTAACCGTCCGCGCACCGCTAGTCGGATGAAAGTTTAAACGCTTCCCGTTTTTCCATGTCTACTGCAGATATCAGAAAATTCTGACTGTGTGACAGACTATGCTGCGAATTAACATTAAAATTAATAACGCGGGCAACTTATGGCGTAACGAACCGAAAATGGTAACCCAAACGGTTGTGTTATCATTGGCCACATAACTTGCGCGTGTCTTCATAAGTGGCTTAATTAAAGTAGACAGCTAATTAAGTTTAGGTTCCTGTTAAATTAAGTGTCAGTAAAGTGCTGGCTAATAAACTCTATGCCGCGGCTGGTTTTTTGCGTGGACAAATATATTAGGCGACCTGAATTACGCAACAATTGTCAGTTTTATCTTATTCAAAACCTGCTAAAACGTTTAATATTCATCAAACAACTCCTTATATCACAGCAGCCGATCGAAATATATAAATCAAATAACGCAGTGGAAAAGAAAAACGCAAAAGAATTGCTGAAAGTGGCATTGTGTTGGCTGAAAATGACGGTATTCTAAAAAAGTGGAACTTGCCGATGCTAACAAAAACTTATGTAGATTTGATAAAACTGCATAATTTATATTAATGCAAACGACCAAGTAAATGAAACTGCGTAGACAAAAGCAAATTAAAAAACTTCCTTTAGCTTAACATCGGGACAGGTGTCCTTTTAGGATTAATGCAATATGTAGTATGACAGCCAGTCAGCTGCTTGCTGCATAGGGGAGCTTTTCGAAATTGTACTGCACATTTTGCATCATTTGACATGCAAATTTTGGAACGCGTTTTTGCCTAAAAAGCGCTTACGTTAGTGAGTTTGTAATATTTACTATCATGCCGCCCAATCCCAAGACATTTCATTCACGCCTGAGTGCCCTTCTTTCCGACCGTTTGCAAAAGTCACACTTTATAAAAAGGACCACTTACGTTATAAGAATTCTTAAATCGATTTCGTTGTCCTCAAAATTCTCAGCATAAATTATAGATAGCGCGTTAAAAATATCTTTCTTTTTCATGTTTGGGTAGTAGCATATGTTTTCTTCAAGTCCCATACTCAAAGGAAACGTGTACGTAGGCTCGTAAAAATAGCTCCTAACTTCCCGAATAATTTTTGACCCAACCTTTCATCACACCTGTTCTTTGGGGCTTCAGAAGGCAAGCCGCATGCATTTCTTGCTAGGAAAACTATGTATTCTTTCATGTAATTAAAAAGGTGCTATTTATCGCTAGTAAAATATTGCAACAGATAAAGGGCATATTGCATGTTTTACGGGGATCATAAATAAACAAAAAGCCGCCATGTTATTGGAAGCTGCGTTTTACGGCCATGAATATTCTTAATTGGAAACATTTTTAAAAGCAAAAGCTATTTTTTCAAACAATAAGCAGACGGATTTCCCTACCGAAACAGAATAAAAAGAAATACTTTCATACATTTTAGCTAAAAATATATTTGAATTTAAAAGAAAATCAAAAATCGGGGGTAAAATCATTTCTTAACAAATAATCTTTTTTAGCAAGGCTGATTTTTTAGGCAGCCTGTAAACTCCATCCAGAAGACACCACTCTGGCGTGATTGAAATATCTTTAAGTCATGAGGCATAATAATCAAGATCCTAGTCTCATCCGAGTAATTCTTTCAAATCGTAAATGCACTTCAGAATGTTGATTATTGTTTACTGAAATATGTCACCTATTGAACGTGGATAGATTTCGAACTTTTGTTCCTCTGCAGATGACGGCTTCGAGGCATTTTAAAGGTTGGCATGGAAATAATCCCATATGATGACGGAAGCCTATGATTAATATTTTCTAGACGGAAAGAGAACCCCTCGTTACTAAAATATTTTCGAAGAATAGCCTTGCCGCGGTATCTTTAAAATGACCTACACATTTATTGATTTTTCAAAATAGCTTTTGTGGATAAATTGTGTAATTTTATCCCTTTTGCTTCCCCGGGAAACATTAGCAGTGTCTCTGCCTCGAACAAAAAAATCAGTTAACGTTTAACTTTTGACGAGTTACGGTGTTTTTACGTAATGTTTTGTCCAATCACGGGAGAAAAAATATGCTAGAGGGTGATTATATGGTTAAAGGAATATATCTGATACGACCAGTACGGTACCTGTGTGTTGGTTAAGTTGCGTATTAGTTGAAAACACATGCATTCATTCAGCGATATCCTCAGTAGCTTCAATTACCATTTAATTAGATAAATCCCGTGGTTATATGGAGAATATTTGCTAAGGCCTCAAGATCAAAGTCGTTTTAAAGTGAAAATTGGATCTTGACGTCATATACCATGTTTTAGGCTATTAAACTGCTCTCATTTGAAGGTCAGAATTAATATAGAAAAGAAGTAGCGCTGGCTTTTATATAAATAATATGAGCGTTCACGCCTTGCCTTGTCTGATTTAAGATGATAAATAATCAAGTTTCAAGTTCATGATGGCCATTTGGACAAACGTTTAATATTTAACTCAATTTCTTGTGCAAAAATTTGTGCATGTAGGCAATAAACGATATAGGAAAGTGTCTAAATATAAGTAGGAACCGGTTATCACCTAAGGATGCATGCTTTTTTCATACAGTAACCACAAAAAAATAATGTGCGTGGAAAAGAACTTTTAGTTGAGTTTCGGTCACGATATATCATCCGTATTGTTCCCAGCTGATAATACGAATGCGAGAATCACAGAGTTAAAACGTGCTCATATGCTGGACTGGAGCAAATCTTCCAAGTTAAGTTTTTCATTGTTTCTTCGAATTTAAATTTCGTGTAGTGGCCAGGAAATACTGCAGTGAATTCCTGCTGACTAAGGCAAGACGGGGTTCCATGCAAATCTGTTAGGAACAACGCAAGGAATGACTGCAGCATGGGAATTCCGAAACTCACATGGTTTTTCCTGGAAACCATTTTGTTTCATAAATACGGTCATGAAATACTCACCGAAATTCTGAAATGCATTTGTAATTAGGGAGGATTATTTTTGTGGGGCCATAAGATTGATCATCATGCAGCATAACCCCAAGATGCTTTAGTCACGGCAAGACTCCGGCATTTGAATGCACCTCATTCGGTCGCCTGCAAAACGCGCACTCAGTAAGAACTGGCTATATAAGTAGCATGATGTTTTCCACTGATTTTCGGTATCCATACAAAGTCAGAAAATTTCGTAGAAGACATGTTCAGAAGTATGTTTTTACTCGTTTAGCGGAACATGAAATGCTTTTTAAATGTTATACTCGAAGAACGTGCATCATTCTGTTCTAAAACGTTCGCAATTATGAGAAATCTTAAGATTGCAGGATGTCCACTCTAATAAGATCGTACATGTCCGTTTATTATTGCTGCCTGTGGCGTATACACCACAGTGCACATCCACCGCAAAACCCTATGAGTCCTATATGATACCTCCCAAATGGTATGGAATTACTGCGCTTTCCTTGCAAGAAAAGTATCCAGCTCACAGGCTGTAAACCCTGAACACTAATCTAAAAGTAGCTCGACCTCAAAATTATTCGGGAAATGAACAATTTTCAAAGCCTAAGTGCATCCTCTCCTGGAGTATATAACATTTAGCTAAACATGGGACAAGAGAGTGGTTATGTATAACCACTTCTTGCGTAATATATACTTGAATTTAGAAACGGGCCGAAAATAAAAGGACAAGTTTTGCTCTATATAAGTAATCATTTTTTTACCGCGTGCAGATTTTGCAGGCTGCCGAATAGAAGTGCATTCAAAAACCGGGAACCTGAATTGACTAAAGAGATCTTAGGATTATGTTACAGAATAATTATTTATTCAAAACATTTTAAGCAATCCTTCCTAATCGGAAACACATTTTACAATCTCGGCTAACATTTTGTGAAATCGGTTACTGACTGCATATGACACTTAACCAGCCAAAGAGAACGTGCTTTAGTGTGTTTTTTCGGCTGTGTGATTTTTTTACTATTAAATGTCATAGAAAACATTTTTCTCATTCCGTAGATTATGTCAAATTCATTTTTTTCTTGGAAACCTAAGTTTTACCTGCTTTAACTTCGGTCTCAATGTGCAGTCAAATGTGCATTAAAGACCCGGTAGAAATACGGCGGAATATTTATCATTTGACAGAGAAGAACAGAATTTAATCGCCAAAATAAGGATTTTATCCGTTTGACGTTTCAGATTCCGTAGTGAGTCCATAGTTAGAGGCAGCACTTGAAGTCGCATCTGATGATCAATCCGAATGAAAAACTGAAATTCAGAGAAAGTAAATCCTCACTTCCAACGATTACCTCTCCTTCTTATTAACTGTTGCTCGAAAAATCACATTTTGCGTACATCGGCAATCGGTCGACGCCTTCCATTCGAAGGAAATTTGATCAGTATAACCGAACTTTCATTAAATTCTGTTCTAGAACCAATTTCTATCTTAAGTATTAAGTGAAGAGGCAAGTACGTTATGCTTGCATAGTCCTGACAGCCTTTCTTAGGAAAACAAGGCTCCGACTAAAGGCATGTAGATGTGCGATGACCTGAAATTTTGCAACGTGACTTCGGTTCGAAAAGATGACCTAAGTAGTGTTGAAAGACAAACTATCGTGCGGCATAATCATGGACCACATCCACCGCAAACTTTTAAAGCTCTATTTTGCGTCTTCTTATGAGCATTTATAAGTGTGATTTTGCTTGCTGGGGCGATGTACAGCTTGTGGATTCAGAAACCCTGAATACAAGTGTACCGGCAGGTCAGGTTCAAAATTATTCGAGAATTGAGGTTCTTGACGCCAAAAGATCCTTTTTAAGTGCTAAATTTAAAGGAGACGTAATTTTCTACCTAATTAATACAAGGACTATTTTTGCGCAGGTTTTTCATAAAATGTCTCAATTTCTAAAGACATCAAAAGTCCGTAGGAAAATTTCATGCTACTTAAGTAGCAATATTTTAGGAAATAATTTATAGAACAGCCGAAAAGAAGCTCTTCCAAAAGTCGGCATCCTGACATGACTCAAACATTTTAAGATTATGTTGCCTGAAGTTAGACATGTGGCCTAAATTAAGTAGTCACTTGGAATGGAAGACACATTTCAGGATTTCAGCCAATATTTCATGAGGCAACAGGTTTACTGTATGAAGGAATGCTTTTCTTATTGAAAGATAAAGCAAACTACATAGTGTTTAGGAAGGCTTGAAACTGTATGCTCAAGGACTCACATTTAAAAAAACACTTGAATTTATAGGGAACGCAATCTACCCAATAGTACTACCCTAAACTTTGTATAATGCCGCAACCGCATCGCTTCCTGCGAGCAATCTTCTCCTCAAATAGTCAATCGTAAAAAGGTTTGCTAAGATTTCCATCCCATATGAGGTTATTTCTGCTATTCCTATCAATCTTCTTTGTAGTCGTTTTTACGCGCAACAAAAGTCTATGCTTCTCAACTCTTCGAAAATCTTCCTAGCTTTATTCATTTGCGCGATATATAAGGTGCCGTCGAAATCTTTTGATTTTGTTTGCAATTTTGGGGACAAAATAGATTTCATTCCCACAAACTTTGACGCCGGGACTTTTAAACTCGTATTGCCTGAGGAAACTGGAAAGGGCTGTCTAGAAATATGTCATAATTTAGGTAGTAATACGAAGACTGTCTATCACTTACATCAAGGTTCGATAAAAAGAGCTCACATGTTATACGTTTTCAGCGATATTCCTACTTTGCGTAGCATTTAAAAAAGTCAACATAAGTAAAAAAAAATCGGTGACCATCGAAATGTCTGATTGGTTGTCCGAGGACTTTATTTACTTGTTCTAAGCAAAAAACATTTTTTCCAGGATTTCTGGCCCGAAGTATTGATCCACTTCTCCAGGCCACTGTCTGCAACTGAAGACAAACCTCAGCTTTGATTTGGCGAGCAGAAATTATATTGTACCAGTTACCATCCAAACAGACAAGACCGACTTCGAACCCGCACTCTGACAGAACGTCCTCAGTTTTACTCCGGCGTCGCTCCCTGGTTGTACATTTTTTGCCCCATACGGTTCGTCTTCAGTCGTCTTTCGCGCAAGTGACATGGAAACCGCCTACGACGGTTCAGCCGCCCTCACTGTGTGCCTTAAAGCAGAGTGGGTTCAGGGACGGGACCTTGCGCCGTACCTGTCGTAGTCCTCCATTTCTCATCCGTCCGGGCCTGGTGTCAAAACAGAGTCTAGAGGACCAGAGGCAGAGCCAGGGGCGGGTGGCTGGCGGGGCGGGAGCCGGACTCTATGGGTGTCAACACACCCTCACCCACGACTAACAGTTGTTGGAAGTGCTCAGTCCAGTAGTGCGTGTCAGACCCTAATTTGTTCCCACGGGGCTCTCGTTGATGGAAACCACATACGGACAGCCTCCCAACACCGAATTCCCATGGGGAATTCCAATTCCTATTTTCCCCGTCCACAGAAAGTATCGTCAGCTACTGTTTTCTAGGGCTAGGACTGAACGCAAAATGGTGAGTGATCTGGGCGCGGTGGAGGATCTAGTCACCTGGCATGCTATGCGACATGCCAGTGACACGACAAAAGCCACCATCACAAGTTCTAAGGCCCAATACACTGGAGGGAAAAATCCGCGCTCTGTCGGTAGATCTAAGGAGCCCCCGTCGGGTGCTGGAACACCGAACGCCACCTCCTAGATTGAGGGCAAGTCCCCTAAAGCAAAATACGTCGGATGAACTTGCTAGTAGCCGGAGACGGCATACATTTGCGCTTTGCTTAATTTGAAATCGACATCACACGTATCTGAGCGTTAACGGAAAATGCAGTCAGACTGACGTTTATGGCCTGGTTCACGAGCACGGAATTTATAGACCATTACTACATTATCCTCTCCAAATGTTGGGCGCCACGCCTGTATCCCAGTAACGCCTATCGCTTGATCCCGGGCAAATGAAAAATGAGCATTAGTGTCGGCAATAAAATGGGAGTCAATGTGGGAGTAGCACCATGCCAAACATGAAAGACGAGATTATGGACCAATCAAGTGCCTCGAAAACCTCTCTAACACGCAGGTAAGAGGATTGGGGAGTGTTAAGGGCCTAAAACGCTTAAAGGATGAACAAAAGAGTTCGCATCACGTGGAAGCGTGTGTGTCCAACTGCGCTAAAAAAACAGTTATTTCTTCCTCAGTTTTTAGAAACTTTTATTCTCGTCCTCTTTTAAAATTTGCGCTGGTAATATTTTTCTTTAACGGATTTTTCTGAAACAATAGTTGTTTTATTTTAATTCTGAAACAAGCAGCTCCTGAATGCATTTATACTACGGATACTGCCGGAGCGTTTTTTTAAAAATGGCCTCAGGGCAGTTGTTTAGACCGGAACTCGATTAAACCCCTCTGAATAATTTAGAATGAAGGTAGAAGCGCGAAGAAGCACGGATCAAACAAGCCCACGCGCTGATCCAGGTGAAGAAAATAAATTCTTTGTGCCTCACATTCATAAAAGAAGCAAATTTTGAAATTGTCTTTTTGTTTCTGAGGTAAATGATGCGCGAACATGGGATGAATCCTTCGTATCAAGGCTTTTCGCGCTCGGTTCGACAAATGCTATGGGCATTCACAAGTTGTCGAGGGGCAGTCAGCGAAGTGCAAATACTTAGTGGTTCACCATATTAACAGTACAGATGATAGCTAAAAGCCCGAACACGCGTGTTTTGACGTTTTGGTGTCGATGCATGATGCGAGTGCGAGGGGTTCGACCCAATAGCGTATCCCCCGAAGACGCTTACCGTGTGCTTGCTGTTACTTTTAATCTCTAGGGAAATCAAACGTGGGACAAACCCCCCGGAACAAGGCCTGGTTCTAATCTTTATGTGCAGATCAGAAGAAAAGATTTTTATATTGGATGGGAAATCATCTATGCACAAACTGATCTTCAGAAAAATGCATGTAATGGAGTCATCAACGCGTGGGCGACAGGAATGAGAAATTTTTTTATCATGAGATGGGTGTTGGATGCGTTATCTTTTGTGCTCCCCTATGTACACCGACTCCTCTGAGGTATAAACTTGGCATTCAGGCAAAACTGGTTTGTGTAATTGACCTCATTATCTAAGAGTAGGCCTCCGTGGACAATTATAGGGCGTTCCCGGAGAATCTGTGAAAACCGACCCCCTGGGACGGTACCGTGTCAAACGTTGCCAAAAGTCCTATTGCCAACGTAATGCCTCACAGTGGTTGTTGTTTTGACCCATTTGCATGTGTCTCAGCCATGCAGAGTCTTGCCCTAATATGCAAGGCTACGAAACATAACTAACAAGTGTCTGCGGATGTTTCATCAAGAACACATATTTTCTCACCTAAATACTTGTTGTACAAGTTGAGGGTCATGGGCATCGGCGGCAAAATTCTCAAATTGATCGAGAATTTGTCCATCGGCCGTTCCCAAATTGTCCGCATAGAACAACAGGAATCAAGGCTCACATTCATAGAGAGTGGTTTCCCACAAGGCTCACTTCTCAGACCAACCCTCTTTCTCTTGTTCATCAATGATTGTGTAGATGGGTTGGACAGTGATAGTGCCATGTTTGCAGATGATATACAAATCCGGAAAGCCATCCAGAATGCTGCCGACGAGACCAACTTCCAGGAAAATCCTTGTCGATTGGATGAGTGGTCCCGCAGATGAATCTTGTCCTTCAATTTGAACAAATGCACCATACTGCGCCTCGGAAATCAGACCCATAGTACGCGGCAGTGCCATCTGAACGGAATGCCACTCCGGTAAGCGAAAACGCAAAAAGATCTCGGAGTCTGGGTTGCAGACAGCCTAAAGCCCTCTACACAATGTTTTAAGGCGGCTAAGGCAGCAACTTCAATGCTGTACGCCATCAAGCGGTCATTCGCAATTTTCGATGAAGACTGGTTCTCTCAAGTCTTCGGCACGTTTGTAAGACCGCATCTCGAATATGCAATTCAGGCCTGGAGTCCGTGGACGCGGCAGGATTACAGTCTACTCGAAAATGTGCAGAGGTGAGCAACAAAATTAATACGGGGTCAAGGTGCACTGCCATACGTGATCCGCCTAACTAAACTTAATCTCTATCCTCTGAGTTATAGGCAGTCGCGCGGAGACTTGATACAAAATTTCCGTATCGTGCGTGGCTTGAACTGCGCCCTTCGGTGCGACGAATTTTTCCAACTCGCCACTACAACTAGCATCCGGGGACATCCCTTCAAACTACGTGTGCCCCAAGGCAGACTTAATGTGAGAAAGTATTTCTTCTCCAGCCGTGTCGTGGAACCGTGGAATAACCTGCCCGAGACGACTGTCATGTCCCCATCTATGGAGACCTTTAAATGTCGGCTTGACAGACATACGCTGCAGCAACAAACGGACTTTGTGACTTTGTAGCCATGAGACCAGTGACCTGTGTGAATCAATGCCGTAATTTCTTCACATTTTTGTCATTTAAACGATTTTTATGTACAAACCGGGAGTTCACAGGCGTAAGCCTATTTCCATCAAATACACTGGCTGACTGAAGGATACTTCCTACAATGCCTGACGGAATTACTTAGACGGACGCAATTTCGGCGCAAAACTGATGGACAGTGTTGATAAACGTATCTGGTCATTTTGGATGAGTTCACTGCCGTGAGCCTTATTGGTTGGCCATGCACGATGCATAGAAATGACCTTCTCTCCAAAAAAATGTGTTTCTAAGTTATGTTTACTACAAACGCGATAGTTCGAGCAAAGCGATTTTGCAAGCTACCGAATATTGTGAACCGTCCATACATAATTACACAGGTTTTCCTAGGAACAGATGCAGGTCTGATCAAACGACCTAAGAGAGGACGTCGTTTGTGGACTCCCAAATTGACTCTGCTCTCTTTGTAATTAGTACGATGCACAATGTTAAAGGATATGTGTTTTTTGCAAAGTTACGGCTTTGCAAATTCGTGCAACTTCGTGTTCCAAAACAGAATAATTTTCCTGGCCCAGTTTTCATTTTACCAAACCGAAGGTTCTTAATTACAAATGATTATTCTAAAAATTGCTTTACGTTGTACGCTATGTCCGCACAACAGTAGCAACGTATGTCCAACGGGCTATGAGTAGTTTGTTCTATTACACCTGATCGCATATCTTGCGAACCATTTTTACATGCCAAGGTTCTCTCAGTGATGCATTTATTACAATAAAATATAGTGTAAAATTCAGTAAACTATTGACGAGAGTCCCGAACTAGATAAAAAAGACGTCCATGGGGTACAAAAACGTTTAATAATCAGTATGGAAAGTATGTGCACGTAAAACCTATTTATACCCCTTCTGGACGTTACTGTAAAAGAAAACGAATGACGCAGCCCTTCATCTATGAAAGTCTGCAAAAAATTATTTTAAGTCGGGTGCTATCGCGTAAACGGCTTTTCATCACTCGTACATCCTCATCGTGGAAGTTTGCTTTTTCAATGATGCGAATACATTTGCAGCTCCGGGTTAAAATAGGACGAAAACTTTAGATGTGGATAAGTCTGTAAGCACCATTAAGGTACAATTTACCGTGTTAGCTTCAAGACCATGAATCAGCTAAAAATACGGAAAGTGAGATATGCTCAGTGACAGTTAAAGAGCACCTTCAGCCTCGACGGTTTCCAAGATTACTGTATAGGTGCTTTTAATTCCTGGAACGGTTTCCCCTAATAGAGAGAACATTATAATGTCACTCTCCTATTTGCTACTTATATCTATTGCCTAAAAATAGATTAAATTTAACTCAAAATAGCAATACCCGGTTTTGAGTGTTTTAGCTACCACAGTTTATTTTATTTGTTCGCATTTTCACATCACTCCTTATCTTTCACTGTACCGGATATATATTTTGAATTGTGCCAGTTTCAGAAATTCAGGGCACTGCTAAAAATACTCTCTTTTAGAAAGCTAGCATAGCCTACAATACTGTGTTGTGTTTCTTTCAGCTTTAGGTCGTCTACATTTAATTATACGTTTTACTAGGAGTATTGAAAGATAATCTGTCAGTTACCCAAGGCAACAAGCAACTTTCCGAAAATTTCGCGTGTTTGACCGTGTACTGTAATGAATGTTGGTGATATCTGCCTCTTTCATTAACCCCGATTATTTTTACTTACGTCGTCAATTGAAGAAAAGCGTAAGTCACAAAGACATCAAAAAATCATTATTTAGGTTAGAACCCTCGTCCTAGGCC
Organism: Spirometra erinaceieuropaei; assembly: GCA_902702965.1. Classification (NCBI taxonomy): domain Eukaryota; kingdom Metazoa; phylum Platyhelminthes; class Cestoda; order Diphyllobothriidea; family Diphyllobothriidae; genus Spirometra; species Spirometra erinaceieuropaei. Next base: position 32,848 of record CACRXP010000696.1, on the reverse strand, counting down.
GACTCACAAATATAAGTGGTTGCTTTTTTCATGACAGGAATCCTGACATCCAACGACGATAATTTCCATTTGTTTGTAAAATTCCTCTCTCATAATCGTAATACTTGTGATGCACGTTTAATGCAAACACAATTCGAATTCACCTGCCTAGCCATCAATTTTGTTTTAATTAGAGTGATCTAACCATCGCGAACAATGCCGTCCACCGTATGCTCGTAGCATGGCGGGCGCAGAAACGATAACTTACGCGTGAATTGATTTATTGTGATTGCAAACTTGCGCAGTATTTTCAGCACTCTCTCCTCCTCCACACTCCTCTGTGCGACGGCAGTACTAAGTCCAGACGACGAGAGGTGAGATCGATTGATTAATAATTATAAGCTAGGCTGAATTAGCCGAGTTACGGCGTTCGTGAGCGAATACCTCGGTCACATGTGTCGAACACACAGTGGCCCAGCTGGGGTTACTAAAACACTGTCGCTCTCGGCTTAATTTCTTTCCCCCATCCTTGTCGTCTGTAATTAAATGAAACTAGATTAGCATTACGAAAGCATAGTCCAAGTTGTTAGTTCAGCCTTTGCTTGAAAATGCTTCGTGATTCTGTCTGTATAGGAAATCACTGCGACGGCTGAAGCATTTGGTTCAATGTGAGTAAATAAAAGTATGAATTTTCATCGAATGAAATAAAGGTCACATATATCTCATTTCTCACCTCGCTGTTCGAAGTTTTCTTTACTGCTCCAGTTTTCACTAAACACAAAGCGGAATGTGTTTTGTAAAAGTTAAAAATTTGGTTTATCAAACAAAGTTGTCTACTACAATCCTGCATTTTTTCTAAGTAGGTATGTGGATTTCTAACTTATGCAACCTGACCCTTCGTTATAAATGCAAAGTTAGTAGCATTGACTTAAAACTTCATCACCTGTCTTGACCAAAAATTAATCAAGCTCTTCGCCTGCATTTTCTCTGTTTGATTATCGCTATCCCCTGTCCCACCATTCCATGGTAGCGTCTACAAGCGGTAACACCAGAGGCCGAAAAAATCGTTTGTTTGAAAAAGATACAGTGCTATAAGAAATAGAAGGTAGTGGTATGCATGCCTTTTTAAAAAGAGTATATATTTCCTACCGACAAAATGATATTTAAAATAAATTGTGTGCATTCAGGCTGAATGTTTTTGGAGACGCTAAACGGTTTTCCACGCCTAGTTTGCCCAAGTTTTTATGTTTAGATGGGTAATTTAATCAGTCATAGTCTACTGCTATAGTGATGAAGAGAGGAAATTGCTGGAATACCTTGAGTTTTTTGAGTTTTGTTCCCCAGTTACCTCGCTTGACAGTCCGATGATTAATCGCCTGAGAATGTCGCTTGGTGAAGTGTTCAGTCCCTTAATGAAAATGTATTTTTATACTATATTTTCCCTTAAACGTGGTGAAAATGAACAACTTTATGAACTGTTAATCTGCTTTTAATTGACTTATTTGTCAGCAGAGGAATTTAGCTAGTGGAAGAACCAACTTACCAGGTAGAATTGTGAGCAGAAAATGGGTTATTTTACCCCAGTTTCATTTGAGACTTATGCAATGCCAAGGCCACAAGACGCTATACTGCTGGTCTTGTGGACACAGTAACGCGTCTAGGTTGCCCACTCTGTGTTATGTAGCCGCAGTAATAAATCATTAGAAACTGAACTAAGACCTGCCCACTGATCTTACGATTATTAGATCGTCTCTTCTGATTATAATCCCTTTCTGTGTATTATACCCCAGGATTTCAATAATAAATATGCTCGAAAGACTAAAGAAGCCAGCTGGCTGTATGTCCATGAGGTTCGAAGTCCTTTTGTCCGGATGATGTAGAGAATTAAATGTTGTATTCCGAAAATTTAACTGAATCATTTCACAAAAGCAGCAAGATGTAAATTTCGATTGGAGGCAAAAAAGTAAGAATACCACCGTGATACGGCAAATAAAAAATAATCCCTTAAAAATATTTACTATTATTTTTCCCGAAGCACTGCGGCGATGAAGAGTTTTAATGAAAATGACCTACTGCGTTGGGCAGATTTTTAAAAAATCCCAATTTAATTGTGCATTTATGGGGCACGCTAGAATTAAAAAGCACCCTATAAATTCTGCAATCTCAGCAAATAGGTTACTATATGCTTATGGATAGCATTGACACAAGGCTGTTCAAAGACCAAAGGAATCCACAGGACGGTTTGCTTTTAAAAATACACAAATCGCCTGCCCAAACTAAAGCAAATTAGTTTATTCTGTTACCACTAAGTTAGGCAAAAACGCATGATTTTGCCAACAAATGCAAGCTTAATTTGTTTGAGGAAACGCAGCGATTGCAAAACAGCAAAAAGAATAACAACTGATGAACAATGTCCGTAATGACGTGCCGTACTTGCCAGTAGATGCGAGATCCCCTAATTTCTTGCTGCTGTAGTCAGTTTAAAGGACGAATTCAGTTTCTTCAAATTTCAGAGAGTTATACCGTCTTAGTGGTGATGAAGGCTTTCTATTGGCCACTGACGGGAGATGCTGAAGTAAGTTATTCGGAAACGTATATAAATACTTCATCATTGTAATCTTCGAAAGACTGTGCTGGGAAGCTCAACTGAGGTAACTTAAAAAATAGCAACCTGTGGACCTATCAAACATAAACGTCCAAAATTCGGACATCGAAATATGAAGTCTCAACTGAAAGTAGTAAGGAATGCCTCGCAGTACTTCTGCGTCAATGCCTTTTTTCAATTACACGTGTCTCTGGGTATTGCAAACGGCGAACTAAGTAAATGACCATAGAACTTTTCTAAAGAACGCTTGCTTCGCGGAGGTCTTTTCATTCAGGCGAGACTGTGTTAGGTAGAAAAAAAACTCCCTCCATTATGCAATCTACTACGGACCAGTGGTTTTGATATTCCCTTTGGGGATGTCGGCTTCCGTTGAATTGTCGGTTTGAGTTGTAGACAGGCCTACCACCCACACACACGTCGCTATTCTAATTACACCAATTAATGCAACCCCGTGAACACTCGTTTTTTCCTCGCGGCACGACGAATTAGACGAACATCCATTGAGGAAAAAATAATTTATACCACGATGAAAACAACAACAAGATTCGAATCTGGGATTTTTCGCCTGCATCGTCCCAGTGGGCTTAATTCTCATGGTAGTAATCGCGGTAAAGCATTCGCTTGATTACTCGGATGAATTCGTTCGTTTTCTGAAAACAAACTGGTTTCAAGCGTGTCTAATTAGTCGACCGGCAGGCAACGTCATCCATCCGCTACTGTCTAAATTCTTTCTCGTTTTTACTCCAAATGTTGGGGTTGTTTTCACTTTCATGTGTTGAAGTGATGCATTCCTTGTCGAGCAGAGTACCAGCTCGTCTATAAAATCAGAGAGATGTCATTCTTCGTCCATCTTCAGACTCTCAGTTCCCTAGATCGCATAAAGGTTGATGGCATATTTATACTCTTTTGCCTCGAGTAATGAGAGTACGAAAATGAGACTTTCCTACATCTTTCGGGACGATTTTTCAGATTTCTTGGCCTCTTTGGTCCACAGTTGCCGCTACACTGTGTGCTCTTGTGATTGTGGGTGTGTGCGTGTGCTTTGGTTCACACCATTCAGACTCAAACTTAGGAGGTTCAGAGTTTCCGAAATGCTTTCGGGAGATCGGTTGGGATCACCGTTTATCATCCCGAGAAAGAGATTTTAAAAAATATCCCCCTCAGGACCAGACTGACAGACAATGTCAGTTGGCGTGAGTGAGGCTTTTTTCGGAACGCATAAAATTTCTGCATGATCTAATAGATGTTTTGAGCCTTGGCCCATTGATTCACCTAGGTTGAAGAAATTCTGCAACATAGTGTGCCTAATTCAATGAGCTTAGAAAGTCGGATGACTTAATTAATCGTTCATAAAAGTTTTTTCGAAGATCCTTCAACATGAAATTGGGATGAAATGCTAGTTCGAAATCAAAAGTAGGCGTTTCCCTTAAGTCCTCTCAATTCGCATTTCCCTCTCATTAAATCTGAACTTTCAGTTCCTTTGGATGCCTTTTTCCTGTTAAAATTAAAGGTAAGGATTCCTTCAATTTTACGCTTCTTTATAGTTAGCAGAAGACGAAAAACGTAGCTTTGTCACTAACTGCTTAACGTTTATCTCCAAAGCCATGAAGTATATTTAGCTTTTTTCAATGATCTCTGCAGACAGGAAACGATCTATGCTCTTCATCCTCCTTTGGCCTGTCTCAGTACTTTTGCCTACGTGTTTACAATGACTGAAATAACGACCCTAGCCTCAAAACGCTTCACAATTTAAACATTATCCACATCTGAGACCAACTGCCCCACCCCAAACAGTAAGACGACGAGGTTGTACGGCCCGACAGTTCTTTTTTTGAAAGTAATGCAAGCTTTAGCATGATCCTTGAACGCGTCCTGCGGTCACACAGACACGAACATAAGCAGGCTGTACGAAGGAGCGACAAATTATCGCGAGTGGCTGCCCCCATCTTCGAAAGGGGTCATGAGTTTAACGTCGCAGTTGCCAAAATAATCGCCCACGCCGGAAGCGAATCGAGTCCAACATTTACTAAAGTCTGAGCCGCGAATGGGAACCCAGCCAGTCAATAATTCGATCTTGCGCCGGCATACGGAGCCCTGCGCGGCCACCTCCAGACCTGTGTCACTTATCGCTGATTGGACAAGTACACCCCAGGACTGTCGCTGGTTCTGTTGCTGCTGTCACCTCCGACAATGAACTCCCGCAGGAGTCCGAAGGCTCAGAAGAACGGACAAACTGTCCCAGTGCTCGACTATCTTTATACTTCTTTACTTATAAGTACACCTGGAACTCAAGCATTCCCCTTAATGCGGGAAAAATCACGCTGTCCACCTCTTTCTTACTTGCACAGGAAGATCGGCGCTTGAGTAACCATACATTTTCTGTAGCCGCGTCAGCCAAACGTACCCTTCCCCAGATTTAGGGGACCTGGGATCTGAATTCGGTTTCTTTGGTCATTGGGCGTCAAGTCCAACGTTCTACAATTGAGTCACGGACATGATGTCATGTTAGTTGGCCATACCAGTCTCCCCTATCTTTTTCGGTACTTCCTGGCTACAATTTTTATTGCTGACTGATTTCCTATCCTACGTCGGGCCTCCGCATAGACTGTAATCTTTCCAACAATTACGATATTTATTACTTATATTAAACTCTTGGAAGAGAGAAAAACCATACAGCTGATGGTGACACTTCCCGGTTTCTGGTTACATGACATTCACCTTAGTCTGTTTCACCTTAAAAGTACTTCACAATAGATGACTTAACTCACGAAACATTAAGTGAAATTTTGAAATGTGCTTCCGGTTAGAAAGATTACCTTTTTGGGCTTACAACATTGCTTGACATGCAAATTTTATCTATACCGGCTTTTGGATTAAAGTCTGTCGGATCACCCAGGAAATATATACTCTCCACAAATGTCTGCTTAGGGGCATGAGTTCTTTTTTCTATTCATCGCCCACGTCTCGTCGATTTGGACATTTTTTACAGAAATCGTGCACAAAAACATTCCTGCTCATACCTCATATGTGACAAGCAACCTCTTCTGTAAGTCATATGCCTGAAGAAATCGTATCTTTCCGGATTAATATATTATAAATGGAACATTTTGGGACCATGAAATGTTTCTTCGTTGTCTCTGGAGTACACAATGTAACTGATATCTGCTGTAAGG
>CACRXP010000696.1:14050-26852 GCA_902702965.1 Spirometra erinaceieuropaei | reverse complement strand
AGGCTTTTCCAGCTATCAAAATTGTCAGTAGGGCGTTCTTGAATAGCATTCCCTCCTTATCTTCTTGGTGACTCCTTTGGCACGCTATATTTCGGCTAATTAAATCCAGCGTGTTGCGGTAATTTCATTTATCTATCTTTGAATATCTTATTTTTCTCCATTAAAGGGCTTGGTGTTTGTAACCAAGCGAGCCAGTTTGGAAATATTGCTTTGAACTTTCTTGCAATCTTTTTTGTGATTTTGACCCAGGAGAAAACTATTTCAAAGTAATATTCTGAAAGGGCCATTTAAGCTGAATATGAAAAAAACGTGAGAGGCGTGAAGAGTTGATGCCAGCAAATGGACCATCAGCACCCTCTCTCGTCCTCTAAATTTTGGTAATCGTTACCACATGTAAAGAACGTCTCGAAAACCGTCAATCGCCTCCTTATGTCGCTTGTAGTTAGAGTTGTATAGAGACCAAAAGCAACTCTCACGTGTCAGGCAGAAAGTCAGGCTGAAAGTCCCACTGCCGCATCTGGAGTCGCTTTTCGGGTCTGATTCAGTCGCTGTTAAGACAACCCTGTCGGGAATACGGGGAGCTCATCCGAGACGTGGATAGCTGAACATGCGGAAGCAGTGGTGATGAATGCCGCTAACTGTCAGATCGCGGCTCATTCGACGGGACCTGGTCACATATTTGGGCTTTAAATTCTCACTAGAGGTGGCAATGCCGCGAACCTCGACCTGCTTGAGTCATGGTTCTCCGGCCGCAGCCAGTTAACAAGTGCAGTGCCCTCCCGCCCCCGAATGCTGCGCTGAGACTTTGCCTGGGCAGGGCAGGCAGTCACGCGGGTAGCGCGCAGGCGACCAACAGTTCCAGGGACAGAGGGACAAACAATCGAGTATTATCACGCCAAGGATCAAAACGGGTGTCAAATTACAGTAATTAACGACCAGGAGGCGGTCTGGTATTCAAATGTTTCATCAAATGTGACCACAGACGATGAATGCTAGTGCTGATAATTATATAAAGCCTTTGGCGGCATGACAACTGCGTCCTGCAAATACTGGGCTCCTTTTGTCTCCATTACTCTTACCTGCAGTTGCCTCTGATGATGTGCTCGGGGAAGGATCCGGCACAGCGGACTAATAAACTTCTTGTTCCAACGATTACGTTTTTTTCTTTCTCTGAGTATTCCCTGACAGCATGAATTGGACTGCCACTGGCCAATGAAGACAACCGCCTCGGCAGTGGTCATTCCGAGGTCCCTATCTTCATCAGCAAAACTTTCCGACGTAGTAAATGTTACACACCGTCCAGCATAGTCCTAAATTTCCGTCTGCACGGCATATGTTAAAAGCATAGACATCGCAGCTGCCTTCGAGCCCCCTACAGATGAGCTGAACTTTCGATCTCAGAGGGTCATTTCCAGTGAGGGAAGCCGTTCCCTGCCAATGACAGCATGAACCCTTTTATCAGCAATGTATAAGTCATTTCAGTCTTAAAAACGAAAAGAATTCAAGCCTTACCTGAAGTTCTTTCCCCCTCCCCTGCATTTCTGCTAGATGGCGACCCTTGAATGTCTCAGCAACTGGTACGCACGACGACTCAAGACCAAAATGGAATAATGTGCAGATAAAAGTCGCTCCGGCTTTAGTTGCAGCGACAATGTTGTGTATCCATGGCACATCGGACGTTTATTGACCGAAATGCGCACTAGCAAAATTTCAGCTCTGCACAATCTTACTACTATTTTTTCAGACCGGAATATATCTGCGCGCGTGGTGATTTTGAGGGGTTTAGAAAATTTGCCTGCCGTGTCGGCGGAGAAGGATTTCGTCTTGACTCAAATGGATGGCAAACAGGTTGTGCCAAAGCCCAAGAAATGTAATGGTTAAACGCAGAAGAGAGTACTTATGCGTCGTAAGTACGTATGAAATTCAAGCTCATTTTGCTTCCTATAGCCTGTTTTTTTCTGCAGAGAATCCCCCACAGGACACCCGTCGCTTAATCGTAAACTTTGATTTCCATTTGGTCAGTAAAGCGAATTTAACATCTGTTACTGGTGATGCGAGCTTACTCCTATCCAGCAACTGTCGAACCATGATCTAAGCAGAGTTGATTCGAATCTGATCCGACACACGGAATGCACCAAAGGTCTCAAGAACTAGGCCGAAATAATGATAAATGTATCAAAAAGAATGGAACTCTTTAGCGGCATTGTAGTGCAGCCAAGGATAGAACAGGAAATTGTAGCATTTTCCGGAGTCCCCGACAATGACATTTTCAGCAAAATTTCACAAGAAATGCACATCATTCACTAGCCATTTCACGCCTTTTCATGATTTTTTTAAAACCCTGAAAATCGGCAGTTGTTCTGGAGAAATGAACGAAAACTTTAATTCTTTTTGCCGGTGATTGGGAGTTTGAGTCGAGATAAAACACATCAACTAAAAAAAGATCTTTTCTGACTTGAATTACTTGTGTGTTCAATGAGGTAAACGCATTCGAACCACGTCTGATTCTGCAGACCATCCTTGTCTAGCATATTTTCAATAGGTTCTTTCTCTTAAAAAAATTCAGCAGTTCTTTGTATGCGGGCTGGTTTGAATGTCATAAATGCCTTTTCATTTGAAATCAACCTAAAACGCACATCCAAACAAGCACCCGAAAGTGCGTCTGAATTGTCTAAGTCCTGCTAATTCTTTATTCTCAATATCGGTCGTCTAGGCGGGGTAACTTACTTCAAAATCATCCATAAATTACTTTTTTAAAACCTTTCAGAAGACGGAAACTGCTTCCACACCAGCACTTGAGGTGAACTGAGCTCTTTTTGGGTACATAGCGGTGCAAAAATCCCACATAACCTAGCCAATTCATTTGTAAGCCTGCAATGGTATTGGCTAAGGTCCCAGACCTGCATTTCGCAAACTTTGCGTCCGCTCATGACACGGCGATAAATGGGCTTCAGTTCTTACCACATGCATGTCCTAGCCAGATCTCAACTCAGAATTAGTGGCGGTCTGAAATCCTGAATGTTTCGGTAAAAGTGAATAATTTAAACAGTTTTCCGTAGAAGTGGCCACCGTATATTAAAAATGACGCAACTTATACGCGAGTGCAAGGCTCATCTTGATTTTGCATATCATTATTTCATCCTTATAGAAAAAAAGAAACCGAGTGACCTCGGGAGGCCGTCAGTTGTTCTGTTAACGGAATTTGAATTTCTGATTTTGAAAGGGCCGAAAGGGTCAGCAAATATATGCCTTTAGACATTTGTAGAAAAAAATTATGCAATGCATCGTCATGTACTCTAACGGAAAAAATTGTCATGATGTGAAGGTCGATATATTGGTATGGAGCATGGTCGAATCAAATCTACCCAAAAATTTAATAACTTAATGCACTTAGCAGTCATTTGATGGATTATAGACTGACTGCTTAGAAAAGCCTGTCCGCGATGTCGGTCATCTATAGCAGAAGTGGTGGACTCAATATACTGCCGGTGACTGAGCGGAAAACCTGGTCTAAAGATGGAGAAATTAAGACGTTGTTTTCTGTGTCTCTCTACTCGGGTGAGTACAGCAGTGGCCTACTGAAACTTCGCCCTTTCCGTCGTCGGATTAAACGGCCAGATGTGGTTATGCAACTTCACCTGAAGTAAACAAACCCCATCCACCTCTTATACGGCATCGGTGGTAATAGATGTTTTACAGGTGAGACCGGGAAACACACAGGCGACGAGGTTAGGTAGTTGCATACAAAAGAAGAGTTGCTGGGAATGCGCGGTTGTACTTTGAGTGGTTAAGAAATAGTTGTCCTAACCCCTAACCCTAACCCCTAACCCTAGCCCCTCAACCCTGTCACCTAACTTTAACCCCTAACCCCAACCCTAACAGTATTGTGTCCATAACCATACCTTACCCATTAAATCCCACCAAGGCAGCCAAGTAGCTTACAATTGGGCGATCACTTAAAACATACCGTACTACTTGACTAAAACAACAATGTGTTAGTATATTTTAAGTGGATTTTGCAATGTACTTTTCCCTTCAGCTCCTATAGAGAGAACAAGCGTTCCCAGTCATGCCGTCTCAAAGCCGTCGGCCGCCCTCTCACCGTCCCTCAACTCAGGTGAGTACAACGGTGACCGCGATGAAACCCTACAATTTCTGTCGTCGTTCGAACCCCGCCGAGTTCGCCAAGCTTTTGTCAGTTGGGAACTTGCTTTAAACATACCGTGTCAGACGACTAAATGCACAAATCATCTGACTTAATTTAAGTGGATTTTTCAATGTGCTTTTACCTACGGCTCTTTGAGAAAGAGCATGCGCTTTTAGTCATACTGTTATTCTTTTGAAACTCATCATTGACCCTGCCCTCAGTTTTTGATAGATAGGTACAGTCAAGTAATTTTGATGGGCACGATAATTAAAAAATTTATTTTTTGACTCATCTTAATAAACCGCCTGAATATAATTACCAGTAAAAACCTGCCACTTTGATTAAAGTAATATTCGTGCTTTTGGCAGTCTCCTTTGGCAGAAGTGACGAGCTGGTGACTGGGCGGACAACCTGAGCCAAAGGTGAAAAAATCAATACACCCTTTCTGGGTCGCCTGAATCCGGTGAGTATCAGCGGTGGCCGGGCTGAAACCTCCCTCTATTTGTTGTCGAATTAAATCCCACCAAGGTAGCCAAGTTGCTTACGGATGGGTACCCACTTAAAACATACCGTATCAAATGACAGCACCCACAATTTGTCGGTATATTTTGAGTGGATTTTGCAATATGCTTTTCCCTATGGCTTTTATAGAAAGGGCTTGCGTTCCAACTCATGCTGTTATTCTATTGAAAATCATCCCAGTTGTAACCTTGACCTTATATGTTTTGTCCTCAGTTTCTGAAAGATGCGTTAAGTCAAGTAGTCATGATGGGTAAAGTGATTAAAATTTTAATTACTCCGACTCATTTTAGTAAACCGCCTGAATATATTTACCATTAAAAACTTACCATTTAGGCCGAGGTGAAATTCATGCTTTTAACGTGTTTCCATACTGTTGTTTGAACAGTTGGCCATTTCTGCTGCTAAAGCGCAACTCCAGACACGTCTCACGAATGGATGTTGGACATAAAAACACGGACTTAATCTGACACTCTCAGAACTTGAAAACCGCAAATTCTGTCTCAGATCAAAAGGAAATTATTGTAGTTTTTAAAACTACAACAAACCTGGAGTACAAACATTAAGTCGAAAAGCAACTTATAAAATTGGGTTGCTCCAAATAATGAAATTTAAAGCAAATAAACGTTAGTATAAGAGGACCTATAAATGAATTAGGTATGTTTTTGAAGCGATTATGGATAAACCTGGTACATAATTTTGACATCAAATTTAGCAGGACGCGAATAAACATTATGGGACCTAACTCGTGAAACTAGCTAAAGGAAATCGGGACAATCTGCTGTGGGCAAAGAAAATGCTGTACGTTGTACTTATTCGCTTATTCTACTCCAGAAATCGGCGATTTGTGTTCGCGATATATTTATAAACAATTTTATCTGTCAGAGCGTTAGCAAATTTGAGCGAAAACCTACGCTGCCTTGTATTCTGGCAGTTTCCTTAGCTAATAGCCGTCCTGGACTAAGGTTACGCATCCACGCGTGTTCACCCACTAGAAGAAAGTAAGCTAGCCTTAAGGTGTTACCATGTGAATCTTCTCGCACTTGAAAGTCGATTTTTTCCACCTCATAGATCAAATGAAGTGAGGTGTAGACAAAGGTTGTTTTATAAAGCAATCGTCTTATCAGTTGTAAAAATTAGATTTGCGAATCTTTGTGATCTCATGCCCCAAAACGCAGTAATGATGTCTACTAGCAATCTTTTGTTTAAACGCTATTATATCTTCCTATCCTCGGTAAATATTTCACAAATTTCCGCGAAAAGGTCCTTGACAATGTGGTTGTGTTAACTTTTGAGTTACGGTATAATACTTGTTGCGTGGTATGGTTTCCGCTTATGCGTAATTAAGAAGTGGGACAGTCAAAATATTAGCCGTTTTTGCAATGTCTTCTTATTAATACGGCCACTCTGTTGTGCATTTAAAATCTTAGAACGGAGTCTAAAAATAAACAAATACGGCGACAAAGACTTCAATAAAAAAAGAGTGCGTTCTTCCATTTCCAGCAGAAAAAAATGTCCTTAAGTTTCGTGGAAGTGAAAAAGCCGACAAAACGACCTATTTTTAACTTTGACTTGGCCCTGGAAAAAGGCAAATTACACAGAGTTTCGTCAGTTACGTAACGAATTTAATTCGTTTTTCAAAGACGTAAATTATTAAAGGCAGTTTTTAATCTATCAAAGGCCCTAATCCAAACCCTAAAACTAACCCTGCTTCTAAACCGAAATATCAGGTTGCCCTTTTCCGTTTTAGCTTTGCCTACTTTCCCACTAACAACTTCGGCATATCTTACTCGTAGTGTCCACATTGCGCCTTCACTTGGGACCAGAACAGCGTAACCGAGCCCTACGAATTTTAATTGTCAATAGCCGGTTCATCAACATAAGACTTTTTGAAAAATTTTATTCCTGTGACGCCCCCATCGGCGAAATTAAGAGATAATCCGTCTTTTTAAGTCAACTGCATCTTAATGTAAAAAAACCGAGAAAAGTACAGCCAATTCTAGTGAAATCCTTTTGGAATATATAAACCGTAGGCTGTTGGCTAATTGTCACACTACACTTATTTATGAAGGATACTTATGTACAGGCTTCACTAAAGGACTATTTTCAGAATATATTCTACCTGTTCTGTTTTATTTACTCAGTTTTGTCTATAGACAGGCTTTTTTACATCCAAAACTTAAGTTAACTCAGTTACAACGCTTTTGACTTTTTCAGAATTTTTTGCTTTTCTGAAAACATTGGTACTTTTGAACAATACAATAGTAATGCAATATTCCTTTCATTATCATTATTCTATTCTTTCGTTATTATTGTAAGACTTTGGTCCATTCGTTTTGGTCGGCCTGAGATTTGTTAGCAATTTGTCGTAAATTTCGGCATCTTTCAAGACATAGGTCACACAATAAAGTACCTCTTGAAATTTGGCGTGAAAGTACCTATTCCAGTGTCCAACCTTAAATTCCATTAGAACACAATACAACATGGAAATCTATGTACGCATTTCTGCCCGAACATATTTACGGTGACGTGTCAAACATTTAAACACCACTGAATAGTTTATTGCATAATTATGAAAACACAGGTTTTCGGGTTGAACTTTTTACAAAGTTGAGCGGATTGATCTGACTTTTTGTCCTAGACGGTAAAAAGGGACAACTTTTAGGGCCAAAATAACAGTCGAGGAATGGCTGGTTCGTAATCGTAATGCTACACATGTTTCGGCCACTAATCAAGCCTTCAAGGTCTGACTCATTTAAGGTATTCCACTGAATGGTCTTCTCCGGTTAATCCTCCGACTAGTAGTTCTGTCCATTATAATATACACGCCCGGATAACAGTTCCAGAGACTTCAGTTGTGTTAAGATTGGGCTCAAAAATGGTCAGGTCATTGTGTCGGTTGTGTTGCTACTAACCCACCGTTTTGTCTTCTGGTCCGCATGTATATCACAGTTTTCATGCTGAAACACCACATGTACACATCTGCACTGGCTCGAATGACAAAATTCGAGTAGGATATGCTTGAATGCATGGCTGAGCATTTTGATTCCCTGTACAAACACTAGGAAAACCTCTTGTGCGCAACAAAAGCCCCCTAGACTTTCCACATGGTCGCCACTGCAGGCAGCGGGCCGATCTGGTCGCTCACAGTGCCCCGCGCCATAGATCTGTCCAGGTGACATGGTCTTCAGCTCAACGTATTCGTTGCTATTTATGGTATTCCTTCAGCAGTGGTATTTGCAAGGCTTCTGTTAGGCGAATAGCAATCATTTCTTGATGATGCCTTTTAATTTTCAAAATTCCAGCACAAAATCTTGTTTGGTGGTATTTGAGCTTCTGCTTCACGTATGACTGCTCTTTCCGACATACAGCCCCCCCCCCTACAATGATTTTCACAATCTGAAAAGTAGACATTTATCCTGATTTTCGACCTCCTCAGGCGTCATCCAAACCATCTACCGCTAATACACACAAAAAACAATGCCGAGCTCCTGTCTCACTCAAAGTCCGTCAATTTTACCACCCCCTAGACCTTCGTGACGTGCGAAAACGGCCGAATTTTGCTAATTTTGAGGAAAAGTCAGTCGGTGAATACTACTCATGGGGTTGTTGTCACTCTTTTAGTCGGCGATGGCAACCACTTCAACCTGGAGACAAAACAACATTTGCACTACGTGGCATTTCCGGTTCGGAAGCAAAGAAACGCTGGCACATTCGGTCGCCCTACAATTGTGGGACGGCCATCTCTTAACCATTTTCACTAGATAATATTACCCCAAATCATTTTGGGATAAGAACTTGTCAGCTCTAAAAGTTGTCGCCTTTTATGTTCTGCACAAAACTGTCGAAATTCTGGCCAGAAACGGGTGGCCTTATAATATTTGTGTTCCACTTCCGTCGCTTGCTCCAAAAGTTATTTTATGTCCAAACTCAAAAAACGCCCTACTTCCTTGTAACTTTTTGACGGGAATTAACCTACCATGTGACGATATATCTAAAGTAGAAACCACCCGATTTACGCAAAGCCCGCCTAGATTACTGAACCACGTTGTAATCGTCTAAAAGACTCTTTGATATTTAAAAAAAACTACTTATGGAGGTTACGCATGGAAAAGTTCCTGTTTGTTTCTCGCGTCAATGCACGCCCTTCTTAGATTAAGAACCCTTCAACGAACCTGTACCATGCTTTTTGCAAAAAACGCTCTGCATAAGTTATTTTGGGGAATGCACACATTAATTTTCTTCTTCCAAAAAATTATTAACAAGCATTGCTTTTAAAATCAGTTCGCAGAAACGAAAGTCTGTGTCATTTTCGATTTTTGAGAACAATACCATCGCTGAATTAAATTCCTCGTAAGTTCATGTATCTTAGAATTATTACTTTCTTTTTACGTCCCTCAACTTTCCAAACTGCTTCATAAACTTGGCAGTTTGGAAAATTTCCAAAGTTATCACTTCCCTTACTTTTCCACACGTTTTCTGCAAAGTAATCATCCCATTCCGTCATAAACAGATTGCCGACAGGAATAAATCATTAAACTGTACTTGGGAAATTTAACCTGCTTTGTTAAAAGAGTAAGGCAATCTGTGGGGAAAGGACCAGATACATATTGGCGACATTTTTTATTTCGTCGAGAGGAAAATAATTGCCCATGTGAGCCTGAAAAACTAATCAGCGGACAGTATAATTTCCAGCCCTTTCTCTATAAGGTAATATTCTGGCCACATTATTTTCTTCCAAAATGCCTATTAAACATTAATTGATGTGTGGGAAAAAGGTCTGTGGGATTATTAATTACTCAGAGTATATTATGTCAAAATAGTAAAGTAGTCATGCGTGTGTATATCTGAGATATAGGATTTCCTATTTATAACCCTTATTTTTTTAAATTCCCAGATTCATCTGCTCTCGATAAATATTTGCTGTTAGTCGTCGTAATCAGATAACCCGGAAATATTGTGCCTTAGAAGCAAGTCACGAGACAAATATCCTCCGAAAATAACTGATTTTCGTTGCCTGAATATAAGCCTTGTTAACAGGAAACATAATTCAAAGCCAAATCGCATAGTTCCAGCTGTCTGCAAAAAGTGTGCCTTAAACAAAACAACTACTTGGGGTAGCTTGAACTCTTGCGATTTTTGCTACCCATATAACGTTAATTCTACCGTGTACGAACCACTAGTAGGTGACTGCTTGTTGGATACTGGTTATACATTTCTCCATTCATTCGTCCGGTGCGAGAAATTTGAATTTTTTAGTTACGTAAAAATACCACCATATTTTATAGAAAGACTGAACAGAGAATTCATACTGTATGCGTTTCAAATATAAATACCTCCATTCCAAGTTCTTTCTTGAGAAGGTGTAGTAATTTTGAGACGCCCGCAGGATTGATTGTGTAGATAAATAACACTAGGCTTGTTTAACCTGCTCAAAAATTGCACCACATGGTATTCATTTATTTTAATATGCAGCAGACGCCCGGGGAACAGATGCACACGGACTTGCGGGACTATGTTTATGTATTTTATGATGTACACAATATGAACTTTTGGAATCTCGAGAACAGGTTAACTGATGGCATTTGAAAATAAGGCATCATTAGCAAACTTTTGAAAACGGACCTCTCTTTCGCTCTAAGAGGCGTATAAAATAACTGCAAGGGGGAACTAAAACGGCCCATTTTGAGCAGCCCTTCTGTTCAAAATGTTTGCATTTACAGAAATGGCTGGAAAATCGCTTTTAATATTCAACACGTTGCTCTAAAGGAATTGTCTTTTTGGAATGCTTTTTGTTAATCAGTGTTACGGACATATTTATGCGACAGTTTCCATCCGAAAACTTATGAGACAAAGATGGTTATGTGTCGAAACCACTACTCTTCTCCGCCTTAAATATCCCTTTCTTTTAAACAATAACCTAGAAGTATCCGTGGATTTCAAAGAGCAGTACTAAGGAACGAATTGTTCCGCGTTAAAAATAAATGGATGTACACAGACTTTTTGGGTAAATGTTATTGTTATAGCGAACCATTCTTTGCGATCTTTCCCCAGTTCATTTTTCCCTGGTACGTTGGCTGTGGTGCTTGAAGCTACCAAAGCTTTTTAACCTCTGGTTAAGTCATTGACTACCTGGGCAAGTAACAAGGCTACCCCCACCCCCCCTCTTGGAGAAATCGCCCATGCACTAAGGATTCTGCGCAACAACGGAGCGCCCAGAGAGAACGGCATATCCGCTGAAATCTGCAAGTCTTGTATCGACAATTCGACGCCTTAGTTCCATAGCGGGATTGAGCAAACGGGGAGAGATGAGCTCGTTCCTCATGACTAGGGCTCGACCATCCTTATGCTCATCTTCTAAGGAGATGATAAAATTATGAGAACTACCGAGGCATAAACATAATCGACTTTGCTGAGAAGGTCCCCGCCACTGTTATTCTAAGGTGATGAAGTGGAGATGGGACTTAACCAATCCGGCTTCTGTGCTGGGTATGAATGCGGAGACCAGATATTCACACTGCCACACATTCTTGGATTCCGCCACGGCTACCCAAAACTGGTAGTCGTCGACTTAATTGACTTCGCTGCCGCGTTCGATTCTATCCATTGTGAGTTCCTGTGGCGGACAACGAAATTAAATGATGTGACGGCAAAAATCATGGCCATAATAAGGGCCTACTATCGCTCCACTGCTGCACGAGTTCTGGTCCGTAACAATCTCACCCCGACAGTTCAGTATTCGACCCAGCTTTCGATGGGGTCTTGTCCTGGCGTCCATTCTGTTCAACTGCGCCGTTAATTGGATTATCGCAAGAGCCCTACACAGTTTTGATAATGTTTACTTTGCATCTGGACGCCGGCTCGATGATCTTGACAATATCGACGATATTCTCCTGTTAGCCCCCAGCTTTACTGACCTACGGACTGTGGTGCCGGAGTGATGGATATCCCTCAGTCGGCCGATCTATCCCCAAACGCTGGAAAGATCAAGGTGTTTTCGGACTGTATCCCTGAATAGAGGAGGGTGTACCTCTGGACTAACAACTGCCAACTGAAGGCCATTGCCGAATGGACAGAGTAGGGAAAGCATCGTCTTCGGAATTCCCAGAAAGTGTCTGTGAATCTGACGCGACGTCCCCATGGCCACAACGATCCGTAAGCACCGGGCATCCATCCGGACATCCCTTCTATACGATTGTGATTGCTAGGCCGTATGTATGAAAGATGAGTGTAAACAGGATGTGCTTGTCAACCGCTGTCTACTTGTAACTACTTCTCAGATGAGATAGTCTCCGATCACTACGACAGCACCACAAGAATAATTCAGGTCATCCAGGAAAGACAGTTGGGATGGCTTGGGCACATTCACCGCCGTCCAGCTCAAGAGATCAGTGTTGCTACACTCGATCCGGCATGTTTCTCAGCTAGAGGTCTCGAGGAGGAGGTCAACTGGAAACCTGACTGGGCACAGCTTACCAAGACATGGGAGTGCTTCCTGGACATTCTGTATTCAGTCTCCGTCGCCGGAGGCGAGAGCGAGTCGAGCTCTCTAGATTCCCTGCCTCAAATTTTCGTGTATATATAGCTATAATACATGGCATCATTGGGACTGGTCAGATGAAACCTGATTGCAGCTGTTCCATATGCAAGTGCTTTTCACAGATTTACAGCTAACCATATTCTCATAACACATGGGCGTTCCTCGATCAGGTTACGGAACGTGCTCGTTCCGTTGTGAATTGAGGCTCATACTAGAACCCTTGTAGGCAGGCGCACAGCCAATAGTGACAGATTTAAATGAGATGGCACTGCCAAAGACAAGGGAAGCCGGAATGGCCATTTCTGGCTTATTAGACGTCATCAGCCAGTCATGCCCAACACCATGTGTGGATCACCTGAGATTCGACCCGGGATCCTTGGTCATGGAGTTTGACACTCTAGCATTGAGCCACGGGCCCGTTGTCCTGTCGGTTGTGATCAAATGGGCGCTCACTGACCATGCCCAAAGAGCACGGGTCTGAATCTCAAGTGATCCACACTTGGGGTTGGGTATGACTGGCTGATGGCAGCTAATAAGCCTCAAAGGGCCATTCCGGTCTCCCTTGTCTTTGATATTCTATTCGGACGTTCTTCCGG
>CACRXP010000695.1:319097-331689 GCA_902702965.1 Spirometra erinaceieuropaei | reverse complement strand
AACAAGTGCAGGAATGAGAAGCATGGTTTATCGAATGCAAATCTAAAGGCTAGCCTTCCAATAAAATGACCCGAAAACGGACCAGCTGCTTTTATATTTCCCAAGTCGATGGGTTGTGATTGGCTGCTCTCCATGAACATTCTTCTAAGCAGTATAAAAAGGGAGAAAACTCGAGTGACACACCGTCGTTTTAAATTTCGTACGTTTGTCCCTTTCTACTGTAAATTTTGAAAGTCTGGTTAATATTTTAGCAGTTTTTACATTTACATCCATCATATTGCAATACCTGACTTGTTTCAGAGAAAAAGAGATAAAATCCAATAAAGTGTCTTTGGAGGTAGATCACGGTACTTTCCATGAAACTTGAACATGCATATGTTTGGATAAGAAATCATTTAAATAGTCCCTTGCATGTAATTTATACCTGTACGCATACTTTTAAAGGTGGTCGACAGTTTCCCACAATTACAGAATACATCATAACGTCTCAAAAGCCAGGAAAGCAGTGAACTCAAACAATCAGAGCATTTTCAAATTTACTTGGATTGGATCTCATCCTTAGCAGAATCTGGTTTTTAAACCCAGTAAAAGAATCTATTAACGTCCAAATTTAAAAACAGCAAAAAATGAGTGGGGAGATTATAAGAGTCATTCGAATTGCACTTAAAGTCTTTATTTCTGAATAATTAATTTTTCTTTAACTTAATCTACTTCGGGAATTTTCAGACATTTCCGGAATTTAAAAATCTTTTACTTTAGGAAGTTTAAGAAGCATAAAATTAGGGAATAATCAATATGGAAAATAATGCATACTTTTAAAAGTCCGGATATCTAAACCAAGGTGCTAATTAAAATGACCTTGACTTTTAGCCCCAACTTTGTTCATAAATATGTGATAACCACCAAACAATTTCATAGGATTCAGAGTGCGTCTAAAATCTTTCACTAAAATCTTACACACCATTCATCGTAGGAAGATTTTAAAAATAAAAAATGCGTACAAAGTGAACCTCTTCAAGATTTTTTAGATAAGTCTTTTGAAAACTCAAAGGGACATTTCTACAATGTTCAAACGCCTTATTCACCTTCTTAAATCATTCCTCGCATTATATAAAATGGTAAAATCAAATAAAGAGGGAGCACTAATGCAACTTATTCTATGTGGCGAAAGTAAAAATAGATTTTTTTGGCTTTTAGCACCCGTAAATTCTAGCGTAAACACAAATCCGGGAAAAAATCATGTCGGCCATCCTCGTTAGATTCACAAGCACAGGACATTTATGTTACAGAACGAAGATATTTTTGAAAATTGTCCTCCCTACTGTCAGAACGAGCCTGTTCAATCTGTGGAAAAATCTTTCATTTTAAAACATCGAGCAAAAACAGCAAACCATATCCAAAAAATTACAAATGAAGCATTTTTAAGGAAGCGAAAATCAAAAACAGTTTAAATGGGGGCTTGCATGTAAGACGAAGATGAATTTAGATTAGATTATCGAGTTCCAGTAGCCTGGGCGTGTACGCGTAGTCTTTTATTAAAGTAAAACTATGTTTTCAGGTTTTACACGCAAGAGCCCCTATAGCTGTTTCATCCAAAAATAGGCTTACAGTCTTTAGTTAATCACAAAAATACGTGGAAGGGGGAAGTGAAATAAGCGCATTAGAAGGTAAATCTAACGCATATTTATATGTTTGAGTAGAAGCCTGTGGGCCTAAGGTAAATAGCAGTTTTCTCATAGTCGTTTAATAACATCACATGGTAAGTTGTTTTTGCGTGTACTTCTGTCTACCAAAAATCTTGTTAACTGGATGTATCCGTGAGATTCTTTGAAAATCTCTTTGTAACTTTGTTCCCAACGAAACCGTTATTGTACGGCCCAGAGTCTGAAGAAACAGTAAAGCAAATGAGCATATTCCCATTGTTCAAGTCATCGTCTTGGTGATTGGCGTCAGTGTCAACATTTAAATACCTTTCGTAGATTAGCGGCTAAAACTCGAAGGATATTCCTGAGGGAGCTTAACACTTTGGATATATGCAACTGCATTCATATTGATTCTTTCACTGTTATAGCCACGAGGAAAGGGGATATGTCTTCATTTACTGGTTCACTGGGCAAAATTGGGGAAAACAAAGAGTTTTTCTTCGGTTTCATTTCGGCCATTAGTTGTCGATTGTAGTTATCTTAACCTTCGCCAAATGCGTCTTTCAGCAAATTGAGGAGAGAGTGGCAAGCACAATTGATATTTAATTCACCAAGGTGAAGACCACGCAGTCAACTGCTTAAATAAATCAAAGTTATGAAACAAGCCCACGGAACGTTTTGCAACTTCAAAGTGTATTCTGCTAAAACATTACTTTTAACTATCGACACGGACAGAAGACAAGCCCATGGCTTCCATTTTACGAAGCGGACGAGAGAATATTTAACCAAACTACTAAACATGAATGACTCTGTGTAAAAACTCTGATAACTGATTTTTTCACTGAGTTCCTAATGGAAGAATTAACCCTATCCTTAATTAGTACTGTCGCATTTCAAGGTTCAGTGCAGACTTAAACGCATATAGCCATTACCTACCGCTTGAATATTCACTGTGTAAAGTTCTTGCCTGATTATTTATATTAAATCTCATATAAATAACTTAATTTTAGGCAAAAAATGAGAACAATCCAATTTGTATGGACATTATTATTTTATTACTCTGTGTTCATCGAATCGCCGGTTACTGGCTTAACTCACGACACGCAGTATGACGAGGAGGATATTGAATCAGCCTGTTCGCAGCTACTGAAAAAGTTGCATGACATGTCAAACAGACAGGAGATCCTTCACCTTCCTTCAGGTAAGTGACCAGAAAGGTCAGAGTCGTTCTTGCAGGAGCAGAGTTAATGTGCTTGAAACAAACCGGTGATCGGTCACGGAAATGTCGGTTTCCCGTATTACAGGTAGCGCTGTCCTAAATTCAGCGAGCGGATTGAATTTGGGGTTAATGTTAGGGTAAGCGTTAAGTTTAGGGATGTTAGACGTACGATTATTGCTAGGATTAAGTTTATGTGAGTTAACGTTATGCTTGAATTAGGGCTCAGCAATAAGGGCAGTAATACTGTATTTCCGCTTTAAATTACTTGTCAGGATTACTCTCTTATTTGAACAAAAACCGCTAGTTACCGTTCCATCCTGAATACGCGGTCTTCGACTCCTGCTTTCTGTCAGCTGAGCTGTTCCCAACTCACAATCCCAACTCAGCTAAAATCAAGTCACTAACCGTTTTAATTCCGTTTCCAAAACTGATGATTGGAAAGTGAACTGTGGTTATAACTAAGACACCTTTGAAACAGAATTATTTTTCCGTCCTTTCATTTTCTCACTACCACCAACATCGGCGACTCTCGAGACCCTGTTGTTGCCCAACAGCGTAAATGAAGTCAGGGTTACAAAATGTATAAAAGTTGAACAAGTTTGGCAGCAAACCCTGAACAGAAATGGAAAAACATAGCTCTTGACAAGTGAGAGACCACTTCTTCGGAGCAAAGCCATACCCGTTACAAAGTAGGCAAACTTCTGATTCGATCACTTGTGGGGGTTTAAAAATCCGTATTGACAGTCTATTTAAGCATGTATTGCTGTTTACGATACAGCATCACCGTTTCGCGCTTACGCAAAGCTCCAAGCAAAGTGATTTTCTTAAGTAGTAGAAAACATTTTCTTGTCGTTGCAGTTAGACAAAAAAGAATGGAGCAGAAACCTTTTCCATTTTCTCTAATAAATATTCTTATATCTCATAGCTTCCTCATGTGATCACCAACTATATCTTAGTTATTTGGGTGGATGATATTTTAAATCATGCATCTGAAGGTGTTCAAAACGGAACTGATTTCATTATCAAGAGTGTTCTTTGCTGTTTTGTTTGCATGTTTTTTGGTTTTTTCCTTACTCCTCTAGAGCCATGGAAGGATTACCCCAGTCGGTATAGACGTCGCTTTACCCGCCCGACCGGCCGATAATCATAACCGCAACAGAACACAGTTTTAAAAGTTTTGCATTTTCATTTACCCATCTTTTTGCTCCATACATGATGGTTAATTGACAGTGTGCTTTGTTGTCTAAGTAAATGGATACAAATGTGTATGCCTTCAGTCGTCTCTTCGGTTGAATTAGGGAATATGGTTGCATGGCCCTAAATTATGGGAGTAAGTAGGGTTATGGGAGTTGAAAGAGGATTTTGTGTTAGAGTTGGGTGAGTCAGGAAAGGGTAACTGTTCCTCCCCCTAGAATTTAGCCGGGGACCACCTGTAGGGCGGAAACCCATATTCCTGAGTCCGATCTCTTCAGATACAAGACCCAAGTTACGTTGGGATTTCAAATAAACAACAAACAGTTAAGTTAAAAAAAATCATTTTGTCACGTATGTACTGAAAATATCATTTTACAACATGAATTCTAAACAAACTGTGGGTTTAATCCAGTCACAGGCACGTCATAAATCGAAAATGGGCAAATCCCATCCGGTATTCTTACAAAATACTTTTGCTGATGAAGGGATCACAAAAAGCCAAACTTTCATAAAATGTCGCAAAAGCCGGACGTTGGACTAGACCTATATTTTATGCCGCAGGCCAATAGAGTATTGTGAAAACGTTGTGGCTACTGCATCACACAATCCCATCAATGTAGTCATGCATAACCGCGAAGATTTAGATATGCTCTGCCGTATGTCTTCACGAGTCTGTTCATGCTGATGCCATATAAACATCGTATACTCTAGTAGAGAAGATACGAGAATATATAAACGTAATTTGAACGCCATTCAATAATAATTACAGTTGCCATTAAAGGTCTTCAATTTTCCTGGTAAAATTCTCTGCTACGTTTGTTTAAAATGCTAAATTAAACCCCGATTTGATGTTTCGAATTTTGTTTATGCATCTACTAACGTGTTGATTTACTTATATAAAGAAGAATTCTCTAAGCATCAAAAAATGGGTGGCTGCTGGAACAGAAGTGTCGGGTTTCTTCTTTTTCTAATTCCCTCAAAAGACCTAAATAAAGCAATCACTTTTTAGTGAGTAATAAATTTCAGACTACGATCCGAAGTAGGCTGTAACGATTAATCTAAAATGACGATAATTACATCGTCATTTACTCAAACCGGCAACTTGTGGTCATTAATATATTCCTCCAGGTTCTCGAAGCGGCCATCAGACACCTTTGACAATTTCCGACCTTTACGAGCCCACGGATATCTTTGCAGGTTTTGCGACGATAAAATAAGATTTTGACATTCAATCAAGGCAGGCGTAACTGTGATTTTTAGGTTTCTAATTCCTGGAAATAAAGTTTCTCAATTTCGAACACATATTATACCTTCTCGAATGCTAATGCCCATATTCCGGTTGCCCACTCGGAAGCCAAAGTTCCTCTTGGAAAGTCGTCTGAGTTCTGCAATGCATTTAGAGTAGTTGGAAAAAAGTAAATAGATTGATTGTAGGAAGAAGGCTTTGGTCATCAGTCTCAATGCCATCTCAGCGAAGATGCATCTGCCTTACGTGTGCCACATCGGCCTGTATACATACATGGAGCTGTGTTAACCATTAGATATCTACGACACCACGGACCAGGACCATAGAGACAACCTACATATCAAGAAAGAAGTCTAATTTTTGTTTACTGCACGACCAAGCATGTATTGCAACGAGTTTTCGTTGCTGCACACCATGAGTGCGAATTCTGGCTACTTAATGGATCCGTAGACTTTTAGGGAAAATTATATTCCAATTTCACAGATTAATTCTTGAATAAAATTAAAAACTGAAGAATATCTGCATTTTCAGTAAAAGTAATTCGCAGTTGTGCAAACGCGTAATTTGGGAGGCTTAGTACTTAAAGCAACAAATATACACCTATCACAATCACCAGTTAAACATTTTGAGCGTTCAGTTATATTTTGACACATTTTAATTTGTCCAGGATAAAGTAGCATCACAGGCAGTGGCTAGTTTCCTGCATGAGCTTCTTGTATGTTCAGCTTTAGAGGTGAGCACATTTTCCTGAATGCCCATGGATAAAAGTCAAAAAATTTTAAATAAATTATAAGTGGTAAATATGCCTCACCTCTGATCAGCCTATTTATACACCGTGCAAGGAGACGATTAGTAAATTCCAACTTCGTCGTCATATAAAGATGATATCCCATCCAGACCCGATAACGAATTGCCGATTAAAGTCATTTCTCAAAAACGTAGCAATTTAATACCAGTACCAGTGGAAAACCGGATTGATTAAACCGCTTTCGGTTATTTTCGAGAGCTTAACGATCTACTCTTTTGCTAAACAATTATTTTCATACGCCCAATAAAAACAAACATGACGGTTGAAGGTCCACTCATGTTAGAACTGGCTTCGTAGGGCACACAAATTAATTACGCAGATTCATTTTCCTCGTTTCTGCAATAGGATTAATCTCGGTGTAATCGCATATGTGCAAGGCAGGGTCTATATGACAAAATATTTTTGGAGAAATGATTATTATCGATCGAGGAACAAACACATTAATACTTTACTGATAATAGAGTTCGACTTGTCTACCACTTTTGTTCTCTGGCGTACTGTGACTTTAATGCATTTTAACCATAAGTTTGTTGTTTCGACCTTAGCAATGGGCTTTTGACTAAGAAAAATTAACTATGCCCCAAAACCACGTAACGAAGTATAAGGAAAGACGACAAAGTTGATAAACGACGTCACATCGAAAAACATCACTATTGACGAACACACAGTTAAAAATAAGAGCCAGAGACCTTAAGTCAGCTAGTTGTCAAAAAATTGCAACACGAACGACAAGTAAGGCAAACCATCATGCGAAATCAAATATTCTTAAGTCCTCGAACTTTCTACTTGGAGCTGCCAGATATACTTTGTCGTCTTAAAAGCCTTCACATGTTCTTTTGAGAAAGTGAAGACTTAATGAAAACATCTGAAGCAGCTTAGCATATAAGATGCATGTTCGAAATAACTGACACCTTGGGAAGTAAGTCTATCTAAAAGAAAAGTCAAAATCACTGGGCGTATTTTACTTCTGGCGAGAAGTTAACTTGAAAAATGATACATCGGGGACCGCATTCAGGTGTCAACTACACCTATATACGGATAAGCACCCTCTTGCGCCTACTCACGAATGAAAGCATGTTAGTTGCTATATTTATTTGTACGAAGCGTCAAATGCCAACAGACTCGTTGTGGTTGGCTGGGCGATTAACTTTATTTAAATGCGATTAAACACACAGCCCCCGGTGAAGCCTCGTTACTCACGTGGCAAGAGCGTTGGCTGTACTCAAACTATGTCCTTGCTGCCGTTAGTTCGAAATCCATCGAGGTCGTCAGGTTTTTAAAAAATGGGTAAAATGAATTATCCAAATCTGCTAGAACACCAGTTGACTACCTCCTTGTAAAGTTGTCATGTTGTTTATGCGTGTTGTGGTAGGAAAGTATTAAGCAAAATTCACTTTTGGGGTTTTGTTTACTTGCGTAACATCTGAAAAATATAAAGGGGTGCTTATGCATATACCTAATTTAAAGTTTTGGTCTAGATCAACACGAAATGTTAGCCGAAATTCTGAAATGCGTTTTCAATTAGGAAGGATTAATTAGGTGGGGTCGCACTATCGGTTATCGTGCGACATAATCCCCTAATATTTGGGACTCGTCAGAATGTTGGCTTTTTAATGTACATCTTTTCGACCTCCTGTAGAAACCGCAGTTGGTAAAAAAACGACTACTTATGTAGCATGCATTTTCGCATTGATTTTCGGGCTTTGTAAATTCGAACATATTTTCTAGAAAACATGCACAAAAGCATGTTTTTCCTCATTCCTTGAGCAGCAAATTAGGATGTCTTTACGCTGTATACTTTAAGGATAGCTGTCGGTTTTAAAAAAGCCCACTTATAGGATTTTTAAAGACCGTACGATGTCCATACATAGAGCATCGTAAATGTCCCTTTACCAATGCTCCTGATGAAATGTACAATATATTCCGCATCCATTGCAAAATTGTATGAACTATATATGATATTTATTTAAAGATCTACAGTAATATATGATTTTCCTTAGGCAGAAAGCGTGCACCTTGTAGACTGAAATCGCTAAACTCTAATGCAACGGCTGATTAGGCTAAAATTATTAGGTAGTTAGAAACTTTTTCAAAGCCTAAATATACAGTTTCTTCGGATATAAAATGAGAAGACAATGGATTTTCTACCAAACAAGTAAAAGATAGCATGCTTTTTGTGCATTTTTTTTATATAAAATATATTTTAATTTAAAAGACCATCGAAAATCAATGTGAGAAATATATGATACATTAGTAGTCATTCTTTACCAAGTGTGGTTTCTGCAGGAGGTCAAAAAGAAGTGCATTCAAAAGCCGACATCCCGGCTAGTCCGAAATGTTATAGGGTTATGCTGCATGATAATCAGTATAACAACCCCACTTAAGTAATCCTTTCTTATCGGAAATGCATTTCAGAATTTCGGCCAACATTTAATGAGACCGGCCACTCATGCAGAAACAAAATACACCAGCATGCATAAACAGGACATTGAATAAATAAAGTTGATAGAATAATGAAATCAAGTTAACATGAACGGTAAGGTTTTTGACAAAAAGCATTCGCCTGATTATTGATGCATTTATTCATCGTCGATTTCGGGTCTAATTCTCTGCGGATTCGGCAAATGTTCAAGTCTCGTAGACCAACATTTTCGAGCAGCCTTTTAAATCTAAAACATTATCAAAGCAGTTTTTGCGTGTACATTAGTACATAGCATGACCCAAGCAAATTCATAGTAGGCAGAGTTCGGGTTTTTAGGCATGCAGCGTTTGAAAATGGTTCCACACTTGGTAAGGACAAAAGGACTTTACTAACGAAAGTAACTAATCCATTGCCATGACGTTAACTGTTAGTCCGTCTCGTCAGGTTACAAGAAGTCACATTGTTTCGATGCATTGATCTCTAAGCGTACAAGAAGCGTTCAAATACCGCACACTTATATGCGTTTGCACAGAACATAGTACCTTTCTTACTTCTGTAAACTAGGTTGAACTTATCAGTGCGGTCATTGTTTTGGTGAAGACATCTGAAGGCGACCTTACTTTGCTTTTCAGTTAACAATTTCAACGGTTTATCGTGCTACTGGTTTGCTTTCTTCTATACTTAATTTTCATACCGTTTGGGCGCTCCCCTGTGCTTGTGCTTTCATCCAACAAAAGAGCTAAGTCAAGCACACCCCGCTTTTTTGGTTTGTTAAAAACGATACAGTCTATTCAGTCTCTTTCCAGGCTGCGCAACCGCATCCACAATCTCTCTGAATTGAACCCCTAGGGACAACGGGACGAACAAGTCGCGCAATCTGGTCGGTGAGCGCCACACTATCATAATTAACGTTTATACACTGTTCTCAAGGATGAGTGGCTGAATTCACTTTTATGAATTTTTCAGATCGGCAAAGCTGTGGAATTCGGATTGGTAATTTTGCTTTACAGCGATTACCACTTGCAGAATCTTGCTTTTGGTAATTTGGAATCCAAATTTGTCCAAAGGCCTTAGTTGTTGGAAGGAGTTGACCTATCTTTTGTTTCGAGGTTAGCACTTTCTGTAAATAAACAGTTTGTGTGAATTACGAGGAGCAATTGAGACAAGTCAACTGTCGGATGGTATAGGCCGCTATCAGGGTATGCTGTCAAGACTATGTAAATAATTTTAGACCGCAGATCGCGGTCTTCATAAGAGCTCCTATGTTTTACAGACTTTACTGGTACAAATCCATTCCGTTTTTCAAGGGCCTCCTTGAAACAAGATGTACAGACGTGACACTAGAGAACGCGTCGGTGGCACCTTGTGTAGGCGTGCTTGGAGATGCTCTATGTGTAACTTGTACAGAAGTCCTGTCTTATAGAATGTTGGCCTGCTGAAGATCACACTGAGTTACGACGAACAAATTCCGTGGCTTGAAGTTGAGGTGGTAAAATCGCCCCAAAGAAGGTACAGTTATAGGATTTTGATGAGCTCACGAAGACCGAAACTATGCAACGAGGCAGTCAGGGAATGTTCCTTTGCTTATTGCTAATATAATGAAAACGAAAAATCCAGAAGCCTTAAGCAAAACGAAAATTCTTTCTGCGAAGCTCTTGAAATTTCGAATTTCGCATACAAATATTTCCCTCTAGAGGAGTCTGGTACATACTAAAACGATTTATTCATAATGCACACCTGCAATCAATATACTCTCGCTCACTCATCCTAGCCTTCGACATTCTTCACATCATTCCTTGCTCGGTTTAATGGTCATTACACATCACCCGCACAATTCAGCCTCATGGGGTCTCACTTATTGAACATAAATTGGTTGTCCTTTGAGATGAATTCAAATTCCTCACCATTCTGCCACACGTTGAAGTGTCCACTATCTCGAAGAATAACGCTGAAGTAGTGAGTGCGATTTCCAGCAAACACCATCAAGATCGTCGAGATCAGAACTGCCGTATCTGCTGCCTTAACCGACATGTAAACTTCAGTGTACGCAACGGGCGCCCACTGACGCACTCGGATGGCTGACGTCAACCACAAACGAAATACCTATAAAGCTGTTATTTTTTGCGAAAACATTACCAACACACGCGGACAGATTTAAGTGAATATAGCTGAGAATGAGCAATGACCCATCCCTGCTTGCGTTCAACAAGATCCCGTCTCTTCACCAGTTCCACTTATTTCTGCGAAAGATGTCCTGACGGCAAAACAGCACTCCAACATGACACCTACGTAGTGCAGAAGGGTCTGGTTCAGAATGGTTAGCCCTCTGTAGGCAGTCCTTTGAGGAAGCTAGATCCACCGCACAGAATGGCGCCTTTACAGAAAATCGCGGCTTTCGTTGGCAGACAGGGAGCAGAAAGTGGGTCTTTACGGTCGCCCTCAGATACCAACTGCTGATGATGCAAAGGGAAGTCGCCGTCGCAGACGACTTAGTCACATTCATCGACGACCAGGTGTGAAATCTTCCAAGACGGCTCCCTAAGATCGTTGCCCGAATTAGTGATTACCTTCATTAACCGAAAAAACGAGGTGAATATCGTGAATGAAGACATAATGTGTTGGAACTGACAGTTCTGGGTATCCGGAAGCATAAAATTCGAAGACCAATATTGAGTGAGAAGCAGCCAAGGTGTCTTTTTTCGGGCAAAGATAGGAAGAACAAACGCTGTAAAGTGCAAGTTTACTGTATGGACATTTAATAAAAAATCCAGCATTCTCAATAAAATTTGGTCTTAGTTAAGCAAACAAGTCAGGAATGGGGTTGTTAGCTAGATCCTCGTTGAATTTAGCAATCCGCGCGTTTTCTTTCTCAATATGTTCCTTTAAAAATTGTTGGAAACCTGAAATTAAAACAATAATGCGAGATAATTGGAAGAAAAGCGAAAAAACGTATCTCAAATAAAATGAATTCTACAGTTCTTAATCAGCGCACTATTGCAATATCAATGAGAACAGCACCTTTTTGCGTACCCTCAGTTCTGCCGATGTGCAAGGACTAGATAAATCCTAGGCCTATTTACTTTCGTGCGACGGAAGAATCGCAAAAATGTAGTGAATTAACAGGTCGGATCGGATCGAAAAAGAGTATATTATTTAAGGTTTCTACCAGTACCCTTTTTGAACTTTAGTTCCTGTGGCTCACCCTATGAACAATGTTAAGAAACGGGTTGCTGAGACACTGACGTTAGGCTTCTTGCTATTGCTGTTGTTGTAGTTGCATACTTCTATTTGATTGAGTGAGTCAGTCATCGAAAATGCCTCTAAAACGTGCACCTATTCAGGAATAACCGATGATTATAGCTCTTTGCCGAATCCCAAAACAGGAGATTATTAAATGGATGCATTCTGTGTGCTGTGGGAACTCGCATACTATGTGCTTGTCAGGCGGATTTCTGAGCCTGTGATGGTTTAGAACGGTACTCGCCGTTAAAACTGTCATTTAAGACGTCATCCAACGTAGAGAAGCTCCAGAACGACCATTCGTTTCTATAGCCTGACGATTTGGTATGACCAATCACTAAAAGATTTCATTTGTCAAACATGCTAATACAACGATCAGACGCGAGAACGTAGATCAAAGAATATCAACAACTCGTTAATAACCCATTCCTTTATTCGAAATTGGAAATGATTTAGCATAATTCTGGTGCGAAATGAAATCCAGGCAGACCTACAGGGGTGTTTGAAGGACTTCTCTCCGTTGATGTGGACATATTGTGATCCGGTGTAATACCATCCCGGTGGCATGGGATAGAGGTGGTAGATCTCCTTTAAACAGAAAAGATAAAGTTATTGGAAAGGAACTCCTCTCATTGAAGTCAATTACGAAGTCATAAAATACAGGCAGCATACGTGTATTTCATCGAGCATTGCGGGAGAAAGGCTCTCAATCGACAACATTTCCTTTGGTAGACTTTTTTGTGGGGCCGCACTTCGGAGCCAGTCCTTCAGCCACTCTGTTAACATTCCAACTGACTTCTGACCAAAATCGGATGCCAAT
>CACRXP010000695.1:306611-317865 GCA_902702965.1 Spirometra erinaceieuropaei | reverse complement strand
CTGCACCAATGCTGCAAGTTTATGATGTGCGAATGGAAACCATTAAAGATTTTAATGCTCTGCAGAATGAAAGCGGCATTAAAGTGGCGGCAGACTTGCGTTAAACAAGTCCAGTTAACTCACGTTCGGCAATGCTTATATTCCAGACAATAGAGGTTTTTAAAAATTATTAATGAGGCTGGTTAGGTTCAGGCGAAAGGACAAACGTTACTATGTACTGTTATGTGAAGAGGCGTCTTTCGGTAAATCCGAACGATTACTGGCCAATTCAACGTGGAATATCAAACAAAATAAACGCTTCTATAGAAACGCTAGGTAAAAACTTGGCAGGATTTGTCAAAGGAGACTTTGCAGCCACGAGGGAGAGGATATAAAAATAAAACTTTTGCTCGCCTCGGCTAGACATACTAAACAGGCGAAAGTATGGAAAGATGATTGCTGACAATCCAAATAATCTGCAGGGAACAGCAGATTTACCCACCAGCTGGATGGACTAACCCTGATCGGAATCAGAGTTCATGTAGCTGAGTTCAGCCAATTTATACAGTCATGGACCCCGTCATGGACCCCGTCATGTAAAGAAGGATTTAAAGGCAAATTATGCTACCTGAAAATTCAAACGACTTGTAAAAGCGGACTTCTGAAGTGGGTCAGTAAACGGTAAAATCAAAGGAACTCACGGAATTTGGAGATGTAAGGAGAATGACATTACTCCACCCCAGTTCGAAGAAAGCACCCAAACCAGGAAGAATAAATCTGTGACGAAAGAATTAAAAAGAAAATTAAGGCAAAATGTGGATTTTCTGGCTTTATCCCCTTAGGAAAGCAAATAAGTGAGACGTTAGGTTTCCCAAAGGCGATAATAAGTCACTTCTTTGCCCACGGACGATAAGATCACGCAAAATGAGCCGCTGTGAAACCGAATTTGGCTAAAACTAACAGAAGTATCTCTTCAGTTCGGTAGGAACAGCCCAACAGACGCTTCCAAAAACATTATTTTAATGACTTTCGTAATTAGATATCGAAAATTTCACAGTCAGATTCAGAAATTGCTGACAAAAAATATGATCTGAGTCGCATGTAAGTGGCCCGCCGTGGATCGAAGCGCAAGAAATAACGTGTCCATTCTGTTTCGTCGCATCCACATGACTTCGAGCCATACATATCATAAAAGACAGAGCGCAAGACTATGTTTCAATTGAGAGAGCGTTTGAGTCAAATTTTCGATTGCACATCAGATACGGACTCAAATCCCAGATCCTTTGACCTGTGGTTAGAGCAGGACTAGCTGACGATGACGACGACGACGACGATGACGACAAAGGACTAATAAATGACTATTTTAGTCTACTGCGTCTTTGTTGGTTCTCGTTATATATAATCTGGGTCAATCAATAACCAGTCGTGTGATGACCTGTATTGGACAATGCAGTGTTCAGTGCTCGAGGTCCCTTGCCCAACTCAGTGGGTGTGCTGGGAGTCGGGGAGGCAGATAATGATTTACCACTAAACGCTGTCCACCTAAACTTGTCATCCGCATAGAAATGGAAGTTCTCTATAAAGGGCCACTTTATGGTTTTATGCGCTTACAGCTATGTTAATGACTCCCTATATAGGTATATACTAGTTTTTCCGCTCCTTGAGGAATTCTGCGCCCGTCGAACACCGAATATGTACAGCATTTGTCACCCTGCTTAGATAAACACGAAAACGAAGCTATTAATGAGTACTCTTACCGTGCATATGCTTGCCCCCGGCTACGAAGCCTTGGTGAAATATACTATAACCCCTTCGGCCACAGAAAAAGTGGCGATAAGCTGTGAAACAAAACATATGCCACTGAAATGCGTTCGTACACGCAGTGCAGTCCAGTAGCCTCTATTTAAGTTGTCGAATTGCTCCGGGGTTCGTCATTTATGATGATAACTCAGCCGTTGTCTTGTCTAGCTCGCAGCAGCAGTGCCTGTTATTTAGCCCTATTTATCGTCCCTTTATGAACAAACATTTGTCGTCAATAACAAGCGTATTCATAATTTACTGGAGTTGCTTTTCAGGCGTCGAGTTTGGTGTATAAAGCTCCCGTGAAACCAGCTGGAGATATGTCTGACTTCTCCTGCTTACAGCTAATAGGATATGGTCACGAGTACGCATGTGAACTTTCCCAACTTTAGAAACGTTTCAAAACACCATTAGGAAAGTTTAGCTACTATTGATGACATTAGACATTCAAAAAGCTTCAGTGATTATTCTGGGCCTGAACGTAGAGTAAATATAGAAGCACTAAAGAAGTACGGCGTTACTCAGAACTACTGTCAATATGCAAAGGGTTTAATTAAGATAAAGTTAATCAAGTAGGCAACCAAGCTACTTTCGAACCGAACATAAGGATGCTTTTGCCGAAGAGCTTACACTCGGTTAACAGGTTAATTTCTGAGTGAGAGTAAAAAAATTCAAACAACTAAGAGCAGAGCACAAAAGAGAAGGTCAATGGAGAACCCTCGGGGGGAGGAATTAATGAGTGGAACTCGTGGTAGCTGAGTTATACAGCGGCAAAAAATCGGCGAAACACGCGCCTAGGTTCTTAGGTAATAACTGTACTGTGAGCGCATTAAACCGTTCAGATAAATCCGTTAACTTTGCTAGAGTGGAAAACCACAGTATAAAATCGGGATAGGGAGTCGTAGTAAAAAAATCAAAAAATACCGTCTTACCCTCTTCAAACTAGGAAGAAGTCAAATTATAAAACTTGTATATCGTATCAAAACGTGCCGACAGTTTTCTTATTTGTCATATACCATTGTAGTTCTGAACTGCTCTAGTTGTCTTGAACCACAAGAGGAAATGTTGATCAGCAATAACTGTGATACCAATACCTCCTTCGAGCTTGCTTGGCGAAAATAGATGGACTCATACATTAAGGGCATTATTTAGGTTCCACAATACCGGATGACACAGACAACCGTTCCCGCCCACAGAGCACATATATGCTAAAGATTTAAAACGGAAATTTTCCATATTTGTGATTATCCGGATATTTCTACTATGCTAAATTAGAGTGCTAATAAGCATAACTAGAACACTTTTGGCATCCGTTTCGTCTCTCATACAAATGGAATATATTATGTTTCCAGTGGAACACCTTGCCACTGAAAGCATGCAAATTGCCAAGACTCGAACATGCGCGAACCCAGTACCTATCGCTCACACACAATGGCTATAAATGATCTCCTATATCCTGGAAATTATGCAGCTCGGGAAAAATCCAATTGACTGCTATCGTAGCGCACGAATAGCGTTCTGTTTACTCTACTTTGCTGAACATGTGCAGGCCAGCTGTGCTTCATCATCAAAAGATAAATGTCGTAGTAGAAGGTCAGAGTTACTGCTTGAAGCTTTGATTGCTCTGCAACAAGTTATGGGAATGCTTCTCAACTGTTTACTCTTCAATATGCGGCGAAAACGTCAGAGGGACGGCAAGTTTTATAACAAGATAAGGCCTTTTATTTCGAATGTAAAGGACATGTAAGCATACAAGACGATGAGAAGTTCAGAGAATTGTTCACGTGAAGGTATTCATGAAATTTTATGACAGGAATTTATGAAGGATTAATTAAATGTGCATTCAGATAGGATAAATAAAAATAAAGGTAGTGCAGGCGCAGAACGGAAAATAAGATCACGACAATAATTTGAACACAGAAAGTAAACAGCTCAATGAGACCTTTTAAAGCAAAATGTGGATGGACCGACTTAAAGTACTCCAAATTACTACGTAGATATGATTTCGACTTATGCTCGAGATAAGGTTTACCCATTTCTGTAGGCCTCCGAAAGTGCAAAGCCGCTGCAGCATGTACTAAGACATTGTTGATGTGAAAACTAAAAGCAATTTTACGACAACTTGGATTTCATTAGCTGCACCAAGCACAGCAGAAGTCGGCTAACCTCTCACATATGCAAAGTTTACTATAAAATTATTGTTATATCCGTCGGAGTCAAATATGCTCACAGAAGAAGTGGGGGACAATTACAAGAGTATCGTTAGAAGTAGACCATGATAAATCAGACTAAATGGGAGAATTTCTCGTTTCGTTTCGGCTTGAGACGTAGAAGACACTGGCAGAGCCTTAACGAAACCAAGAATAACATGGCTGAATGACGAATATGATGACGGATAGCGTGCGACAACTAATCATCCTACAGCGTAACTCTATAATAATTCGGCTATCTCGGGATGCCGACTTTCGAGCGAACGTCCTTCCGGCTGCATGACAAAAACTATACTCTGTAAAAAATGACTACTTACGTAGCATGCATTTCTCCCTGATTCTCGATGCCCTTAAAAATTCAATTATATTTCATGGAAAAGATGCATACAAGTATTCATTATTATGCTTATTCGGTGGGAAATTATGTCTTCGTCCAATTTTATACTCCAGAAAAGGGTATAATTCGGTTTCCAAAAACCTTTTCAATTCCCGAATTATTTTGAACCTGACCTCCCGTTACACTTGCATTCAGGTCTTCCAAACTACAAGCTGTATATTTTCCGCGTACGGAAAGCTATACATTTCTCTACGGTATTAAGAGGAGACCATATGGATTTCATAATATTTGGCTGTGGATTTGGGCCATATTATTAACTTTACAAGCCACATTGGCAAATGCAGAGACATAACGTTTTATGAACGGCCATTTGACGGCATTAAAAAATTTCACAATAAAAAACTTTTTAAAGGCCGAATTATACCCTATTCTCGGGTGTAAAATTGGAATGAATGCTTGTATGCATCTTTTCCATGAAATATAATTGAATTTTTAAGGGCATCGAGAAGCAGGGAGAAATGTATGCTACGTAAGTAGTCATTTTTTACAGAGTATAGTTTTTGTTATGTAGCCGGAAGGAAGTTCGCTCGAAAGCCGTCACCCCGCGGTAACTGGATGATTATAGAATCACGCTGGACGGTGATTAGTTTTACAACCTTACCTAATTAATCTTTTCGAAATTAAAACGCATTTCAGAATTTCGGTTGATGTTTCATGAGTTAGCCCGCCTACTGTACGCGCGAGATGCTTTCAGGAAATAAGCTCACGGATGACAGCCCTTCCTCAAGGATGGAGCTTGCATAACACCACTCAGTCGATAAGTGAAAGATTTTCTGGATATCTTCGGCAAAGGCTGACCATGTCTCAATATTTGATCAATGCTATTATTCGGAGATTATGAGTATGGCCCGAACGGTGATCATCAGGAACATACGGTCATATAATTCCATGCACACGGTGTACGAGGTACCCAGGGAGGGTAATCAGCACTGATTAACCGATAGTCGCAGGCATGCCTAACGGTACGCGGTAGTCATTCCACTTTGTCCCTAACTGACATTAAGATATTATCTGTACATCCACATCGGTGGGTTTATCAGTGGACAAACAGATGCAATCGCTCCTAGTAAAAGCGAAATAAAAGAACTATAACGGGTGTTTCTCGTAGATGTTGGTAACTTTTTGTAAATTGTCTGCTTCAGCTGTAAGAGAGACATCAGTTCCCTTGTTGCACACAGATGGGGACTGTCTGCCAGGCAGGCCATTGCAACTAAGTCAGTCTCCAGTCATTCCAACCGTCGCAGCCGACGAGGTCCACCGCGTGCCCACAGCAGGGTGAGAGCAGGGACGGTGACTTGCGAGTCAGTTCTTTTATAGTGACGGTAGACTTAAACTGCGTCTGTCGCTTTCTTCTCCGCCGCCGAGGCCCGGTGTTAAGACAGGGTCCAGAGGATTGAAGGCGAGAGAGCGAAGGTGGCTGACACGACGAAAACCCGCACCTGGGCGTAGCACCATACCTCCTGGTCCACAATAAACACCTGGCCAGGGTTTTCAACAAAAAAGTGAGCGGCGGCAGGGATCCTAGTCGGTGCGGTGTGAGCCTGCGCATAGGCGTGCCACCAAACGTCCAATGTTGGCATTTGTTATGGATGCGCGTTCCTCGTATTGCCTATTAGCATCGGATGTCACCTCTGTTCTAGTCCAGCGTATCTACCGCGTGACACAGGTTGGGGGTACATACTGGAATACAATAGGTGTGAGACTATATAACGTCTTCATCTGTTTATTGATTGGCTCATACCCCCGTGTAACTACCGTTTATCCCGTTGCCGCTTTTATCTCTGACGATGTACTCCTACACGGGTTCGAAAGCTCAGACAAAGAACAGTCTTTCATACTAATAGTAGACGTTTATACTTCAGAACGTACAGCGGATCAGGGCGGGAATAAGAGGTGCATTGGAAACTTCTGGGCACAAACTGTGTCAGTCAGGAAAAGGCCCGTACGGTGCAAGTTTGAACAGAGATAGCGGACTCACCCCTCGTCACCCATCAGACACATTCTAGGATCCACACAGGAAAGTACGGAGGCTGCGGGGAAAGGAGACAAATCTGATATAATACAGACAGCGGCATGCGAAATATAGCAAACAGTTCATACATCGCATAAACGAACCAATGACATTCCTTCGTATATGCATATGGAGCAGTTTCAAAAGACTAACGTTGTCCATTAAGTTGCTCAATGTCTTACTCAGACGGGAAGTAAGATAAATATAGCTATTTATTCTAACAAGGCAAAAGTGGTCTGCCATCTTAAAGATGGATATCTTATTCAGCTTATGCCTTAAAAACATTTTGACGGAGGACTTTGAACGCTATAAACATAACCGTAAGCAAAAGAAAAACGGACGGCCTCTAGGACTGTTATTGTGGAAGTAAACCTTAGCGCATGCGTAGCACGAACAATTCTCTGATGGCTGGAAGGTTCCTCTGGCCAAACCAAGCAGGCCTTTCAGGACAAGTAGCTTAATTTGTGTGAAGTTGATCCTAGCCTCTGACAGGAACGGGGACTCGGTGGCACGTGCGTAGCCCGAACTCCTAGGGCGAGCGCTGTCTCCAAGGAATTTCCACTCGGCCAGAATAAGAGTGGATTAAAGGGGAATTAAAAGTGTAGGTAGAGATTAGGTGTTTCCCACTGATTGCTGCTGCTCCTGTCCCAGCAATTAGAATTGTTTGCCACGAGTTGTATCGCACGCGCGGCTTGAGGACAGTAGCTGGCCTACCAACAAAATCTGTTTTCAATTAGAAGGGATGTCCTAGGCATGGTTGACATGTTGACTGTCCCACAGCTAGAATTTCAGGCATTTAAATGAGTTCCTTTCCAGCCGTTGCGAAAACCGCGGTCAGCATGAGTCATGTGAACTCTCTCACTGGTTTTCGATGCCTTTATACATTCAAATACATTTCTTAGAAAACATGCACAATAATTTTTATTAATGTACTCCTTTACCAACAAATAACGACCTCGAATTTTATACCCTAGCATGGGTTACTTTTAGGTTTTATAAACCTTCCCAATTTCCCGAAGCAGCTAAACCTGGCCTGTAGTGCACTTGTGTTAAAAGTTTCCGAACTACATGCATCCTGTGAAGGGAAAATCATGCGTAAGTCATACAAAGATCATACAATTTTACAATGTGAACGATGTTGCATACTTCATAAGCACCACTACGAAACCACTACGATGCTGTACGTATGGACACCTCACAGTCTTGAAAAAATTTATAACAATAAACTTGTAAACCAAAAGATAACTTTTCTCTGGCGTAATTTGCACCAGAATGAGTAAGAGTAAAAAAGCTTTTCTGCATTTTTCACATAAAATATATTTGAATTTATAAAAGCAGCGAAAATCAGTCGGAAAACTCATACCATTTAAGCGGTCGTTTCATGTCTAGTGGTTTTTTCAGGCGGCCGGAAAGAGGATTACGCGAAAACGGGCATTTTGGCGTGACTGAAATATCTTAGGATTAGGACACATGACAAGTTATACTACAACCTACCTAAGTCATTTTTTCGAATTTTAAAACGTATTACAGGATTAGGGTGATATTTCATGATAGGCCAGCTATTGTAGTTATGACGAGCAACGTGTGTAAATAATCATATAGGAGATAGGATCTAGTGATTGTGTGAGCATAGGTGTCCTCTTGGCCAAATATCGTACCGCTGTCTTTTTATCTCCCTCCCCATTACAAATACAAAACATTAAGTCATAATCAGCATAACGACAGCTTAACTAACAATCGCTTTAACTGATGTCTGAACACTTCCGGTAGTAGACCGTGGGCTTTCATTAAGCGCTTTTATATTCAGCACTCGTTTATATAATATCGTCTGCATAATAAGAAAAAAGTTGAATAATTTATATCACACATCCCAAGTCATTACTCAGGCGCCGAAGGCACATAGGCAACAACTATGGTCGGTACGTTTTGGTGGGTTTTCTGAAGTACACAGACCTGGGTTTGGGCAAGGCTAGCTGACGACGACCAATAACCCCGATCGATGATGGAAAATGAACAAGACCGCCGTCTTACGTTTACCTCGAGCAGGACTAAATTCAATGAGAAGCCAACGGTTCTACGCTCAATGCTTCCGACATTCTACAACAATCCTCCGAAATTGTCACCGGCGTTTTTAGGTTTTACTTGCGACACTTAAGCGGAATGAACCAACTTCAACGAGTTTAAGTAGACTTGCGTTCAAAATAAGTATGACCATGTAACCGAAAGAAAACTAACGGGCCTTTTTTAGAAATGAGTGAACATCGGAACGACCACATCATCTTCCCTTTTATATCTCGAAGGCAAATTTCCAATTCAATCAATACATCGATGTGCCCAATCCACAAAAGATGGATAAAGCGGTTCTCGCCCTGCAGTCTGCAAAACTGCAACCTCATCAAAATCGCAGTTGCGACTGTCTCTGATGATGGATTCGAGTGAGAATCCGAAACGCCAGACCAGTAAATTTCTTGTTCCAGTGATCGCATCTTCGTCTTCTAATGTGCCACCTGGGACTTGCCTGTTCGCTTCTATCGACATTCGAGTCGTTAATCGTTGCAACTTCATCACGGGCGTAGGGTGTTGGTGTGGTAATTGCTCTGCTATCTAACCCACCGATCCTGGTATTGGAAATAATGTTTGCCTGTGCGCTTCCCGCGTGGCTAATCACTCCGCCTAGGCAGTCACAGCACCAAGTATGCGATTCGAAGGTCATTGCGCTTTTTAATAGACTGAGGGTCAGTGAATCATGACTGAAGCAGCTGGCAGTTCACGCGATTGTCACCTCTGGTGAGAATTTCGGCCTCACCGAACTTGAATTTTTGGCCGGATCCCATCAAATGAGTTGCAATTTGAGAGCTGACGTCATTTATCCGCACTGCCGACGCGTGTTCAGTTATTCGCAATCGGAGCAGCCTTCCGGCTTTCTGACGAAGTTGCTTAGTCCGCAAATGCACCAGATCCGGTAAACGAGTACAGATCTTTCATGCCGTGATGCCTGATGGTTGCCTCCAGTCTGTGTGCAACCCCAACCCCAAGTGGTGCGAGAAGGCGTCCGACAGCCTCCGAAACGTTCTTGACGTAAGAAAGTGCTCGCCGGTTGACGAAGTTGCGCAGGTAGCCATCGGCTTTGAACACCCGTCGAAGGTACTGTAGTTCAGTAATCTTGTCCTCCGGCTCACTGTAGTGCGTCCCAACGCACCGACAGAGCATCCATAGACAAATGAGTTTTGCTGTTGAAGTTCAGTTCTTGCGTCGTATTTGTCGATTTTCCTAACAGTTTGATTTTTAGGGAGCCACAATCTTTGCGGCATATTAAAACACCTAGGAAGGCCAGCTAGTTATTTACTCCCATCTCCATCGTAAATTGTCTGTCAGGAAAGACAGGCTTTGAGACGCTTTTCGAGTGTCGGCGATGTCTTCCTGATTTTGAGGCTTTGTTGGAGGTTGCTTTCATGTGTTCAACAGTCAAGACGTACTAGTTCCTAAAATGTTTTTTCTCTACTTAGTTGGAGTTAGATATAAAGAGCCAGTTTTCCGATTTCTTAGCCAACTGCTAAGACAGAGAATATTCTGTGGTAAGGTAGCTTTAATAAGTTGTCAGCAGTCGTAGAAACAGAGAACAACGGCGCAAAGCAGGAATTATGATTTTCAGAAGTACATTAAAGGAGAAAATAAAAAGCCTTTTCCTGAAATCTAGCTGGCACCTTAATCTTACCACGCCTGTCACGCGGTGGATCAAGTATTTCTGCAACTAATGCTTACCTATTCTAGGGGAAACCCCGCCTTCCGCCCCGCCAGGTCGTGGTAAGTCAGTATAGACCTCTGCGATTTCATGCAAAACTTCGATCGGAGACACAAACTCTGGAGCTACGAGAAGGCAACGAAGGCGTCTGTGATCTGCTGTGTCTTCCTCTCTGAGGCGTATACTCTCTTTAATTGAGGATTTCAGATCAGCTCGAATGTCCGTTAGGGATTTGGGGCAAATAACAACCCATCGGTTTTCATTCTGACTGAGTCTTAGGATGTTTGAAGAAACTTCCGTCTAGTAGGGAGAAAGGAGCAAGCAGAGGGAATTAGTAATAAGCAGACCACAAGAGAATCAAAAACCAAAACAAGTCGGGGAGCCTGTTAGAGGTAATAGAACGCCTGGCTTTTTTATCGATTATACACCAGGGTGCATTACCTATGGGCGTACTTAGGACGGTCTGCCTCATTAACAAAGCGCATACCGCAGTTCACTCAATTTCCGCACTCAAGAAATTCTGTGAACTAAAGTATTATATCTTTATATAACGGTTGAGGAAAGTATTCGGGGACACAGAATGACCTCTGGAAAGAAGAAGATAGGCCACACTGTTTCCAATCGAAACAATAGTCTCTTGTGGTCGTTTCACCGATCTATCTCCTTCCCAAATGATTTCCCCGGAAAGACGCCGGCTCTAGGGCAGACTGCTGAAAGGATAATTGTATGAAGTTCCTGAAATACTGCCTGAGCACATACTTCATATTTAAAACTTGACTTAAAGAGCAATTTCAGGGAAATGTGCTGGCAGCCCTGATCTCAAGCTAAGTCACCGAAGCAATTTTGTAGGAGTACGAAAATAGCTAAGTAGATGAAACTGTTGATGTCAAAAGCAAGGACCTGACACACACACGCCGCTTTCCCTGCAATCCCAATGACTAAGATGGAGAACGAGTGATTACGCGTCCTCAGTTCAAGAATGCAAGAAGTTCGGGTGGGTTTCTTCATAATGGCCCAATTTTAAAAGTGATAAACACTGTTACGCTTACCACTAGAACAGCAGCCATCCCAGACACACAAACGAAGTTACATCCAGACAGCGGACATGTTCTGCA
>CACRXP010000695.1:292361-306539 GCA_902702965.1 Spirometra erinaceieuropaei | reverse complement strand
ACTTTTTATCGTTTATAGGAGATGAGGTCGCCCGTTCCCAGTACATAGTTTTCTAATTCAGTAGTATTGTCTGTGAAAATCAATAGGCCAGCGGTCTGCTCCATGACTACAGTCCTAGGTTCCTACACATGGATTCGAATTTTCATTTTCTGTAGAACAGGCTGGTTCATTCATACATCCAAGTGCCTATCGTAGATTCGCATGTTAAACAAAAGACTCCCGTAAGTAGAGGCCTCTCGAAGGAAGTTTGTCAGTGTACAGTTTAGTCCTGGTAAAGCGAGAAAATTAATAATCAGTCACTACCAAATTCAAATAGAGGCCAAAAACAAACTGGTCAGTACCATGTGACTCCCATGAAGTCCGCAAATTATCGTCACAGACAGTATATCAGCCTCAGGAGTGTCGCCTAGGCCGAACCGTTGAAGTCGCGATTGGGCTAAAACATGGATGAGTTTTCAGGTTGTGAGAAAAGAAACCGTACAGTTACCAATGTAGTCTGACGACGCCAGCTTTTCCGAGTCTGGCGGCTCTGACGTCATTTCCTTTGAAAGGCCGAGCTTTTCGATAAGAAAATTCAGATCTTCTTTATCGTCTGTAGGCAAAGTCATGGGGTATATGCCGCAACGTCTCAGCAACTCCCCCGGGCGTATGTTCAAATTTCCGCACATAGATAGACAAACACTGGCCTCCAAATGTTTTTGGCTGCTGTCAAGGACATCTTTGAGCGCACTGAGTGACGTGTTACGGTTCTTTAATGTCATAATGGCGCTGTCTAGGAAGGGAAAGGCGGCTGAGGATTCTTTGTCGATCCGGTTTGACAGGATACTCTCCAACTGGTAGTGCATATTGCCTATATGAGCGACCTCTGTCCTCTCCGAAACGCCTACATTCGAGTTGCCCTTCAGGGCAAGTAGACACTGAAGAAAAAACATTGATAAAACCCCTAGAGGTGATCGCATTATAACGAGTGATCAAATACCAAAGTGTACAGATGAAGACGGGGAGACTGAAACATCCATCTGTGATTTATTTGCCTGGCCAGCCAATAGTGCGGCAGGCTTATATCAGTTGAAGCTCTAATGTTTAAACCGGAGTCGGCCGCTTAAAGATGATGTAGGCTGCGCTATAAGCACAGGACTTGGCTGACTTAATGTGGAATATGCATACGGAGCTGGAAATGGAGGGCAGGTATTTTTGAGGGAGTTGAATACTGGTTTCTCCAAAACAACCGACTTCTGTTTGATTATCAGCTCTCTGGTTCAATCTGGATCCTATGTGGCTCGGATAGAGTTGCTGGTTTCAACGATGCTCATAGTGCCCAAAACGACGCGTTGCAAAAATGTATTATATCGTAATTCTCCTGTTGGTTCTCTTCCAAATACAGGAACCCCATCGGCGACCTATTCAGTCATTTAGGTGCTAAGGAAATGTTTAAATTGGAAACTAAGCAGGTCAGGTTGGTAAAGTAAAATAATACAAAAATAACAAATGGTGACTTCTGCTCTCTCGTGTGAGCACCTCACCTCGTGGGATGTCGAGCCTCTGTAGATGATAAAAAACACCGACCTAGTTTTCCCAAGCTTTGTCCCAAACTCGCTTAATTGACTTCTATGGCAGATCCCGAGGTTCTGATAAAGATTTAGCGATTCTTCTGAAGAAAATTCAAAGAAAGCATGCGGGTTGCTGTATCCGGAACCTAAAGATTCGCACGTAGTTGATGCTTCGTCAATGTAGCACTGCCACAAACTCCAGAAATCAGCCGAATCCTATGGAAACAGAGAGAATTATCCTTTATAAATTATAAGTGGATCAGAAAAAAGAGTCGGTTTTATTCAAGTGCAGTAGGTGTCAGAAACGGCGACGATTGGAACGCCAGGAAAACGGAGCCTGTCTGGTAGGCCAACTACCGCGAGTTCATATCTAGCGGACAGTGGACTGGCCTTCAGCCAAGGCTAAATGAGAAAGAATCAGGTGCAGTCCTGGACCATGCAGCACTAGTAGTTTCAAAGTAGCTGGTCCCTGATCAGAGAGACGATTTGCATATAAGGTTACAAGCCATACAAGTATTACGACGTTATCGACGTTGCCCGTCGTCCAAAAACCTGAAACAATCCTATCCCCTTAGACTGTTGTGCCGGAGGGAAGAACGCAGATGTTCATCCCCGAATTCAAGAACTGCATGGGGCAATCCCTCCACCAAATCGCTCCACACAGTAACCGTGGGTGAGCAAAGGCTGGACCGGAGTTTTAGACAACCGCAGGGT
Source organism: Spirometra erinaceieuropaei (assembly GCA_902702965.1). NCBI lineage: Eukaryota > Metazoa > Platyhelminthes > Cestoda > Diphyllobothriidea > Diphyllobothriidae > Spirometra > Spirometra erinaceieuropaei. The sequence continues at coordinate 304,275 of CACRXP010000695.1, read as the reverse complement.
TTATAGTTTCGTTGGCTCTGCCGATGGTCATCGGCACCTAAAGGTTGTGTATGCATGCCTACCCTGTGCACAAAACCATTTTCTGTTCAACATTAATCCAGAGACATGTTTTCTTGAGATATCACTGTGCACCTATGTGATCGAATATTAGAGAAGATCGACATCAGAATTAAAAGAAACTACCCAACAAAAAAACTCGCCTATTTTCCACATCAAATCAGTCGCCGTTTTATTTTTCGTAAGAGTAAAGCCCTTTTCGTTGTAATTGGTTAAGTTTGCCTAAAAAATCCAAACGGCGGAGAATGACAGTTCTCTCGAATACTGACAAGTGCCCAAAGTCCAGGCAGCCAGCACAAATTTCCATGACGACGCTCGCGACCCTTCTGAAGTTTGGGTGTTTAGGAAAATGCAGCACCCCGTAGCTGGCAAATACTAAGTCAGCATCAAGAATATAAATACTCTCAAAAGGCTGTACAGTTAAGTAGGAAGGCTATTTGGCCTCTTATTTTGGAATTTTAACAGCATCAAAGCAGACTCAGGTCAAATAAAAACATTTCCCACACCAAAACTGGAATTCGGAGCTGAGTTAAGATATATGACAAGTTTCTTTAAGGTCTTCCCTTTGTGCACAATACAAAACGCACAGTTTGAAGGAACTATCTATCATTGGCCATCTGTACGGCATCGAATGATTTTTTAGATTCATCTAGAAGTTACTGTCCAGACTGCATTACAGACGGATGACAGCCAGCTTGACAGGATTTCATCGGCGGTACTTTGCTAGTCAATTACGCGATCCTTGCATTCGTCAATCCCGTTCAAATTATATTGTGTCTGATCTACGTAAATGTATGTCAGGTACCGCAAAGCCAACGAGCTTCCGCATGTGAATATCATTGCACAGGAAGAGGCAGTCGCTCCACTTTAAGACACCATCCCTAAAATACATGATAGGCTCCTGTGGATAACAAAGGTCCAAAATTATTGGTTACTTACTGTAGAAAAGTGGTCCACTTGTTTCACCACGTAATCATATGATCCCAAGCGATTTCCATAAAGGTGAATCTTGCCGCAGTCGAACTTGCACACGGCTAAAACGGTAGGGCGGAGAGAGGAAAAATCATTTTTGTCGTCAGGTGGCAGACCGCCTTATTCTTACCTGATCACTAGTTCCTACTGAAAAGGATATGGAAAAGTGGGATGGCTAGTTCCGGCTAATTTGCGATTGTCGACCAAGTAAAGTCAAATTTTGGCTGATCGTTCATAGTTATGCGACCAAGTTATTACGTTATATTCACGAGCGACCACACATGTTCCGCGACCGCGATAGAACTGTGAACGTCACTCACACGGGACTGTTAAATACGGCAGAGTAAAGTCGAACTGCGCACATTTCTGACTGAATATACAGGGGATCATTAATGCACTTGTCTGGCGTTCGGATTAATCCAACTTCTTTTGATAGCGGGGGAAACATCTCCATCTTTCGTATTCCCTATTATCATGGAAGTGGCTGACTAACAGATGTAAACAAACTAAATTGTGACATAAAGATTTGATTTGGGTGATACTTATCAAGTGGTCTGGGAGTATGGTAAACAGAGGACTAGATGGACTAATCCGCGGACTACTCAACAACGGATTTGTGAAACGCGAAACATTTATGTTCAGTTTTCCTGGCACAATCACGCTAGTTTGTAGGTCTCATGGGGTTTAGCACAGGAATATGGAGGTACTTGTATTACAGATGGCCTTGCCCCAAAGTTCAAGGGGGCGAGGGGGTTGGAGTTAGAGTTAGGGCGCTTGTTAATGTTAGGGTTAGGTTTATGAGTGTTAGTGTTACGGCTAGGGAAAGAAGGCTAGGGTAGGTATCAGGATCACAGTTATGAAACGGGAATAGGAGCCCCTGGAGTTTGGCGCGCAGCCACCTGTAGTACTGGGTTGGGGGGGGGGGGGTACATTTCTGTGTTCGCCCGTTTCATACTTCTTAATTATACCATGCCGGAGCTGGTGACTTTGAAACATCTTCCAGTCTGCCAGAAAACCCCAAAAAACCGTTGCAATTGGCTTGTCACAAACACAAAGTCGGCTCCGAAGGTGGCCATGATAGGCGCGGATGGCACTGAAGAGTGATGAGTCAATGCTGTTATCTGCATGAGAATAGCACAAAACGCACGCACCTGTTAATTGGTTTCTTTGGCAGATTCATTTGACACCATTTTGAAAAATTCAACACTGAGGCGAAAGTTACTGACCACCTTCAGGACACTGTTCGCACCGCCAGGGCACCAACATACTCGAATAAGCTGTCTTGCGATACTAATATCCCCTCCGATTATGGATTTTTGTGCCCATTAGACAATTATAGCCAGTAAAGTTATGGTTTACCAGAATGCCTCTGGCATACACTCTGGAGAACTTAACTCCTTCAACTACTACCGCTTGTCAGGCAGATAAAAGCCCACATCAGCAGAACACCAAGACCTATTCACGAGCATGAGACCAAAAACGACGGCTGCATCTGATGTACATGACACACGTTCCTCCAAAATGTAAACGCTGGAAGCATCCGGTCTGAGATTCGGACTCCAGCCTCCGATTGAGTAATGCCCCATCATAATGTAATCTTCAACGGAGGTGCGGCCACAAAAAACCAAGAAACCAAGCCAAAATCAGCCCTGCCATCGAAGAGGGCCATAGCTGTCGGCATGCCACAAGAAGAACCATGCGCAGTAATTTAGCGCAGCGTGATTGGAGGACCCGGAAACTCGCGTTTGGCGGCAACCGTGTTCAGTAGAAGCGAAGAGGCCAGTCCCAGAAAGCAGTTTTGAAGAAGGTGACACGATCGCTGGGACAAGAGCTTTATTAGCCTGACGTTTCGGATTCCTACTCGAATCCATCATCAGAGACAAAAAGCAGATACGGGTGGTCCATGCACAGGGGGCTGTAGTACTTGTAGGATGCAGTCGCTATGCGTTGCATACGTATGAATGTTCACGGCTTCCACCTTCATCAGGGATCGTTGCACGTGGTGTGATGGCTGTCTGATGGCCGACACTTGCATCGTTAATTGCTGCAATTTCATCAGGTGAGTTGGATGTTGGTGTGATGATTGCTCGACCATCTGACGCACCGATCCTTGTGTTAGGAAAAGTGTTCATCTGTGCGCTCCCGTGTGGCTAATTACTCCGCCTAGGCGAAGTCTCAGCGAAGTCCTGAACAAAAGCGACAAATACGAGACAAGTACTGAACTTCAACAGCAAGCACCCAATCAGCCACAAACGCAGTTGTGTACGGACGCTCTATAGGCGTGTCGAAACGCACTGCAGTGAGCTGGAAGACAAGATTGTCGAACTACAATACCTCCGATGGGTCTCCAAAGCCAATGGCCACCCGCGCAACTACGTCAACCGGTGCATACGCAAAAGGAATGAAAGGCCTAACCGCAGGGACACCAAACTTTGACGAGCGCTTTCGTATGTTAAGAACGTTTCGGAAGCTGTCGGCAGCCTTCTCGAACCACTTGGGATTGGAGTTACACACAGACCAGAGGAAACCATCAGGCGCCAGGTAATGAAACCAAAAGACCCACTGTCACGGCAAGCAACGTCTGGAGTCGTTTATCGGATCTGGTGCAGTTGCGGACAAAGCAACTACGTCGGAGAAACCGGAAGACAGCTTCGAACGCGAATGGCAGAGCACACTGCAGCAGTGCGGAGAAATGACGCCAGCTCTCAAGTTGCGGCTCATGCGAGGAGATCCGGCCACACATGCAAATTCGACGAGGCCGAAATTCTCGCTCGAGCTGACAACCGCGTGAGCCGGGAGCTGCTTGAGCCATGGTTTACTGGCCCCCCAGTCCATAAACAAGTGCAATGTCCTTTCCCTTCCATACTCGGTGCTGAAACTTTGCCAAGGCGGAGTAATTAGCCACGGGAGAGCGCACAGATGAACACTTTTCCGAACACAAGGATCGGTGCGTCAGATGGTCGAGCAATCATCACACCAACATCTAACTCACCTGATGAAATTGCAGCAATTAACGACGCAAGTGTCGGCCATCAGACAGCCATCACACCACGTGCAACGATCCCTGATGAAGGTGGAAGCCGTGAACATTCATACGTATGCAACGCATGGCGACTGCATCCTACAAGTACTACAGCCCCCTGTGCATGGGCCACCCGTATCTGCTTTTTGTCTCTGATGATGGATTCGAGCAGGAATCCGAAACGTCAGGCTAATAAAGCTCCTGTCCCAGCCATCGTGTCACCTTCTTCAAGGCAGCCGTGTTCGTTAGGTCCAGCTTTCTGGTTTCCTTAGAATCTATCGAGTAATTACAAATGAGCTTACGACCTGGTAACGTTGTCAGAAGATTACAACTTCTTGCTTAAGAACGAGAGTAATCGACGGTTTAAGCGGAATTTGAAGGTTTACTTGAACAATAAATTATCTGCAATTACGCCAGCGACACTGCTGGCATGTATGCATAGTGTGCCAACAAAGGCCAACCTGAGGATTTCTGGTGAACAAATCGACGTGGAAAGCGAGATACAGGTCGGCAGAAATAAAATGTTTATGTTGGACTGCATTTTGACCCATGAACGAAGTGAAAGAGTAAAACTGTGTCTCCAAATTGAGTGCACTTTCAAGCTGGCGTCCCCCGATAAATCTTCCCCTCCCAACCGTGATCAACAGAATGTGCGTAAGGGCAAGATTGCCCATCCTGAGAAGAAAGCAAGACAAGCTCCAGCCCAAAGGAACCTCGAACTGCCTTCAATCTTCAAAATCAACCAGAAGTATAACCGGAGAGACTGTCTGCCCAATCTGCATAATTATTACTGCCAAGGTCATTATTATTATAGGACAGATGCTCGTAAACGACGCTGTTAACGTTACCAAATCGTTCGTGTGCTGTATTGCTGCACTGATACCTCAATTCGTGGGTTGGAAGACTATCAACTGACTGGAAAACTTGGTTCTTGTGGTCAGTATTGTGCGTATGTGGAGTGACTGACTGGAGAACTAAGGGTGAAGTTCAATGACTCCTTCCTAATGTGACCATTAGGACACTTTCAAGCAGGTGAGATCGGAGCCACCCCCTGTGAGAGCCTAGCACATCCTACACTGACCAGGCTGTGTGCGGCACGCACAGACAAACAGTTTACCTTTGTCAGTCACAGCGCCCGAGCCATTTTGGTCGTCTTGACATTGTCTTGCCCTCGGGGCCCGGCGGATGGTGGAGGAGAGAATGTGGCGCAAGTTCTTCTCACTATAAACCAATCGACGCACGAGGCACTATCTTGCGCCCACTCCGTGGGACACACGGTGGACGTCATCGCTCGCAACCGTTAAACTGCCACAATTTACTTGATGCGCATATTCTTTTTCGAGAAAAATGAGTGCCAAACCTAGGAGTGACTTGAGCGGTTATTAGAAGACCAGGGAATCCCTAAGTTGTGTTGCGAGTCCCATGGCACTCCTACCCAATGGGATCCGACCCACCTCCTTTTTCTTTTTATGCAGAATCCTGTTCAATGTATGTTGTGGACCAGGGGGTGTGGTGGTACGTCTAGGTGTGGATTGTCGCCGTACCAGCCGTCTGCGTCCTCTCCCGCTTTCGATCTTCTGGACTCTCTTTTGATACCGGACCCAGGTGGAGGGAAAGAGTGTGTTCCAGATACAGCGCAAGTCTGTTGTCATTATAAGAGAACTAATGCGCAAGTCACTGTCCCTGCCTTCATCCTGCCATGGAGCACATGGCGGACATCGGCGGTAACGGCAGTCGAACTGTCGAGTAGCACAGGATTATAAAAAATCCCATAATCTGTCTGCAAGTTCCGCAAAAAACGATTTCATAGAGCCTCTTTGAACCGCTGAATATGAACTGCTTTAATAAGGAACACGTGTCTTTTACAGCCGCTGCTCCAAAATGTACTTACGGACTCGTGCATTTTGAACAAGCACTTTATATACAGTGACAAAGTTATGCAAAAGCATGTCCGCAAAAAAACCGTCCTCCGGTTTTCCTCACATAGTGGTTAATGGAAAGGTAATTCGGGGGCGCAAGGCCTACCGCAATCCCAGCCTGGCGTGCATGTCGATTAACAAACAAATGGCCGCAAAAAAACATGTTAAAAATTCTCACAGTGGACCCGCTAAAAAGAGCAGTATAGTGAATTTAAGGCCGTTCCCACTTGGTCAGGAAATGGACTATTATCAGCAGTCACTAAGAAGGTATACAGCTTTTGTAAATATCAAAATCGACGCTGGGCGGAGTCGCTCTCATAGTCCTCGGGAAAGTAAAAACCGATATCCGCCGGGTACAGGAAAATAAAGCTGAACACCTCCTCAGTAATTGGAGGGACATAGTCACAATTATAATGGAAGGCAAAGGAATAGTTACTTTAGATTAGCAGAGTATGCTTTCTTCCCTTTTCTTCGCTCTCAGCAACAGGACGACCTGAACTTACCTGGTATAAGAGAATTCTGGCCAACTCCATGGAAGACTAAGGCAACCGGAAGTTCACGATCAGGAACCGAGCCCTTTCGTGAGAGAAGTCGACTCCAGTGAAGAGGTTCTATCACCTGCATCGTAGGCAATTGTCAAAAGGTATAGTTGCATGGTACAAGCAGTAAAAGTCGGAGATATGACAGTGATAGCCAAAGCCACTATTCCTTAAGGCGGTAAGAGTTGGAAGTGGCAACAGGGAGAGGATTTCACAGTAATCATCAAACTAAAAGATATTGGAGTATAGCCTAGCATCGGCTAGCATGTTTCCGAAAATTCCAAATAGGTTCATCGCCCGACGTTATGGGTAGGCCCACTTCCATGTTGCTTATAAGGAAGTTGGACATTTGGGCACTTTTTGAGAGATTCTACTAGTCAATTCATATGAAAAATAACTAAATTTTCCTGGTTATAAGAACAGTTTCCAAGCTAGCTTGAATGCCTACAGGCCTTTGCAAGTATGAAGGAGTTTTTGGAAACTAACTCGGGCAGGTCGTTAACATAAATAAGGCAAAACATCAGCTGACCACTGGGCTTTGAAGGGCATGGGTACAGACGACAACCAAAATGGCGTGTCATCTGGTAAAAGTATGCAGAAGATCACAAGTTCAGAAGCATTAGAATCCAATATACTGCGCCTTCAGCTAGTGTCGGAAGTATTTCTGAGGTCCAAAAAGTGATCTGGACATCTTTCCGCCGTCCGGCCTCCTGTGCAAGATTTTGACTACGGAGTAAAAGCTAATGAGGTATAATTTTCTCCCAAGAAAGCCAAGCTGACTTGTGTTTGTGTTCGCCCAAGGCATTACAAAAACACGCGCAGAGGATTTTCTCCAGGATCCCACGCACTATACTACTGACGCAGACTGGATGATATTCCGCAGGCAGCCACCCAAGTTCCTTGGTATATGGGCCATGCCTAGGACGCCCGCTTCTGGAGGCAATATCTCTTGATTTCTCTCGTACCTTTGCAAAGTCGCGGGTGTTTAACTCCAAGATAGATACCTATGGACCCTTTTCTATTAGTAAGTTGACGACAAACCCTACGCAAGCTATGTGCAGGTATCCTTAGACCATTACATTTTCTTATCGGTGCATCCTTACTGCCCAGGTTCACTTTGATGAGCGTCCGGACAGCTCCTAATTCAGGTCATTGCTTAAAACATGAAGATAGTGCAGTCAAGTGTCTTTAGTTCTTAAAGCTCGGATGGTGGCCCATTCTGGAATTTCAATAACTTGCTTTGTATGCGAGTTCTGTGGAAGCAAGTCTCACTGTTGAGGGAGATAATTGTGTGACCTTTTCTACACAGTGGGGAATCTACGGCGCTAATGTATATCTCCCTGAAAGTTGGTGAACAAATTAAATCAAGACAGGATGAGGTCTGGCTCGTGCGAACACGGATGGAAAGTGAGTAGCCTAATACCAAAAAGGTTTTCACAGCTACTCACGCTTGAAGCCCCTATGAATCATAACTTCCCGACGAGGTGATAATACTATAGCTAAGAACAGCAGCTTGCGCACTCTGGTCTAAGCAGCCAAGAATGAACAACACGGGACCACCAGCTGTGTTAATGATGAAGTCTGAAATGCCTGTCTGTACAGATATGTCAGGCATATCTAGTGGGATAGGGTTCAGGTATAATCCCCTATAGATTAAATGACCTTCCCAAATCTTCCCTTTTTCGGCTTTTCCTTATTATGGAATGGCTACCAGTAGCTAATTCTGAGTTTATCCCACTTGCGCCGACACAGGTTTCCTTCGTGCCTATTTTATGCGGATACTAGCCCCTAACCTGGTGTTATTCCAGTGGCAGTTTGACTGTTTGACGGTGACTGAGGGTGAAGAGTTCCTCTCGGTGGTAAGTTGTCAGAACCGCCGGGCAGAAAACGAGGTGTGGAAGGGTTACAGGTGCCCTTGACTGATCTCTTTCTGCCCGATGACTGGCCAGGGCAACTTCATGGAACTAGGATAAAACCGAAACTTTCCTCATCCGACCGTCGACTGACCAAATAAGACAGTATAGCATAGGAACTGAGGGCCATGACAACCAGTTATAAATCACCTAACTTGACAGGTAGCGGCCACTGAGGCTTACAGTATGCGGTTCTTCCGGTTAGCTATTCGGTGGACGTACTTAAAGGACTTAAGGTCTGTAACACTGCCGAGGGCACTCTGTGTGGTTTTTATGCCTCATTTACTTGCGGTGTGGTTGGATGTAAGTTAGACAGATTGTGCGAATTTAAGTTTCCAGTTTTTGGTGCAGCAATACTTCTAGACTTAGCTGCAAAGCAATATGATCTGCAACCATGCTCCTCCGTAGTCCTGTTACAGTACTATATGAAACAAATTACATTAATGATTGAGTGCGAACAGAAGCAACGAAATACTTGAAGACAAAAGATGAATGTTGTTCTGATTAAGGTAAAAAGAGGACTTTGTTGGAAATGTTAAAAATGTGTGCAGTATCCAAAGGAAATCAAATCAAAGGTGTTTTGGCAGATTTCAAGTAATTCACTTTGACTTTACTGTGGAAAAGTCGGTACCTCGGTGGGATTCGAATCCACGACAGAAAGGAAAGGCTTTATTACACACAATGCTCTAACCATCTGAGCTACGCGGCCCCATCGGACGACGCGAGTTTAATCACATCTGGGTCAAGTTTACCCGCCTAACCTACTGCAACGTCTGGAATCCACCAAATCTGATACATCAAGCTGACTGCCCAAGCGGTATTTCCTAAGTAATACATCTAAAATCTACCAGATGACTACCACGCTTACGTAATTCATAGGTGTTTTAGCAGATTTCAAATAATTCACTCTAACCCAACTTTGCTGTCGTGGGTTCGAATCCCACCGAGGCACCGAGTTTTTCACAGTTGGATCAAAGTGAATTATTTGAAATCCGCCAAAACACCTCTGAATTACGTGATCCTGGTGGTCATCTGGTAGATTCTAGATGCATTACTTAGGAAATCCCGCTTGGGCAGTCAGTTTGCTGTATCAGATTTGGTGGATTCCAGACGTTGCGATAGGTTGGGCGGATGAACTTGACCCAAACTCGCGTCGTCCGGTGGGGCCTCGTAGCTCAGATGGTTAGAGCGTTGGCTGTACTAAAGCTTACCCTTGCCGTCGTGGGTTCGAATCCCACAGAAGCACCGAATTCTTCAGCTGGGTCAAAGTGGAATGAAATCATTTAAAGTCATAAGAAAAGAAAAGAAATTGAGAACATGGCATTGATTCTACCTCCGGGCCCCAATGTCCAAATGGCAGGACCTCCCTTGTTAGGCTAGTTAGCTTAGTGCGGATGTTTTCTGAAATAATGAAAAAATATTTGGATAGAGCAAGGTAGCTAAAAATTTTAAAGCGTTCCCCTGGTCTGAATAAATACTAATAAAGTTTGAAGAAACTGGCATAAAGTACCTGAAAAAAGCGAAGATAAAGCTTAAACAAGATGCCGACGCTTAACTTGAGCTTCCTTTCGTAAGCACCCTAAACGCAAGGTCGGACCATTAAAGACCAGAATAATCAACATGACAGCACTTGGGTATCGTTGTACTTACCTCCGTTTAAAGTTACCACGGTTAGAAGATACGTATCAGCATGTGACACAGAGCCAAATGTTACATTTTCGGCATCCGTCAGGTTCACAATCTCTGCTCGAAAAACAACTAAACCGGACGTGAGAGGTACTTCAGAATCCTCCAAAATCGCTCTGAAAATAAGGAGGTTTCCATGTTATGTTAGTACTGTCGGTTACCTCGCTCATTAAATATGCTTCAATAAACGAAAATCACTAGATGATCAGAAACCAGTCCAAACGCATCCACTAAAATACCAAACTAATGATGAATGACCTCCATTGAAAAATAAGCGTTTGATGTACAATTTCGTTGAACATATATAACAGTCTTATTAAAAGTAGAAATTCATAGATATTTTGGCAGATTTTCAATAATTCATATTGACCCAACTGTGGAAAACTCGGCGCCTCGGTGGGAATCGAACCCACGTAGTAAGGCGAAGGCTCTAGTACAGCCAACGCTCTAACCACTTGAGCTACGAGGCCCCGCCGGACGACGCGAGTTTAATCACATTTGGGTCAAGTTACCTGCCCTACCTACTGCAACGTCTGCAATCCACCAAATCTGGTACAGTAAATTGACTGCCCAAGCAGGATTTCGTAAGTAATTCACTTAGAATCCACCAGATGACTACTAGGCTCACTCAAGTAGTTAGAGCGTTGGCTGTACTAAAGCCTTCCCCTTACTGCGTGGGTTCAAATCCCACCGAGGTGCCGAGTTTTTCACAATTTGGTCAGTATGAAAAGTAGAAATGTCGAAAACGCGAAAATTTGCGTGCAATGTATGTGAGTAACGCTAGCCCATTTGCATTTCATCTGACTTCACAAAAATCATCCAACAGAAAAGCCAAATGTCTAATTTCTCTGTCCCTTGACTATTGCTGATGCGCCTAGCACTTTCAATTATTGACCTAACTCAGCAACTTCTGCCACTCGCACAAAAAAGTGCGAAATACTATTCATGGCAGTTTCATTAACTAGGTGATAAAATGCCCAACGTAGGGTTGGCTGTATACCTCAAAATAACAAGAAGGAAATTAGAACTTCTGATATTTTAATTCTTCTGACCTTCTACCAGCAATTTATCACAAAAGACGCAAAACCGGTAACCCTGATCTTCCGTTTGAAGCTGTTCGGTAGATGACCGGTCTGTCACACTGCTGTTATAAATGACTGCCATATGTTCGTTTAATTCATGCTGTAAGAATAACTCCAACATTGAAAGCAATGAAGTCCCAATAAAAAATGGGTGTGCGCGTATCACAGACAACTCCGATTTTCGCAATAAAATCTCAGAAAACAACGACATCTTTTGAACCATTTATATATACTGTATGCCCTCGAAAACCGTATCCAGTAAGAAAGGGCGGGGGAGAATAGTCAGACTTCAATACAAAAGTTCTGCATCTACACTCCCTCATGGCAAACATAAACTATAGGCAATAAAATATAAGATAAGAGATAAGCAAGCGTTCAAGACCTACTCCATGTTGATTTTTTGGTAAGTGACAGAATTCAATTTCTTCGCAATCATTTTCTTTGAATTTTCTATTGCCTTCTGCAGTAACCAAAAGAGAATGGGTGTTTTAAGGGGATCCACTTCTTGAACACCAAACAATGCGTGTGTGCCACGAAATTTCCAGTAACAAAGAAGCAGGTCATAAGAAAATTTAGAGAAAAGGAGGCACTGTCCAGCATTTTCAGTACCTGCAAGTACTGGAACGAGTTGCGCTCCAATTCTTCAACGAGATTTGATAAACCGAGGCAAAGGGCTTTATGCGCATCTACTATCGTCCTGTGGAATGAAAAATTGCACTGTTAG
>CACRXP010000695.1:279612-290974 GCA_902702965.1 Spirometra erinaceieuropaei | reverse complement strand
GAGTATAATTCAGCTTTTAAAAGGTTTCTAATTGTGAGATTTTTTAATACCGTTAAATGGCCGTTCATGAAACGTCATGTATCTGCATTTACGAATGTGGCTTGTAAAGTTAACAATATTGCATGCATTTCTCTACGGTGTTAAGAGGAGACCAGGGGTTGGGTTTGACTGGCTGAAGACGGCTAATGTGCCAGAAATGGCCATTCCAGTCTCCCTTGTCTTTGTCGCTAATATCATTCTGCCTATATATATGTATGTATTTACGATAGTGGGCGCTCACCGATCAGGTTACGGAACATGCTCATTCCGTTGTGCCTTGGGGTTCATACTAGAACCCTCGCAGGCAGTCGCACAGCGACTAGTAGTAGACATAGATGTCGGCTCCATCTCATATATGTATGTATATACATCCACCTTACTTATATGGACAACGACAAGAATTCATTACTACTACGAGACGGAGGAGGGTTGGGAACTGAACGGGCGTAAAGACCACTTCCGTTAGGATCACAATTCGAAAATAGGTTGGGTTGGTTTGAGGGCAGAAGGATAAGACAAGGCGGACGAACGTCCATCAGGCTGTAGTATCTTTCTGTTGGCCGCTAAGATGAGCGTAGAACAATTCAACTTTTCAACCACCCTGGGATGCTTCCTTTCCAAAGATGAGCCCCCATTATAAAGGAAAGCCTATAAATCTTCAATGCTAACATAACATAAAAGCTATCCAACAGAGCACAGTGTGAACACGTTGACTGCCAATATGCATACACCCTCCGGCGCCGCCTTCATCCGGTCACTGATTGCGCGCGTCCTGACTATCGAATAAGATGCATGTCACAGTCAGGCCTCTGCAGTTGCAATCCTACAATATTGTTGTAATTAGGAAACAGGGCGATCATGCTCCATTTAGTTGCCTTGGCGTTTTCGATCACCCAACTATTTCAATGTCTTAACTACTGAAAGTTTCACTATTTATTGCGGACCACAAAAAAACAAAAGTAACCTGTTTTGTTGTCCGTTTAAGCTGATTGGTGAAATTTAAGCGCGTGTGACCTGGTGATAGAGATAATGGTATAACTACAAACCGAGGTAAGAGAAGAAGTTTGATAATTATGAAAAGTGGCATTTTTATGTTTGCTTGACCACACTTTTGAGTATGACCTTGACAGCAAAAAACGGAATTCCTGCAAAAAAACCTTTTAACAGCACTGGCGATCAAACTGCTTTCCTGCAGACACAGGCCACCATTCTACTTCAGGTCAGGTATCCTACCAAATATCAGTAACTGTGCCTTGTGCCGCCTTCTTAAATGAGCATAAGTGAAAATACTGTTCATATTTTCGCATAAATACGTGCCATTCGGGTATTTTTGCCAGGTCACTGGGGCATTTCCTAAAAAATTGTCGGAACCAGGGTAGACCTGGCAAATGCGACAATATGCTGTTTGGAGTGATTTGAAGCCCAAATGTCTGAGCGGAGATATGAACCCTCAAAACGACTCCTAGAAAGCAGGGACACAGAGGCGTAGGAATGAACAGGGTGGAAAGTCCATTAATAGGCAGGAGCTCCCTAGGAAACGATATTCAACTTTTTTCAGACGTCTCGTTCAGCCAATAAGATTCAAATAACGTGAATGATACTAGGACTTCGGAAATATAAACGCAAATAGCATTAGAAGACTTTAAAGTCTTGTAAAGTGTTCCGCATCCTTACCTGGAATTATTTTTCCTCTTTCAAGGGTGTATGTTCGCGTGCAATGAGCATTAACAATTGGGGAACAGCCACCTAAAATCTGTGCACACGCAAATAAACAGGCAAGTTTATCCCAACTTCGAATGTTATGTCTTCGTGGGACGTATTACCAATTTTAAAATGAAATGTTGTTTAGATACTTAAATAATCTATTTAATGCTTAAATTGTCAAACCCAAAACTAAATAAACGTGAGGGTAGGGACTTTATCATGAAAAGAAACAATAAAAGCATATGTACTCAAAACAAAACATTTCAGTGTTTGCGCACAAATGCTGTTAGCAGTGCTTATTTACCAAATGGATGGTCTGATCATCAGTCTTCTTGCATGCAGCAGTCATAGGTTCATGGATTGATTCATTACCGATTCGTACAAATGGCGAGTATTTGCTGCATTTGAACGTCATAAAACCGAACTTACGCAAATGACGCACTTCCTCGCAGTTTTGTGTGCTTGAAGTAGGTCAGCAGAGGCTAAGCATGTATGCGTAGAGAAAATCTAGTTGCTACCTCTAAAATGTTTGTTCCCTCAGTCCTGTTTTTTGCGCAATCGTCCAATCTTTGCAGGCACGCCTCAAATGACCAACAGAGGGAAAATATGTTCTGGGAAAATTAAACGAATGACTATGGACCTACATGCAGCAACAAATCTTCAAAGTTTAGGGGGTCCGGCAGTTTCTTCAACTTATTCAAATACGCAGAAAAATCCCCAACCTTCTTCGATCAGAATAAAGCGGTCAGTAGCTTACCTCAAATGTCAGTGTGAAGAAGGAACTGTTTTCTCTAAGAAAAGGGATGAAATAAGTTCCATAATGGAATACGTTTTGTATAACAAGATTGTTTAAGAATGCTGACACTAACTAATTAAAAAGTTCTAATAATATCCAAAATTAAGGAAACAAAAGTAACGCGCGTGTTGCTTGCCAATGCAATTATTTTGCTCTTCAAGTTTAAAGCCTTTCAAATGCTGAAACTAAGCATTTGTTTGTGGCATTTGAAAGCCTTCAAAGTCTGCATTCGCTGTTACGACAAAACTCTTGGAATGCGATTGAGAACATACGTATCATTTACGTTGCATGCGAAGCTTTGGATAAGAGGCCAGCCTTCCAGTTTCGACTTTTCAAAATCGTCACCACTAATGCCTGAGAAAATTTGCCGCAATGATAAGAGTGGTCCTACCTGTATGATAGGGAACTGCTATTCTTTGGCAGTTATTAACCATTGCTTTGAAAGCTCGTACCTTCATGTCCTCACACTTGTCTGGATCCTAGAATTAAGGGTTAACGAGCAATCAACAAAGGCTTACGTCCGAATCACACCGAAAAACTACGACATCCGAAAGGAAGAAGAGATTCCTTAAGTATTGCCGTACGTTTTCATTAGTGCAGAAACAGTAGATCGTTTCCATTTTGATCAACATAACAAACTCTGTGATATAATGGAAATCATGTGCAGGTTTACCATCGGTGTACTCCAGTGTGGGCGACCAAACACTGTCAACTTCGGAGGGACAAAGAAGATATTTTACGGCATCGTAACATCCGGCATTAAAGCGACTATCGATGCCTAAGATAACTAGGAGGCTGTCAAATCCACTTTTTTTCAAACACTCCCGTATTCTAAAAAGACGTATTCGACTTTAAACGGTCAGTAATTAGCAATGCAGTTTTTTACCAGATGTTGTCATTATTACGACACTTCATATTTCATAGCAGCCTTCCTTTGTCCGATATTTTTCAGAGATAAGAATGTTTCGATGCTGATTTCGGAGTCTTTACATAGGTTTGTTCAATTGATTAGATAACCGTCTAAAACAAATTTTAGCAGCCGTATTTTAGAGCGGACCCCTCCACAATGTATAAAAATATTACCAATAGCCCGACCTACTCCGATTTCAAATTGTTGCGTTTACCTTCGAAAATAATCTCCAATGCGGCTACGAAAATCACGTTGACATACCGCACAGGGAACTACCGTCGAATCAGGTGATGGCGTTTAATGATATTAGCGTAAAGAAAATGACTAGTCCTTTGGCTAGAAAAGTCAAAGTCGCCGCTGCGCAACGGTAACGCAGTTGATTCGCGGGGTCACAGTCATATACTTTGCTGAAGTCAGAAGATGCCGTGATAGATTCGTTATGTTGGTATCAAGAAAGCCCTTTTCTACAATTATAATTATTTGAAGCATTTTTTCCCGGTTGCAGTTGAAAAGCCGTCACGAAATTTATTGCCCCCAATAAATTCTGCTGTACATGCTTGTTTTCAATTATAAGTATGTTTCTAACCGGTGGAAAAAGGCCTTGTTCGACTAGATGAGGGTAACAAGCACAATTTATCGCGCATATTTTCGGCGTAGCTGAAGAGATCTGAAAGGCAAACAACTGAACATATGTTCAAAATATAGTGAGGACACCTGAGAGCAGTTGATCGCAGTGGGACCCGAATTTATCAATATATGCTGGCCTGTTGATAAGCCCACAGCGAAGTTGAAGTTTATCACTATATGCAGTCGCTTTCCATTGAGATTAGCTCAATGCTATCCTAACTTACTTTTATCCAAACAGCACGAGAGCAAATGAGTGTCAACACACAATATTTGAACTGTATGTAGCTGGCGAAGTGAAGCTCCTCTGGTAAACTTATTGAGCAAGCGCTTTTTGGCATAAGTACGATGCCTGGTAAAATGGGCAATGAAGAATACAGCCAGACGAAATAATTGCGGATAGTTACGTAATTGAATGAGGTCTCGAAGTCTTGGTTAGATTCACCTGGGGTAGCATTTACAGGTTTTGATCTACAACTTGGCACTAGGTGATGTGGACAAAAAGCCCAACCCATTACCAGGCGAGGTCGGCCGTTGTCTAACGAGTCCAGTTCAACTACTTGGAGTGGAAATACGTCGACAAAACAAGTCGATGGCCCCAAACACGAATGAATATACACCCGTGGGTTGTTCCAGATATGGGGCCAAAGTACGAGGTGGCAGTCCGCGCTGTGCAGACTGAGCATATCTTTACATTCGAAGTCGTTAAGATTATGGGAGGAAGTGAGTATCACACAGCAAGGCCAGCGAATGAGGCCTAAATGTTCTCGGGCTGAACATTCAACCGCAAAATTTAGTTGCCTCCTGTCTGTATGGTTATACGAGTCTCATTGACAGTAGACAGTGAAGGCATGGAACAGTCAGGGACATCAGTTTTCGCCAAAAGTTGACAGGGTGGGAGCGACGCAGGCCACATTAAAACCGCTGTCTGGTTCATTGTATTAGTCGTTGACGGTAGACTGATCAGCAGGTTGAATGTGTCACATCATGACAGTTGTACACAAGAATATTCAATCCCTAAGGATGGGCGACTGAAACTACTGCTCGAAACGTCCAATACAAAATATGTCTTTTTCGGTTGATATCTCCTCTTCTTTTATTCGCATCCTTATATGCAAATGTTAAGTGGGACCAACTTCTACCTTAAAATTTTCGTTCTTTATTGTTCGCTCCTGCTGGATCGGTACTGGCCAGTTTTTATGTAAACAACCGTGAATGTCCAGCTTTGAAAGGTTTACAAACAAGTTTCGCGATTTCGTAGACTACTGGCCTTTGCTTCCTTTTTCGCATCAACTCTAGCTCCAGTCTACTGCTCATTGACACTCTCACTCCGAGAGATCGGTCTTAGGCCACGCACAACTCCTCCGTGGTGATTCCGCGGCCTCTTTGCACCACATCTAAGCGCTCCCTCTTCTTTGCCTCCAAATATGCCTTTTTTGGAATAATCATCCGCCTGAAATTAGATCATCGCCTAAGTTACTGATATTCAAGTCGAAATTACGCAAACATCTTACACTGGAAAGCATAAAGGCACTGTTAATTCCCTAATTCCCGAATACTCCGATTCTTGACTTCGAAAAGGGTCATCCTGGGATTTAGTGGTAGATCAAGTGGTAACTCTTAATTATGTCATTAGAAACCCCCGTTTTGAATTGGTTTCTAAATCCACTACTATCACTCCTCCCCCATAGCGACAATTTTCGCGGTTTTCGATGTCATCTTCCGCATTCCGACCTCATGCGGTCTGTCCACGCTTACGGCGGAATCCTCAGTACTCACCGTCTACTAGTAGTTTGGTCGTACCTCCCTTCCCCACTGCTCGGCTGAGCTCGAAGCGTGCTGTGGCCGATCGCATCTGAGTTCCTCTCGTCTAGCCTCTTTGACGCGAATAGTCTCATGCGGCGTACCAATCCGGCCCAGACGATATCAGTTGTGAATCCCGTATACAATACCACATGCGGGCCAGTCCTGTCTGACCCGCATACTTACCCCTCAAGGTTGACATTTTTGCTACCTTGACGATGTCCGACTACAATCCGTTATATACCGCCACCTACAGGCCAGTCCTGCTCGCATTTTTCTGTCATTATTTTTATTGGGGTGTTTTTTTCTCCTGTCAAATTAATCCAGTCATTTTTAAATTTTTGTATGGAGTTTTTTTTCCACTCCTCACTAATCATGTTTCTCAATGGACTACTAATTCAGAAACTATGAATTGCATTTTGTAAAGATTCTGCCTACCTTGTCTAAAACTCACATGTAAATTTATTTTAACTTGCTTTTATGGGACCCCGACAGGTCTTTAATAAAAATTATCTTATCTTATCGTACTAAGAACTTTGTGCTTAGTCCACCATTTCTGGACAGGTGAGTCGTTAATTTATGTTTATTTCACTGGAAACTAAAATTAACGGAAATTTGGTGTCGAAACATATCTATGTTACTTAGTACACTAGTCGGTCATCCTAGTTGAATGGTAGGATTTGGGGCGCGATATTTGGGCGTGAGGTTGCAGCATTAATTTTAAAATAATGGAACTTATATAAACTAAGGCTGTATTTTCGTTTGAGCCCACCACAACATCCGCGAAAATAAACTTGAGCAAGAAAAGGCAACCAGTCTGGGGAGTAGCTTTAGCAAATAACATTATAGTTCATTGTTAGTGGTTGCATTTGTGCGCACATTACGGAGGAGGCGTTCGGCGCGCACCAGAGCTATCTAGTGAAGACGTTGAGAATTGCACACGCTTAGTGACATAGGATGTAGCGCTGAAATTCCGTTTTCTTGGTGAACATCGGAAGCAAAGTACCGTCCCAATTGTTTTGCTTCCTCCCTATTTTCAGAGATTTCTTCACCATTATCATACCTCGGTACTGCGACTACGTCTATGTTTTTCAGTCTGCTGCGAATATGGTTGGGTAAAATATAGGCTCTTGTTCAGCCTGCCGGATAATTCTGTACTCGAAGTCCTTCCCTGACGGACTGATGCATTCTAAGACTCCATTTTGTTGAAGACGAAACTCCTCGAGCTATACTGGTGACATAATTTCCTAGGATATTTTCCTCCCCCTTTTTTTAATACTTAACTGTCTATTCAAATTTATATTTAACGAGGCAGGTCAACTAGCCGTTTTATATCTGCACTGAACAACAACGCCAAAACTAAACGAGTAAAATCGCCTTAAAAGATCTTCAGTCCTCCTCTGGGTCACTCTTGAGTAAACAGTCCCAATTCACGGATATCAACTCATTTTTCTTTATGTTAAATTCTGCCTTCCATATATTAATTTGTCCTTCTGTCCTCCACTGGTGCTGAGAGAAGAACGAGCATCCCAACAGTAGGGCATTATGATCAGCCTTTTCGAGAGGTGAACTGGAAAACACTTCGTAAATATTAGAAACGTATTTCGTAGAAACCAGGTTCAAGCAATTGGCTACCTGGTTCTCCTTGAATACAGTTGATGACTTTACATGCCGTTCCGAAGGAAGGTGGTGTTTGAGGTCCATTATCTTACGATTAAGGAAGTTGGCACACCGTCCCCTGCCAGACATTCCCACTTAACTGCAGGTGCGTTGAAGTCTTCAGCGACAAGAACCCTTTAGTGTCTAGCTGCTTGTATGTATGTATATATTTGAGGGTTGGAGGCAGAGCCCTTGATAACCCTATTTATGTATGGTGCTATCGCAGTTTCGTACTCAAAATAAATTGCCGTAATTTACATTGTGATCGGGTCACAGGAAAATCGTAAAGATAAGGAAGCGCATCAGTCCACTGTAAATCAGTGCGGAAAGGTTGTGTATGACAATGTTTCACAGCTAGCTGTGGGCAGTTATGCTGTAAAAGCCGATTTCTGTCGAAAAATAGACGAGCGAGTTTTTTTCTAAGCAGGTTAATATCTTCGACCATCACAATCTCGATTGGTAACAAGTTCCATGTTCGAACAACCCGCTGGCTAAAGGAAAACTTACTAGCTATAGCCGTATGCGTTCAATCTTGACATTTTAAGGGTGAACGCGTAAAAGGTTTGTACAAGCAAACTCAAAGAAGTCCTCCGTTCTTAATGAGCAACCCTCGCCGCGGACAATCCGGAATGTCCAGAGTAGACTACATTTTATTTGTCTATAAGAGGGAGGAAATAAGCCAGCAAATTCAGCCTCTCCTGATAAAAGAAATGCTTAAGACCGTTGACCATCTTCGTCGCTCTGCGTTGCACCTCTTCGAGTAAGTCGTTACCCCTCCTCATCCATGGTGAAGCTGCTGGCATTCCATACTCCAGATGAGGCCATATAAAGACCCCAAAGAGCCTTTCGAAGAGTTCGGGAGGAAATATTATAAATGCACGTCTGATCCAGGGAAAAGTGCTAATTACCTTCTGGACCGTCTTTCTAGAGTGTGCTGATGGAGATAGATTTGTAGTCGTCCACACACCCAGCTCTCTGGGTCTTTCTACAGTTTCTAACGCCGTCCCTATAATATAGTACTGGTGTTTGGGAGAGGCATTGCGGCCGGTGTTCAGGTGCAAGACCACGCATTTGGGCACGTTAAACTTCAAAAGCCATCTGTTTGACCAAACACACAGTTTGTTGATGTTCGACTGCAACTTCTCTGCATCATCATCGCATTTGACTTCACTCCATTTTTTATGTCATCTGCGAACATTAGAGCCTCACAATTCACTCCGCTGATGCAGTCATTAGCATAAATCAGGAAGAGTGCTGGGGCTTACACAGAACCCTATGAGACACCACTTTCCACCTTTACCCATTCCGAGATAGAATTACCAACGACGACTCTGTGCACTCTGGAGGAGAGAAAACTCCTAATCCATTTAAACATTCTTCCGTATGCTGCTTAATCATGGACACGGCGTACCAATTAACGTTAAGACTTTTGCTTTGCCCATCTGACATTGCAGCCGACAGCTGTGCGTCTGTGCCCAGGTAGAATTACCTTCACAAACAATTACTTATTTTTCTTAGACGCCAAGATATATTTCTCCGTGTTCAAACTGTTTGCCGACTGAAGTACTGTATGCCCTGCCTTGTCTATCTCGCTTGTGCAGTTTGGATAAACTTATCGGGTTTGGTTTCATATGTAATGCCGCAGTTATTTGCAGACGGTGACCGTATGTTTGCCATTTGCAGTACTTATACTTAAGATTCTTTCATCATCCGGTAACCGGGTAACATCTAGGAAGGTCGTACGCTGACTTATCAGTTTACCTGGAGAGCTGGTCAGAGACTTACCGGGGCGCAAAGTGCGTTTAGGTGGATGCTAGGAGAATTCATGCTGTGATGAAATGTGACTAAAACGCCATCACACCATGCCGTAAGGGCAGAGGGGGGTTCTTGCAGTTCGTGTATGCTTATCCGTGCATGCGTCCTGTCACGTAACTCGGACAAGGCATAAACATAGGGCTCGTGAATACATTTCAGATTGACTAATAAGGTAGGGCGGGGGAGGTTAATGATTGTGATAGTGGGCCGGCGGTCATGTCTTGACTGGAACCGGTTTAAAGGCGCCGTCCAAGGTCAAGACCGTCCTCGCATTGTGGTAAGTTCGGGCCAGTCAGAAATCCCGAGTGCTTTGTTTAACTTAAAACAGTGAACATGATGACTGGTCTGACGGGGTGAAGGAGGGGAGCATGCAGGCACACGACACCAAGTAAGGCTGTGGAAACAGTTGTCGCAACATTACGAACGCTTCGAGGTCACGCAGGATCAAGCATGGAGACGCTTTATTGGGTGTCTGCATTTAGACCCTACCTACCGAGGCCTTCTGGTGCCACCGCAAACGTTATTGTAAGAGCTTGGCGACAGCGAGAAAAAAGACCAGGGTGTTTGGGTGGTCGCTGCATGCCTGTGGACAGCGGATACTGTACGCTGTTTGCTGCAGACATCCACAGGGACATGCCATCTCCCGACCAAACCTCCCTACCTAGGCGGAAATGTCGATGACGTAAAGTAATCAGGTTGCGCTTGATATATTAAGTCTGCATAGATGTGTGACTTGAAATTTAGTTCTGGATTTAATATTTCGATTTTCAGTGTTACATTACCCTCTTGCCAGTGGATAGGCAGTTTGGCTGTGATCGGCAAAGGTATTCATAGGAAGAAAATGACTAGTTGATTCATTTTCAATTTATTAAGGGGAATATAGGCGAGCGCCTTTGAACTCCCTATTGGTTACAAGTCGTTGGAGAAAAACATTGATAGGTGGGAAGGTGAAAAAGGGGTTTTGTACATAATCGCTGGCAGCTAGTCAAAAAGGGTAATCAATAAGGGTTACTAACTAGTTACAAGTAGTATAAACACGTTTGGGTTGGTGCCGGGTTATGTGAGTGAATGTAAGGCTGGTAAGTGGGAGCTTGGTGCGCGTCAAGTCTACACTTAAAAGGGATTCACACAGGAGGAGGTTGCAACACCGGTGAGCAGGGCATTCCATACTGCAACAACTCTGTGACTGAAAAAGAACTTTCTTCCATTGATCCTTGCTTTCCCGGCGCGTAGTTTTAGGGGACGACCGCGCAAAGTGGGCGTGTTACCTTGTGTGAAATAATCAGTGGGATCTAAACAACAGTCTAGGCCGCTGATAATGCGAAATACAAGTATAAGGTCACCACGTAATTGCCTGTAGGAAAGTGGAAACAGGATGAGAGTTGACAGTCGGGTTTTGTAAGACAGCGCTCCCAGACCTTGTGTCATTTTGGTCGCCCATCGCTGGACCTTCTTCAAAACGGTATAGTCCTTGGCAGTCCAAGGTCTCCCCGCCTGTATGGCGTATTCTAGATGAGGCCTCACGTAGTTGCCAAATTTTTTTGAAAAGCTGTCTGGGTCTAATCCCATAAATGCTCGCTTAATGAGTTGCAGTGTAGCCATAGCCGATTTAGCCGCCTTCGCGCAGTGCAGTATTGGTTTGAGTGAAGATGTAATCCATACACCCAAGTCCTTCTGACTGTCAACCCCTTGTAGTGGTGTGCCGTCTAGAAAGTAAGTCCTGGGGCTGGAGGCTCTGAAGCTGCCTAGTTGAAGAAAGTTGCAGTTGTTTATATTGAAGGGCATAAGCTAGCGCTTCGACCAGTCTTCGAGCTTGTTCAGGTTTGCTTGCAGGTTGTCTGCGTCTGCCGCATTGTGAACAACTTTCCACAATATAATGTCGTCGGCAAACAGGATGGTATCACAGTCTAAGTCATTGACGCAGTAATTTATGAAAACGAGGGATAACGTGGGACCTAAGACCTGAGCCCTTTGGGACGCCACTCACCACGCTGCCCTATGAGGACTGTTGA
>CACRXP010000695.1:243160-254978 GCA_902702965.1 Spirometra erinaceieuropaei | reverse complement strand
TGGGAGGTCCTCCGAAATTTCTTCAAATTTGGCGTGGCCATGGCCGAGCTTGGCCACACCTGGCCACACCAACAATACGTATTGACGTAGTATTGTGCCAAGAAATGAAAAATGAACGAACTCACAGCCAGCGCAGTGGCCCCTTTATCCGAGTTTGACCAGATGATCCAGTTAAACAAAACAAGTCATTTTTCTTGCTTTTACTGTTGTGGTACTTTGGTTTCCATTCCGCGAGTTACTGCTGAGCACTTGATTCTCGGTTTATTTGTCTGCAGCCGTCAACTCCGCCTAGAAACAGCTTTCTCTGCCACGTTTCTGAGGTCAATCTTCCAGTTTTACTTTGAAATTTGACTAGTGTAGCTAATTCAGTAAAATTTTATGCACTTTTCAAAGAAAATAGAATAGTCGAATCAGTCTATAGTCTCGAACGACACTGAGCCCTTGAACTCTCAGCTGATCTCATTTTCGACCTTTTCCGCCCGCCTTTTTTGAAGACTTAGATGGCTGCTCGACGTATCGTCTCGGCCTTGCCTCTGTACTCCAAGGTTCTGCATTTCCACAGTTTTTTGAACTCCATGTTTGTAGAATTTTCGAAGGTTTAGCATTGGGACAGCGACAAACTATGTTCCCCTCATCGAGTCAGCCCATCTTCCCAAGACCGAAGTTAGTACCTTAGGAAATGGGTTCCGCATTGCCTCAGAAAACTGGAAAATGCCTACGTGCACGGTAATTTCATTCGATGCAGCTTATAATTCAGGTTGGTCTGTGGATAGACGTTGGAAGCCGTTATGAAACCGAGGCAAATAACGGTGTTGCCCATTTTCTGGAGCACATGGCTTTCAAGGGTACTGACAAGAGGACTCAGCAATTTTTGGAAGCCGAAGTGGAAGACAAAGGAGCTCATTTAAATGCCTATACTTCGAGAGAAATGACGGTCTATTACGCAAAGTGCTTCTCCAAAGACTTGCCTTGGGGTACCTTACACAATTCTCTACGAATTTGTAGCTGTGGAGCTCTTGTCGGATATAATTAAAAATAGCAAGTTAGACCAACGGCAGGTTGATCGAGAACGAAGTGTCATTCTGAGAGAGATGGAGGTAAATTTCACACTCGCATGTTTACTTTAGTAGGAAGTTGAAAGCAACTACCAAGAAGTCGTGTTCGATTACTTGCATGCGACGGCTTATCAGGGCACTCCATTGGGCCGCACAATTTTGGGGCCTGCCGAAAACGTCAAGTCTCTTACGCCAAATGACCTTCGGTCGTTTATTAAATCGAATTATAAGGCACCGCGGATGGTGTTAACTGCCGCTGGAGGTAGTTTTTATTTACCTACAGTATTTGCGTAGGCGTTGACCACTCCGAACTCAGGGACTTGGGTCAGAAATACTTCGGTGATATATCCGCAACAAATGAAGCTGGCGAAGGCACCCCTGATCTTTCAGAATGTCGATTTACAGGATCGGAGATCCGAGACCGTGATGATGCAATGCCGCTTGCGCACGTTGCGTTAGCCGTAGAAGGTCCCGGTTGGGCTAGCCCTGATACATTGGCACTCATGGTCGGCAGCAGTGTACATGGCGCTTGGGACCGTACGCATGGTGGTGGATCCAACGTCGCAAGTCAGCTGGCCAGCAAGTTTTTCAATCAGGGCTCTGTCCATAGCTTCCAACACTTCTTCACTTGTTACAACGACACTTCGCTCTGGTAAATTTATTAATGCGTTTCATAGTTCTTAATGTGTGCTTGTCTTTCCTTCATTTACACAATACCTTACGTCTAGGGGAGTTTACTTCACGTCGGAAAAGATGGGCCTAAACGAGGCCGTAGGATCTTTTACAAAGGAGTGGGTTAGAATGTGCTCTCAAATTAAGGAGCATGAGGTTGCGCGTGCTAAGAATCAACTCAAGACACACTTGTTGCTTCAACTTGATGGAACAACGCCGATATGTGAGGAGATCGGCCGACAAATGCTTGTCTACGGGAGGCGAGTGCCGATTGACGAGATGCTGGCTCGTATTGATGTACGTCCGTGTGCTTGCACACTGCTCTTTCATAATTTTTTTGTCGGAAGGGTGACTCAACCATACCTATTTTCTGCCATATCAGGGCTAACGTACACTACCGGAGGCTCCTCCAACCTGCCTTGTCATAAAGGCAGCCCAGTCCGCAATGTGCCATTTAAGCGCTGGTGTAGAGAGTGACTGTTATACAATAAGGCTCCTCAAACGGTCTTTAGGGGTTCTACGAACTGAGGAGGCACAGGGAGGCATCTAAGTAGTAGCAAGCACCAGTTGCATTTACATTTTCGTGGCCATAAAAAGAACGCTACCAGCCAATAACACGTTTATTTCCTTGCTATCCTTCGTCTGGATAATTATGGAATGGTCCCCCGGAAGTGTAGTATGTGATAAAAGTAGAAAAAGCATGTGGGCACATCCCAGTTAGCCCTGATGACTGTAAGAAGTCCCAAGTGCGGACGCTCCGTAGTGTTTTTTCTAATTTTGACGAGTTCCGTGCACTTATCGAAAGAGACACCTGGGCAATCCACTACCCTTATCTAGCTCTGCCTCTGATGATGGATTCTAATGAGAATCAGGAACGTCAGGCTAATAAAACGCTTGTTCCATCGATCGTGCCACTGCGACTACTTCCTGGAACTCGTCCCTTCGCTCCTATTAGCAGAGGCAACTGCGTCGGTGGTCGCCCGTAGGTCGAGGGGACTATCTTCCCAGCCCAATGCATGGCACACCCCGCTGCCGACACATCGTTTATAGCTGCAGCTATAGACTACGCCATTTCCTCAATTATTCACCGATACTCTTTAAGTTTACCCGCGCAGGCTTAGGATTCCGCCAGGGCAACACAAACAGAGATCTTGGCCGTTTATTTATTTGGCACACTCAAGCACCTTTCTTTGAAACCGACCCGAGCCGAGTCTCCAGTTATCATCCTCACACCCCATGTTTGTATTCCTTATTTTAAGGCTATAACGGCTGAAAAACTCAGGGAGGTATGCTCCAATTACTTCTTCGACCGATGTCCAGCAGTTGCTTCTATCGGTAAGGTCTTCTCGCAGTTCATATCAGTAGACAGTTTACTTTTACTTTGTATCTGACTCAAGTTACCCTCACAACATTCGTCGTCAAAATTTAGTATGCAATCCAGTTTGTGGCCTTCACTGAAATCATGGAGACGCCCCCCGTCTTGTCTGAGGCTGTTTTTCATATACCATACCAAGTGCCAGCATACTTTTGGGTCTTATGGAAGTGTAGCTGTAGAGGCCATGGCCTCGTTCAAGTCATTTACAAAAGTTGCCTTATATAACGCTTGTTCCTTAACTCCCTTTGAGCGTCCACCTACCAGACTCGAAGAAATGCCGAGCGGGAAGCTGTCATAATTTCTTTTTGTCTCATCAGTTGTGCCTGCTTCAGCACCACAGGAAATGTTTGCTGGCCACTTCACAAAACGTATTTTTGAAGTGAAGGCCGTTTAGTGCTTGTTGATGGATATTCAGCCGCGCCCACAGGTCATCATTGCTGTGACTTGGCGTTCATAATAGTTACGGCTGTGCTGTTTTTGAGTGAATAACGAACAGACACCTGGTTTAATTAAAGGCTTCTTTTTCAGGTCCAATTGAGACGCTTCCAGACTACAACAGAATCAGGGACCAGACATGGTGGCTTCGCCTTTAGGGTGCTAGTGTTTACCATGGCTTTATATTTTTCATTTTAAGTAGAACCGACTGTCATTTAAACTGACTTTTGATATTAAAAAAAATACAAAATCAACTCTCATCCCTGGGTTGGCTGTTCACCATTTTAGCGCGGAGGGGTTGATAATCTCAATTCTGGGAGTAGTCCGAAAGGTAGTAAAATAGCCGTTAGATGTGCATTTGTCCTCCATTGCCGTAAGTAGTCTTTGAGAGGGTCCACTGACCATGATCTGCTCCTCTTCGAGGGTGAAGTACGCGGACGAAACTTTGGATGCGTCATTGTTTCTAATCTGGGCACCCCCGTTAAGGCATCCTGCAAAAGAGAACGGATGATAAAAAAAGAAGAAAATAAGAACCCTTTAGGAAAACCAGCCTGACAGCCATCAGACTTTAAGTCCGAAGTCCAGCGCTTCGGATGTAAGCTGTTGTCCATAAAGGCAAGGAGGCAGCATGAAAACTCCGGTTATCGGTGTATAGGAAGTTTGAGAAAAATGAAGTGCTCACCGGATCAAGGGAATTGTGCTGCTGACGTTTCGGAGCTTGGCCGGCTCTCCATTATTAAAGCATTTAGTGCAAAAATCGACCAGAATTGTGAATAGACGGCCGAGTTAGCTGGTTTTAGTCAACATTCATATAGACGAGTAAACACCAAGGCGGTGTGTTATTAATTTGAGCCGGCCACTGACTCCTGTTGTGTTTCATGCTTTGCAATGTGCGCCGAACACTGCGTACCGGAATATACAAACGGGCATTTCCGCTTAATCCTGCTATGCTCATCTGTCCGATCTGCCTGATAGCACTGCAACCTGACATGCTTGCAGACAGTGTCCAGACCGAGGAAGCAGGGCCACAGAAACCTAGAGTCCGCTGTGCACACGGCGAGAGCGGGGAGAAATGGCCCATTGATCGCCAGTAGGGTCGCCGACCACGACGTGACATGGATACAGGGATGCCTTTTAGGGCCTCCAGTAACCTGAACTAAGCGCGCATGCCAGGCGGCTTGGGCATGGGACATCTATTCGGACGTTCTATGGTCACTGTTGTGATTATCTTTTTTACGAGCTTTTAACCGGCGGGAGGAAGCGGCTTGATTTACTTCGGGTTATGAGCTAACTTCAGAACAGCCTTGAAGCATGTCTGCCGGGTTAAGGTGGCAGCTGGAAGACGTAGCGTCTCAGCGTGCGTCACTGGGCCCGTTCACCATATCCACACAACTGGCCTGCGCGGATTCGATCGTATGTTCGGGGCCGCTTCCACCAGATTCGGTCCCCAATACACCCCCAAGTGGGTCAGTCATCAAGGCACAATGGTAGAAGACAAGCATACAATGCGATTTTGAGGACAGGTACTACTCCGGGTAGATAATCTCCGGCCAGCCAACCCGCCACGAGGCGGAATACATTTTATATGGCGTCGCCGGTTGTCTCTAGGCATACCTTTCAATAGTGAAAATCTAAGGGTGTCTAAGTCCTGCGCGCAAATATGCAGTGGTGAAACTTACCTCCCGGGCAGGCCATGATCTCGATGTAGTCGAAGGGTCGCGGGCTGGGAAGCGGATTGGATGACGAAAGGGCCTTGGTGTAGGCTCGTTTCAACTGCTGTACCACAGTTTGTATGTTCCGAAAGCCGTTAGCAACAAGGAAACTTAGCAGTGGTTGGCTGCGAGGATTTCCCAACAGTCGGTAGGGCGTACGGTTCGGTGCGGTTAACTGTCTTGCCGCCTCGCAAGCCGCTGCGTTCTCGAAAAGAAGGATTTCCTGTGGAAGAAGTAATTTTTGATTCATAAGAAATATCGGCGATCCGAATTAAAACAGAGAAAGAAAGCGCCCGCTAAATTCACGCAGCGCAACGGGATCGGGCGTATATTCGAGAACTCGGATTGGCTTTGTCGTCGCACCATCCCTTTAAACACGAGTTAGAAGTGGTGTATCAAGATGGCCATCAGGGCTCCGTAGATTAGGCGACAGGCTGTCTCACCGGTTTTGTGCACCAAAGTTAAAAACGATCGTTAGGATGGAGATGATATTCTAAGAACAAGAGGCACTAAGGTGTCGTTGACCGCCGGGCAAAAAGGGGTGCTTGAGAGCATGTTTGGTTGGAGAATGTTTCCTTCGGTGACCAGGCAGAACCAAACACAGTCTCTTGGCTCCTGTTTGCCTTACTTCGGTCAGGCTGAGACGAAGAATATTGCAGTACTTGACTTTCATCCGTGCGCCGTGGGTGGGCCTTGCCATCTGGGGTTATGTGTTTTCAGGCGTCAGCTACGTCCATAAAGGAAAGAATGGGACCAAGGAAACAGGGGGTGTGGCTGTTGGCCGATCTCAAGCTATTCATCACGTTTACGAGTAGAGGATAATGGCAATACTTTCGGGCACGAATGGGCACTAGTCCGTTGTCCATAAAACGGTCATAAAAATCAAGTTACCACATTACGGGTGTTGCCCGCCACCGAACAATGCTTTGTTCGCAGTTTTTCGGCGCAATCCTTCAAACAGTGTGCTGGAGTGGTGGGCGGATGTATCTAACTTCGAGTCCGGGTGCCGGATGAAATCGCCCCTCCACTAGGCCGCTCAAAATAGCCAATGTCTCGAGAGCCACGGCCTAAGCAAGTCTTTCCGCGACAGAGCATCTAGAGTCCGCGCGCTCCGGCCGGACGCTCCCGCAGCCTATTACCTCGAGAGGGACAACTACTCATCCGACGACAACAAGAGCTGTGTGGAGAATAGCACTTTCGAAATATGCCGCCTGCAAATCCCACAAGGGACCGAGTGCGCGATTTCTTGGAACGTAGTGTGATCTTGTGGAATTTCCCTTGGACGGTGGAATATTGGGCGACGACTGATTATGTGGCTTTAGCTTTTTATTACTGCAACATACCCGCTCATTTTACGTACGTAGGCGTGTTATATCAAGGTTGCAAATGCGGTCCAGTTTGAGAAAACGATTGCAATTAGAGCTATGCTTGGTCAAAGGTTAGGGTTAGAACTAAGTCTGCCTGCCGCATACCGTTTTACCCAGTCCGGCCCCTTAGATAACCTGTTTCCTGCCCGTTTATGCGCTCTTAATCCGCACCCTTCAGACTACACGATCAGTTCCGGCAGCTCGTTGGAGTAATAAAATGAAAGTGTGGTTGAAATGCGAGTTCTCTCGATACCTTCCGTGGATTCTGCTAATTACCACGTTCATCTGCCGAAGCACCTATCAATTATGTGGGCCTTGTGATCATCTGGTGGATTCTAGATGGATTACTTAGGAAATCCTGCTTGGACATTCAACTTACTGTAGCAGATTTCGTGGCTTTCAGATGTTGCAGTAGGCTGGGCGGTAGGGCCTCATAGCTCAGGTGGCTAGAGTGTTGACTGTACTAAAGCCTTCCCCTTGTCGTCGGGTTCGAATCCCACCGAGGTCGCCGAGTTTTTCACAGTTCGAAATCTTCAAAAGCACCTTCTCGTACAAGGGGGGTCCGTGTACTCTATTTTCCAAACGGGACTACATATTTAGTCCTCGCCTAAGATTAAATAGGCATGAATGTTGAGGGTGTTCGACGCCAAAAGTTGATTCATACGTTCTTAGGGGACTTCAGCCGCTAAGGGTCAATGGCAGTCCACTAGCGGGCAACTGTGAACGCAATCTAA
Organism: Spirometra erinaceieuropaei; assembly: GCA_902702965.1. NCBI lineage: Eukaryota > Metazoa > Platyhelminthes > Cestoda > Diphyllobothriidea > Diphyllobothriidae > Spirometra > Spirometra erinaceieuropaei. The sequence goes on along the minus strand of CACRXP010000695.1, from coordinate 247,628 downwards.
ATGGCTTTTTTCCAAAATATGATGCGTCTCTTCGTTAACGATCTGAAGGTGGCAGAAATATAACGGTTAAACGAATTTTCCGAAGAGACTCAATTAAACTGGGGTAGGTCATTGGTGTGAGCGTTATCGATGAAGGTGGAATGTAAGCGAGGGGTTATGATGTGCGGCGAGAAAGTCGTATGGTGTAAAAATTAAAACTAATCGAAAGGCTGAGTTGGTTTTGAAGGAACATGAAGACAGATGCAGCTCTTCGTTCCCTACCTGACTATAGATCCAAAAAATATGGCAGGGAACTATCGCTGAGAAAAGCATTGTTACTGATTTTGACTGCCGTTAATCAGGCGTAGACAGACAGGCATGTAAGTATGCAGAGGTAACGCACACAATCTACTACTACTACTACTATACTACTACTACTACTTCTACTACTACTACTGCTACTACTACTACTAATACTACTACTATTACCACTACTACTACTACTACTACTAATACTACTACTACTACTAATACTACTACTACTACCACTACTACTAATACTACTACTACTACTGCTGCTACTACTACTACTACTAACTACTACTGCTACTACTAATACTACTACTACTACCACTACTACTACTACTACTACTACTACTACTACTAATACTACTACTACTAATACTACTACTACTACTGCTGCTACTACTACTACTACTAACTACTACTACTACTACTACTACTACTACTACTACTAACTACTACCACTACTACTCCTACTACTGCTACTGCTGCTACTACTACTACTACTCCTACTACCACTAATACTACTGCTTCTACTACTACTACTACTGCTGCTGCTACTACTACTACTTCTACTACTACTACTACTACTACTACTATTACTACCACTACTACTATCTATGCCTGTGGTTTGCTCTCGTCCTTTTCCTCCGGTCACTCATGCTATCGAAGCTACCCCGATGACTTCGGGCGTACCTTTATAGAAAAAGATGAGCCAATGTCGAGGTGAATAGCGAGGGATGATTTCTTTGATTGCACCTCCAGCGGCAATCTGGACTGCGTTCGCTTGTCAACTGTTGATTGTGTGAAAAACTGAGCTTTTCAGCACCAGTTGACAGGTCACCTCCGTCAAAAGAGGTTGTCACACGTGTACTGTATTAATGACTGTAATAGTGACTGTACTAATGATGCGGTGTTGAAGATTTCCCTTGCTGAAATTCACCACTCCAGATAGGTGTGAAGACAGCTGAAGTGGGCTCGAAAAGTAACTCCTTCAGCAAAAAATGAAAGTCTCTGACCTCGTCGTCTGTGAACGGGTTATGGGTTAATGGGCAGCTTCTGTTGCCTTGGATACAATCTTTTGGCAAAAGGGCAACGCAAGAATAAGGCTGACCACCGCCGAAGCTCCTGGATCCGACGAGGTCAGGCACTGAAGCTACTGCGGAGACGACCCTCTATGAATTTGAGACATGGTCCGTGTGCTTGGTCATGGGCTGCGCCGTCCTGAAGGCGAAATCATATGGAGGGTCACTTCGCCTGAACCAAGTCCTGGATGGCGAAGTCAAGGTGACGAGGTGAGTGTGCAGGTGAAGGAAGTGACTATTGGTTCTGAGTACACCTCTGGTCGCGTCGCCTTTGGTCTGTAGGGCTGGCGTGCCGACTGACACTACTTCGCTCTGCCGCTGACCGACAACAATGGAAGCTGAGGTGAACTTCCAACACGAGGCCAGCTAAATCAATAATGGTGAGTTCGCTGCAAGTGAAGCCGTACTCGCAAACAACACAATAAAACAGTGGGGTTTGAGTCACTAAAAAATATACCACGGCTAACCTGCATATCCGCACTGCCCAGGTAACGTAGGAGGACGCGGTCGTCTGTGACTATATCCGGCGGCAAGGAGAAACCGAAAAGTGCCTCGGCTGCATATGCGAAAACGACAAATGCGTAACCCCCCGAACCCGAGCCCGGGTGACGGTACATGGTGGAGTCATCAAGCAGCAGGTCTGGTAGGTCGGACCGATCATTAAAACTAAAAGTTAAGTAAAACGAGTGTGAGTCTGGATAAAAGAGGTCCAGAGGGATTTTTATAACTGACAAAAGTTCGGAATCTTCGAGGTGATCGATGTGTCTTTACATAAGAAACCAACTAATGCGTCGCACTTGAGCCACAATTCCTCTGCGAGCACTTATGGGGTTTGCAATAAATAGAACGAAGAGGGGATACTTCACACACAAGATAGGATACTTAGCATCCGCAGGAACCCAGGAGTTAGCCAATGCATATCTCTAATTACTTAGAGGACGTGGCACCCTTCAAAGCAAGCAGTTATAGAGCATTTATGCGTATTAGAGGTGACTGGGGTTTTTTTACTTTAGGTGGGGCTACCAAACTACATCCGACCAATTTTCCATTAATAACGGTTTTTCTTTCTAACATGGGTTTCTGAGTCTTAAAATAGGACCCATAGGAAGGCTGAGCGTTTAATAGTCATTCGGGAAATACTTGAAACATTCACAGCAAAAAGGCAATATCAGTACCTCAGTTTAATCGCCGGAGTGCACGTTTTTTTCTACTCAAGCTCATTTCCCATTAGTACTTAACCCATGCCACTACCCACGGAAAGACGTCTTTCTTTAACTTCGTAACTACCACATCTGCTCGTGCCTAAATAGTTACCCAAAAACGAAATGCCTCAGTAACGTGAGTAGTTTCTTAAGCACATTGTAGAAGGTGGGTACTTCGAACAAACAGAACTAAAAATTCAAATAGCGAGGAATTTTTTGGATCAAATCATGATCTTTGGTAAATGTCTACCCTTCCGTTGTGAATGACGATGGTGAGCCGCGGAGTCCTTCGTCTTGTTCGGCACCGAGAAGGGTCTCCAGGGCCTGAGAGAATTCATTGGTACCCAGGACCAAATCGACCTCCTTCTGCGCCGTTGCCTCCCCGCCGACTGCCGCGGGCAGCTCAAATTCATGCCTCGAGGCCTCCAATTTTTTGTCGTAGCAGGGCATAACGAAGACGGTAAAGGGGTTGGAACCCATCGCCAGAGAATCACGCCTTATAAGTCCACCAAGCATCTGTTGTGGAGAGCGTACATGTGACAGATGCTTCAACAAGAACGATTCTCCAGGAGGTTGCTGCGGGACCTTAAAATTTGCCTTTTCCGCGTAACAGACCCAGCCTAAAGACAGAAGACATTCGCACTAGACAAAAAGACAAGTCCTACCCGGACAAATGCCAGATATGATGGGAAGTCGTGGATAGTTGCTAGGATATGTTGGTGGTGGCTGCTGTTGTTGTTGCGACTCTGCCTTCCACACAGCCACAAACTCCTCAGACGACTTGAGTAAGGAAATATCACGACTCCAGGTGGTATCCAAAATCTTCGTGACTCCGTGTCGTCGCAAAACATCGCAACAAAATGCCCGCACAAGTTGGGGTGTGATTTTGTTATGAATATTCTGACCCACACGCCCGATCCAGTTCGCGAAGGCACTCTTTATCCGAGCACAGTCAACAGAATCGGTCTGTAAGGTCGCGCAAAGGCTCACAACCGACTGTGGGGATAAAGCCACGCAGATTGGGCGTTCGCCACGCAAGGGCTTATGTAATAGGCTAGAAAATGATACCAGGTACCTACTCCAACCTTCTCACTAAAGCTGAGGGCGTTCATGAAGGTAGATACACTGTGCTGTGAGACGAGGATAGTTTCTGCCGTAGTTATGCATCCTGTGCATGCGAGACAGTCATTGAGTTCAATCTTGGCCTTCGTGAGATGGTAATTCTGACCATCCTGGATTGCGTTTAAATAAGTTGGCAACAGACGCTTACCGTGTCGGTTGCCACGTACGAACCGTCATCGCCGATGGTTATTGAGGCAGTTTTGACTGAGGTGGGAATCTTCACAGGTTTGATGCATGACTAGAAGTTGCAAGATAATACGACTGTCAATTAAGAAATCAATGCACGCCAACAGCAGGTGCAACAGGATTTAATACTTCTGAACACTTGAGAGCCCGTGGGGCAAGAGGCAGAGCCAAAATCGAGATGGGTCCTTGAGTTAGGCAGTGAAGCTCACATACGACGGTTCGACCGTCACAGCAACTCCACGACGTGAGCGCGGTGGTGACTTGAGAGTGAATTTGTCCCAAGTCTACCTCACTCACTATTATGGTAGGGGGCGCTCACCGATCGTTCTTACGAAACTCCCTCGTTCCGTTGTGCCTTACGGGCTCTCTCTCGAGCCCAGCCAGTAGCCGCACAGCGGCGCATGATATAGGCAGAATGGCATTACCGACAAAGACAAGGGAGACTGGAATGGCCATTTCTGACTTAATAGCCGTCGTCAGCCAGTCATACTCAACCCCGAAGCGTGGAACATCCGAGGCTCGAACTCGCTCGAGTGAGAGCCCTAAGGCACAACGGAACGAGTGAGTTCCGTAAGAACGATCGGTGAGCGT
>CACRXP010000695.1:232932-243070 GCA_902702965.1 Spirometra erinaceieuropaei | reverse complement strand
TGTATATTCTCGATCGAAACCGACAGGGCAACGGGCTAGTGGCCCAGTGCTTAGAGGCGTGGACCTCTAACTAACAGGTCGTAAGTTCGAGCCCCAGGTGTCCCACGTCTCGCGGTTGGGTATGACTGGTTGACGACGGATAATAAGCCAGAAGTGGTCATTCCGGTCTCCCTTGTCTTTGTCGGTAATAACATTCTCACTCACTATTCTGATGCTCATTGTGATGCGTGAAGGCCGGTGGGTGTGGACGCAGCAGGTTGAAAGCTAAACAGCCTGTCTACGCATACCACACGCGGTTTGATCCCTAACTCCACATAAACTGGAGGTGCTCAGGATCTCATATTAGCCATAAAGGTCTAACTGCAGTCTGGCCGTCAGTTCTGGGCGCGTCTGATTTATCCTGTCAGTGGGTCGCCTTCCGAGCCACGACTGTCAGTGTTGTGGTAGTTTTGGGACGCGTTTGGCTGTTTGTAGTGAGAAGACTAAACTCTTGTTCCGAGCGGGACCGACTTCATTCTATCTTACTTACACTTTCACCTGGGGCCTATCCTAGTCAAGTCGATTACGAATACTAACAAGGAATTGGTTAAAATTAGACAATGGTTTCAAAGACCGGAATAGAGGCTTGAGAGTGCACAATATGCAACATGCTGTAGGCACTTACTGCAAACTTTCGGTATGAATCTTTGATTCGTAAAAAAAAACAATTTATCAGACGCAAGTCCTGTGTATGTCGGTGATGATTACCATTCTAACGCCAAGTCAGTAAGAAATGGGCTAGATCGCAGTTGGTAGCCAGGCCGCGTATTAGAAGTGGCGGGGGGGGGGTTGTTTACTTGGGCTATTTTGTGGGGTTCCATAATCACATCTGACCCATTTGGCTTCCGTGTTACGTTTGAGATTAGGATTAGGGTACCGGTTAATGGTTTCCGATTTTCGGGTTGGGGTTATGCCTTTAGGCTTAGGTTTTCGGGTCACGGTTAGGGATTGAGCGTACGATAAGGTTTTAGTATTACGGTTAGGTTTCCAGTTACGACTGTGTCTAAGGGCTACGGTTCCGTTTAAGATTTCGGTTAGGGTTGCCGTTAAGGTTAACGGTTAACGTTTAAGGTTGAGGTTAGGGTTAAGGTTAGGATTAGGATTAGGGTTAAGGTCGCCGTCCGCTCCCCCATTCCTGGCTACCAACTGCGATCTAGCCAAGAAATGTAACAGGAAATAACACGGACCCCCTAATCTGGTGGCTTTGCCATTCTGCGATAAAGTCGTAAGTGCTCCTTGCCAAAAAAATCTGGATATTACCAGAGGGATAAGCGGTCCTAATCGATTCTTAAGTGTTCTTTGCATATAGTAGTAGGCAAAGTTCTGTCACAGAGCACAATCGTAGGTGCGTATACAGGAAAACATGCGCAGCAGAACGTAAACGAGCCGATGGTAAAGTACTGAAAACGGTCCTCTGCTACCACTTCTTGAGAAACAGGTCTAAGTCATCGACTTTAGCTAGCTTGCATGTGGGTTTTATGCAGCTAGTTCGGTCGGCAGAATCGTTTTACAATGGGAGGCGGAGGGTAGGGGCTTAAATAAACCTTCCGGCATACGTCTTCTGTCTGCATAAGTTGGCCCGGCATTCTGTAGAGTCCATTCACTCACTTGCATTTGAGAGGGAGGTGATAGTAGCTGATTTACCCAAGTTTTACGATGTTCCGCATTATGCGATTCCTACCCACTATTTAATCGGGCGCCAAATATCTACATCTCTGGGAATTACGACTTTGTGAAACACGCTTTGAACCGAAAAACATCCGTCGCTTCCGCTGTGAAAAAGCGTCTGATCTAGGGCAGTAACTTTGAGCCTATGGGATGGTAAACTAAAGAGCATGGTAAGGCACTTCAGTCTGGTTTTCTAAAATGACCTGAAATATCCGCAAGGTATCGACCGTCAACTGTCTCATGTGGGACTTAACTCTGTGGAAGTAGGGCAAGGGCTGTCTAAAACCCCTAGTTTTCGCACGACTGGCATGCACTTGCAGCAGCAAACGGAGTTGTAGGATAGGACTGGTTTAAGTATCCCGATAAGGACCAACGCACCTAATTGGTGGAGGATACCACCCCTACTCTACCCGTTCGTCGGTATGGCAGTAAAAACCATAACTGTGGTAAAAGCCTATAATTGCTCTGTCATTGCACGAATTTTCGTGCGTGACGATCGCTCCGGTCGTTCGAAACTCTGTCTGGCGTCCAACAAAGCCGTATTTTGTCACTCATCCTGCTCAGCTGCGCAGTGGAGCGGACTCTCCGGAGGGCTCTATACGGTCCCGACAGTGTTGAACTTGTACCCTGGCGCCGGCCAACTGACCTCGATTACACCAACGACACCGCCTTGCTAACGTCGAGTTTTGATGCCCTACAGACCGTAGTGTTGCGGGTGAATGAGATCGCTAAATCAGTTGGTTTCTCCACAGATACTGAAAGGCTAAAGTGTTTTCGAACTGCATCCCTGACCGGGAAAAGGCACCCTATGCGATTAATAATTGCGATGCGTATCATTGTCTAAACGCGCAGCGAATTTCAATAACGCAGATTCGTTAAGTTTTCCTTCCCGACCGCTTGCATACAGTTTCTTAATCAACTTTTCAGACAGTTTACTGAACTTCAGGTAGTAAAAGGGGCTTCTAACCCGGTAGCACTACGCGGCCACCCCAACAGGATAAAGCAGTCGCCACCAGAAGAGCCTGAGCATTTGTTAGTTGCCGCCGCCTTTTGTGCTGGTGTTATACGGGTGACGATGTGCAAAAAGCAATCGAAGTGTGAGTTACGGTTAATAAAGTAGCCATCTTTTCTGCAAGTGATCAGTTTCGTTCATATATTTTCTGACGCCAGCAAGGCTCCTTAAAGTCGATAAACGCGCGTTATTGTTGGGAGTCGACACCACGCACTCGCCATGGGAGTTTGGAACACGTGCGGTTAGCTAAGACCGGGAAGATGGGTCGTCTGTTAGCCTAACTGCTGGCTACCCCGCGTGTCCACAGGTGGCGGAGAGTGGAACGACCTTCAGTGAAGGTTAGCTGCAAAATAAGCAGACCCAGGTTTGACGAATAAACAGTCACAGACCAGAAGCGATGGTACTATCAGGGTGCGGAGGGCTAAGGTCTGGCACGCTCAAAGCCTTATAAAAAAGCCGCAAAACCCAATGACGACATCGTGACATGGCGACCGTAAACCGCCACGCTGCCTCGTGGTTAGGCCTTTAAGCCAAAGAACTAGAGATAATCTTGAACGAACAAACAATCCGAGCGACTGTTGGGGACCCGCCTGTATCTGGACTTCCCAAGAAACCTCGCGAAATATGTCCGACTACAGTATTACGACCTGTGCTACGGCGTCCACGGGAACCTACGCGATCCGCAAACTTGGTCCAATAGTGCGGGTGAACAATATGAGAGCTGGACTACTCAATCGGGGACGGACTCTTGGTATTGGATTCTGGAATGTGCGAAAGTTCCCGTTACCCCAAGTCTGGCCGCGCACAGCCTTGATCAGTACAACGTGGATGTCTGTTGTCTGTCTGAAGTTCGACCTCCTGACTCAGACTCTCGAGGAATAAAGATCCCCGGAGTCGAATCACGCTTCACCCTGTACCACAACCGCCCACGCGACTATTCTGGTAGGCACGGTGTGGCGATCGACTCCTTGCAACAAGCGGGCCTCGCTTTACTTGCTTGGAAACCAGTCAATGGCCGGATGGCCTATGTGCGAGAAGGGTCACTTCTCCATTGTCTCTCTGTACGTTCAGCTGATGGACAGGGCGATAAAGAGGCATTTTACTTGCAGCTGCAAGTGTTAACTTAAAGACTCCCTTACTGCGGTCTCCTGATTGTTGCCGGGAATTTAAATGGTAAGAGTGGACATGGCAACTCCACAAACAATCATCTTCTTGGCCGCTATGGGATTGGTTCCCGATGTGAAAATGGCGAGAGATTCCTGAACTTCGCTGACCGAAACCGATTGCTTATCACCAACACGAGCTTCCAGCATCGCAACAAACATCTTCTGACCTGGTATTCAAATGACGGCCATACGGCCAGTCAGAATGACTACAAACTAGTCAGCTCAAGGTCCCGCAGTTGGGTTCACAATGGCAGATCGGTGCGTGGTGCCGGGGCTGTTAAGGACCATGGGTCGGAAGATGTCCTCGTTCGTACACGCTTGAAAGCTCACCCCTCACCCGTGCCAAAAATGTCACGTCCTAGACGCCTGGATGTCGCAAAAATCCGGCAAACCAGCGCTGTCGAGGCCCTGAGCAGAGAAATCCGGTCCTGTTTTACGACCCGAGCCGACGGAGAAGGCGGTAACCAGTGGTCGTCACTGAAAACGTCAGTCTACGAGACAGCCGAGAAAATCCTTGGACATACCCAGCGACGCCGCAGTGACTAAATCGTAGAAGGAACCCTGTAGTTGTCTGCCTAGAGGACCCAAGACAGGTCCCCTAATGATGATTCCTTCTGCCAACTTCAGAAGATGACGGCAAAGTCGGTCAGGAATGACCGGAAGGAACATGGGCTAAAATAGCGACCTCCATGGAACAGGCCTTGAACGTTGGTTACACTTGAAAACTTATCCGCAAAGGTAGTGGTATGCCCTCTACTCTGAGTGGCTTTGTTCGTGACGTGAATGGCCGCTTTATTGCCGACAACTTGGCCAAAGTCGAGCGTTGGCGTGGGCACTTCGTGCATCAACACAACTTTGATACCCAACCCACCACGCCCTTGCTTTCCTCTCCTCTTAACTCTCCAACCTATGCAATGCCATGCGACCTCCCTCTTAAAGGAGAAGTCGCAGATGCCATTCGAAAGCTACGCAACAAAATACCCGGACAGGGCGGTATACCCGCTGAAATCTTCAAGTCTTGTGTCGACACTCTGGTGCCCTGGCTCCATGAGGTGACTGAACAAGCGTTGAGAGACGAGGTTGTTCCTGATGACTGGGGCTCAGACATCCTTGTACCTATCCCCAAAAAGCGAGATAAGACAGGATGAGTGAGCTACCGCGGCATAAGCCTCATCGACGTTGCTACAAAGATCTTCGTTATTAACCTACACAGGCGATTCCAGGCTGTACGTGACTCTAGGACGAGACCCAACCAAGCCAGATTTCGTGCTGGACGTGGGTGTGCAGACCAGTTACTCACATTGAGGCGTGTTCTCGAACTGCGCCATAGCTATCAGCAACCGACGGTCGTCTGCTTTGTTGACGTTGCCGCCTCGTTCGATCCCACCCGTCGTGCGTCCCTGTGGCGAATAGTGGCATTAGATGGTGTACCTCCAAAAATCATTGCCATGATCAAGGCCTATTATCGCTCCACCACCGCGCGGGTTCTGGTCTACAACAATCTCTTCCAATCATTTGGTATTCGGTCTAGCGTTCGATAGGGTTGTATCCTGTCGTCCATTCTGTTCAACTACGCTACTAACTGGATTCTCGGGAGAGCCCTACACGAAGGTGACTGTCTTGAGTTTGCACCCGGACACCGACTGACTGATCTCGACTATGCTGATGATATTGCCTTACTTGCTTCAATTTTGGTGATCTGCAGTCTATGGTGTCACGGGTGAAAGAGGTCCCTCAATAGGTCGGTTTATCCATAGACGCCGGGAAGACTAGTGTTTTAAAGCTGCATTCCTGACCAGGAGAAGGCATCTTTCGGGATTGATGGCTGCCAACGTGAAGTAGACAGAGGTAAGGCATAGTAAGGACGACATTGTCTCCCGAATTGATAGCGTCTGGCGAGTTTTCGAAAGCCTTAGGAAATGCCTACGGATCTGACGCGACTTCTCCATCGTCACTAAGATTCGTGTGTACCGTGCATCTGTCCAGTCTGTTCTTCTCTAGGGTTGTGGATGCTGGGTTGTGCGAAAATTGGGGGTATTTGAGCACCACTGCCTAAGGACCATCCTCCGAGTGAAGCACACCGACTTCGTCTCAAATATGACAGTCCGCACCGGCTGCGACAACATCGCAAGGAGAACCAAGGCCATCCAAGAAAGACGACTGAAGTGGTTTGGGCATGTTCTTCGTTGTTCACCTCAGGAGCTCAGTGTTACTGTTCTCGATCAGGCACCGTTACCCCATTGGAGGCGCCGGAGAGGGGATCGACTCAAAACCTGGCTCGATACAGTTTGTCAAGACATGGAGGTGGTTCTTAGACCTCCGTTGCTCTGTCTCTGTTATTGGCAAAGAGAATGGGTTGAACTGTCAAGATCTGCTGCCACGGATCGTCGCGCGTGCAGAGGTACAGTTCGGGACATCATAGAGGCCGGCTAGATCAGACATGATCGCAGCCGTACTAAGTACAAGCTTAGCTAAGATAAGGGCGTATACAGAACGTACCGAATAATATGCCAGTGGTTCAATAAAAGGGACAACAACCTATAGAGAGCGGTCGAACAATGGAGAAAAAATAAGGTCTAATAATGCCTAAATAGAGCGATTCAAGATTTAGCGAAGGAAATCGACTATATTCAACAAATAATTACCTGAGCCGGGGCAATGTAGTCGTCAACGTCATTGAGTCTTAACGCGGTGGAAAAGTTCATTTCTTCGATCTATTCAAAACTCGTGTGGAGCAAAGGAATTGCTAGATAGGAGAAGTCTGTGGGAAAAAAATAGCTTGATAAGAAAGCCCAGAAGGGTATCAATACCGGTTATTAAGAAGCGCGCGACAATAAGGGCAAACTTAATGCAACCTACGTTCACAAACTCAGTTTAGTGTTAAAGTGACGTACTAGATCCCTAATAATAAATGCCAACCTGTACTATCTGAAAACTGCTGGTACATTGATTGGCCGTGGTATGCAGGGTCCACACTGAATCACGCAGCTGCCGGTGTCCGGCTTTGCACGTGTCGCCTACAAACAAAAGCTGAAACGCGATTGACGCCAATGCGGCATCACCTTGAGCAACAACTGTCTGTGTAGCATCGTGGCCACCGGTCCATCGATTTTTGCACTCAAGTGCGAATAAGTGTAATGGTCAGAATCAATAGACAGACGATGCTGACCCAACCACCGAGTGCCGAGAAAGCAGACGTGCGGTGTCCTAACCGTATGTATTGTTGACAGTTCCCACTGTAGTTTAATCGAGGTCGACTTGAACAAATCGTTGCGATGCTGAGACCTCTCAGGAGGAGGGTTCTATTGCGAGTTAAGATAATACATCAGAAAATAATGGAGTGTAAGTGAAAATGTCGATTCGTCAAGTGGCTCATCTGAACCATGTTCAAATTGCTGGAGGGGTGCTGATGACAAAGGACAGATGTTGCAAACCTGCCATAGCTAGCGCCCTAATCGAAAGTTTTGAAAAAATACTGTGACAATTCAGGCTGAAGAAGTACTGACGGGGCAAGACTGTGGGCTGTCCGTTCACATGAACCTAAGTGTCATGTCATGACGCGGCTATCGCTTTCTCAAAAGCTTGTGGCGGATGTGCACATAGATCGAAGAACATTGTTAATGAGAAACACTAGCGTGTTGCCCCACTGTCTCGTGGGCACGATGCCCACCTGGGCTTGGGAACGCATCTATGCAGCGTCGTAAGCAGTAATCTAGGCAGTCTTAAAAGAACGGTCGAATCGTAAAAGTAAAGGAGAATCCTTGCCTGCCTTAAGCAGGCTTTATTCAAAACACTGCGTTGACTGAGGGTACTTATTATGAATGAAGGCGAAATTTCGAGTTCCAGGTGTATACATATTTGAAGAAGAAGAAGAAGAAGAAGAAGAAGAAGAAGAAGAAGAATCGAGCACCGGAACCATTCGTTTATTATCCTGAGCTTTCAGACTCGTACAGGAGTCCATCGTCAGAGGTAGTGGCAGAAACAGGACAAGCGGCAGTTATAAGGCACGAATGGTTCCGGTGCTCGATTCTTCTTCTTCTTCTTCTTCAAATAGGTACTTATTATGGACTGTTTATGTCGGAGAATATTAAGTCATACTCTAAAGCATTAACAACATCGGGGGGCTTACAACCGATAACTTGAAGGTCACGGATTCACGGATAACGGTGGAAATTATGTTTACGGTCGTTTTTGTGATGCGTCTAAACTAGGTCGTGTCAAGCAGATAAAAATATTAACGTGCATGATAGGTGCGAAGGATTCATGCCTCTTGGCCGAAAGGCACCAAGCTTCAAAAGGATGATGCCTTTGGGTAACGATGCGGAACTATAGCAGGGTGTCAACCTCATTTTTGTCGAGGATGAACATATAATTGGCAGGTCCTCATTCCTGTCGTGTAATATGCGTCTAACTCCGTGCTGTCCTTCGAAGACCAAGCATTTGGTTTGCTTATTCGTAAAAAATAATTGTTAAAGTGGGTTATTGGGACGCACTGTAGGAATTGCATAACATATCTACCGGCAGTCCGCACTATTTGAGTCCGTCGGTAGTAATCTGTCCCGTGAATTCATGCAAAAACCAAGTGATATTCTGCCATAAGACGGATGTGAGACGTCGGGCCTCAGGAAGTTCCTGCTGTATGCAGGCTTTTTCAGCTTAAAAAAGGTCTAATTCCCTCATACCCTTGCAAAAAATCGTACAGTTATTTGTTTATAATAGGTTACTGCTCCTGTGTAGCAGGTTATATTGGTTATGCGAGTCGACGCCTATCCAAAGGAACAAGAGAACACCTGCCGGCATGGCTGAGAAAAGGTGAAATTAAGAGCGCAGACAGCTCCATCCTCGCGCACATGGTTGATTCTGGGCGTCGTGTGGACCGCCAACGAAGCCTTCCGTGTGATTTGCAGGGTCCCACCTAACTACCCTAAGCAAATGAGTCAGACCTTGCTAGCGACAACAGAAGCAAGGGGCAGACGCTTCTAAAGATTATCCTGCACTTCCCTAGAAAACCTGTCTGGTTTTAAGTAATTTAATGGGCAGAAATTTCCCCGTTTGACTACAGCCTACGACGGTTTAGAACAAACTCCCAAAATCCTCTGGCCGTGAATGGTATGCGAATTACAACCGTCCCCCGCCCAACCATGTAAGGTAACATACATTATGGCATTCACTAATTGTTTGCATGTGTTACAGTCTGCTTCGTTATCCAATGGTGGCTGCAATAGCATATCGTGTTTGACGACCCCTTCACGCCGTGTTCTTATGAGAAATGTAAGAGTCAACCTGTTCCTATTTATGCAGGCCATCATCATTGCCGAGAACGACTGAGGAGCAACAGTCTGACTACGACCGTCGCACGTGGACAAAACTGGGATCAGGGCCGCACTACAGGCGATTTTTTACACTTAATGTCTCTTACTGGCAGAAACCCTTCCAGTATTTATTAATGCATGACAGCGTGGGCGGAAAACATGCAAAGCATCCTTAGTCACATGCTATTCCTCCATCCTTCCCTTGGCCTAAACACTATGGCGCAGTCTGGAGGGTTGTAAGACTAAGTGCTCAAAGAAGCGATAAATACGTGAGTCTCAACAGCGACCACCCAATAAACCACAAACTTCGTCGCGCAAAGGTGTTATTTCGGCGTGTTGAGACGCAATACAGTGAATCCGAAAACATTGTTGCGAATTATACTACATTTGACAGATGCTTAGGATGAATGGCTACCAGTGTAGCCTTGTCAACAAGTGCATGTGCGGACGAGACGAGTAGCCAGGACATATCAGTCTAAAGTTGTGTTGAGCGCTCCTGTATGTCATGAAGATCTCGGACGCCGTCAATCGCCTTCTCACACCATATGTAACTGGGGATGCATGCAGACCAGGGGTAGCTACTAGGGACCAAGCAATGAGGTCGGAAGATTCACTGTCTCGGTGGGAAACGGTTGGAGTCATTTATCGATTGTGGTGTAGTTGTGGGCAGAGCAACAAGGCACTTACGGGTCTTGTAACTAAGGAGCCTCATGGCCAGGGTGGTCGGCGCGTTCACTGTACACAGTCCTTATTCCCTGCTGTCGTGAGTTCAATATCCAGTGATGTCACCGAGTTTGTAACAATTGGGTCAAATTAATTATTGAAATCTGCCAAAAACAGCTCTACTGAAGTTGTTTCTAATATTGCCTTTACACGTGACTACCTTTATATACTGTATTTGTGAAATATCCCGTGCAATGGTTTTATAGTGCCGATTTTAC
>CACRXP010000695.1:194765-224901 GCA_902702965.1 Spirometra erinaceieuropaei | reverse complement strand
TTCCACATCCCGTACCGGTCTGTGTACATCAGCCATAGCGCTTAACTTGCAAGTGACATAAATTATGACTCCTCCTCCTCCTCGGCTTAGTCTATCTCTCCTGAATTGCTGATATCCTTTAATTGGTATTTCTGAATCTGCGATATCTTCAGTAAGCCACGTTTCTGTGAATGCCATAATGTCTGGCTTAATTTCATCAACTAAGTCTCTTAGTTCATCTAGTTTGTTGAAGAGGCTTTGCACATTTGCGGATATAACCTTTAGTGACTGATTCGTTGGAGAGGCCCGGCCTTCATTGTGACGGGTTCTGACCACAGGAAAGACCCCTTTGTTTGAACTATTTGTCCATTTTTGATCTTCAGCCCTTTCTCTCCTCTGCCAATTCTCTCCTTCAATTCTGATCTCAGTTCTCTCATTTTCAGTCTTTCCTTCGGTTCGTAGTCTGGTTGAAAAAACACTTCCTTGTGCGAATTGCGTAAGGTCGTTCTACTTTCTAACAAAAGCGCTGCTTGGGCTTCGTTTTCCAAAATAACTTTCAGGGGTCTTGGGGATGTTTTTAGGTCACGATTTGGGTCTGCTCTGCCTAGTCGGAAAGCTTTTTTAACGGTGAATATTTCCCCATTCTGCAGGACGGCACTGGCGTACTGATGAAGAAGGTCTAGGTCGTACGTCACTCGTTCCTTCGGAATGCAGGACGTGGACTCTGGGGCGTCCCTTATGACAATATTTTGCTTACGATTTATGGAAGAGCTCATTACTGTCCCGTCCGCGCTAGAACGATATAATGCTACTGTAGTTTTCCCGACGGCTGTTGTCACTTCGACATTTGAACGATTTTCGGCCGGCGAAGGGGGTATAGGGCATGGATTTTCATGTGACGTACTTGCTCCGGCAGTGGAGCTCTTACAATCATTACACTGTTGCAATGTACTGCACGAAGGCTTATCGTGTCCTTTTCCATAAACGGATTGGTTAGGGCACTTTCCAGATGAGTTAGCCTTGTGAAGAAGTGGAGTAACAGCATTGCCTTCCAAGAATAACGGCGAGTCCTTGTAGTTTTTAACAGATCTTCTGAGGGTCACCCTAGCTTTCCCAACTTTAGTGTTCGATGATTTGGCAGGTTTAGTTACTATAGCAGGTAATGGCACCTGACTTATTTTTAATGCATTAGTGTCGACCGCCACGTTATCCACCGGAACTGATTGGTCTAGAGTTTCCTCTGGAGACATAACTCGCTTCCTCTTCCTGACTGGCTTTGACTTTTCCGCGCTAGTGCCTTAATTAGTAGGATGTTCGTCGCCGATCGATCGGAAATTTGGCAGATTATTTGGTAATTCTATCCTACTGTGCTTAAGAATAACCATGATGTTGTCCGTCAGTAGGCCTTGCTTCTCTTCTAGCGTCTGGACCCGCTTTTCAAGTTCCTTACAGCCGACACAGCGACCGACAAGCGCAGAATCCGTCCCGTCTGTCACACAGTTTTCGAGGCCTCTTGGCAATGCATCGGTTCTTATTTCCTGTCTTATCTCTTCGAGCCTATTGTGCGTAATCTCTCTGGAGTCTAATGATTCCAGCGGCGTTTTATCGCAAGAGACTGCTAATGAATTAAAGACCGTTTTCAGCTGCTCTTCTGTAGTTGATAAACATATCTGACTAGCGCCGAACCGTTCATCGATAGTGCAGTGGCTAACGCTCTGGCCTCCAGGTTCGCAGGTATCGAGTTCAAATCCCGGATGCACAACTTTTGTGAACGAGTTCTTTATAACAAATTGGCTCATTGTTGATGATTTTCAAACTCTTCAATCAGTTCTAGAGTAGTGCAGGATGTTTTCAACAATTGTTAGAATGAAGAATTTGCAAATTATGAAGTTAAATAGGAAACGACTCAGCCGTTTATAGTTTTCGACGTAGATCTCAGAGAAAAGTTGTCAAGTCTCCCTAGGGAGACTTGTACAGATGGTCGGACGATTGCAAATATCTTTTGATGGACAATTTGTGGTATACTTCACCGGTGCGAATGAGAAGACTAATCAGAGGTGCTGTTCCTTGAAGAATTCCGGTAGAATCTTCCTCCTGATACCGTGGGAAATAACGTCGAGATCCGAAAATTCCAATAATGATAGAGCTTTCGAGTTGGCGTACTTGTAATCCAAATCCAAAGGATACGTTGTCAGTTCGCAATTTATTTCCACGCGACGTTCAGTCTGCCCTATATTATTAAGTAAACTCGACGAAAATTCGGAGAGTTGGGGATACAAGCTTTTACTGAGGTCGAGAGTGTTCACACGGCACCGCAAGCGCAGAGACTTAGTTTTGACGATTAAGGGTCAAGAGTTTCTATTTAGACTGAACGGATTTTTAAGTGAACAATATCCAGAGAAGGCAACAAACACATGTTGGTATCTGCTGCGTCCCCGGCCACGATACTAGCACTCAAAGACGGCGAGGAGGCCGCAAGATTTCGTACTTCAGCACGTGTTATTCGGGGCATTACAGCGCACTACATAGGTTTCTCGTTACAGTACAAGGATGGAAACGTTGATAACGTTCAACAAAACACAAAGAATAGCGAATACTACAGTTATTTTAATGCAACAAATAGAAAGAGACGGTCTGACAAGCAGTCACTAAGGGGCACTATATGAAATACAGGTACTATACCAGACCGGCTGACAAGACTGGAAAAAATGATACATGGCACTGAAAACACAGAAAAAAAATATACATTCATTTATTCGTTTGGTAGCAACATACGTCATTAAAAGAAGAGGGGACGTTCACAGGAAGGGGTTTATTTTAGGTCCGACGTTTCCAGTAGTTTATTCGTCTACCCATCTTCAGAGACTGGGAAGTCCTGTGCACAGCTCCCCTTATAATGGCGCCCTTTGTTCAATGCGTGATCCGCCAATGCCGCCTGTGTGGCTGCATCCAACCCGCATGTCACCTTGACATGAATGGTCCCCGTCGGCCGCGGAGATGACTGACGGCCCCGATTGTCCCGCGCTGTGATTGTCCCCCGCTAAAAAGGTTCGTAAAGTCAGATAGGGGGGAGGCAAATTGATGTGGCGGTTGACAGAGCGGTCGGTGGACATCCAGGCCCCTTGCACTTGCCTTGTTGTGTGATCGCCGCCCCGGCCCATAATCTCAACGGCGTCAAAGTCGAAGATGTGTCCCATTTGCGCGGCATGGGTTGCCTCCTCCGACTTTGGGTCCAACCTTCGCACGGCCCACTTATGCTCGTGCATTCGCGGTTGCAGCCGTCGGCTGGTTTCCCCAACGTAGTTGCACCTTCCGCAGCCGCATTGAAGTCGGTAGACAACGGCCGACATCTTCTGCTTGGGGATTGGATCTTTTGGCCGCATCACTTGCCCGCGGATTTTTGAGTCTGGCCTGTGGGCAACACCTATTCCGAGTGGCGCGAGTGATCGAGCCACGGCTTCGGAGACCCCTTTCATGTACGGTATGCTCCGCCACGCGTTTGACTGACTATGCTCTTCGTTCCGTTTCTTTGGCTGCCTCCGGCTCCGTTCAATGAATGCCCGCGGATAGCCATTGGCTCTGAAGAGTTCTCGGAGGCGCTTTATCTCGTCCAGTTTGGCGACTGACGTGCTGCAATGAGTTTCCACCCGTCCGGAACAGGGTGTGGACACAGCTTCGTTTGTGTTGTAGCAGGTGGTTGCTTTTGTAGCTGAGCATTCGCAGCGTGTTTGTCGGTTTTCTGTAGACCGACGTCGCTAGTTCGCTATTTGGTTGGCGGCAGACGAGAACATCCAAGAATGGAAGTTTGTCCCCTACCTCCTATTCCATCGTGAACTGCAGATCGGGAATGATTGAGTTCAGTACTTCCACATACTAGTTGATTTTATCCTGGTCGATGATTACAAAGGTTTCATCAACGTGGCGTGCCCAAAAGTTGGGTTTGTACTTCTCGAATAGTCGTCGACGGGGACCATTCATGTCAAG
Organism: Spirometra erinaceieuropaei; assembly: GCA_902702965.1. Classification (NCBI taxonomy): domain Eukaryota; kingdom Metazoa; phylum Platyhelminthes; class Cestoda; order Diphyllobothriidea; family Diphyllobothriidae; genus Spirometra; species Spirometra erinaceieuropaei. The sequence goes on along the minus strand of CACRXP010000695.1, from coordinate 220,938 downwards.
GTGACATGCGGGTTGGATGCAGCCACACAGGCGGCATTGGCGGATCACGCATTGAACAAAGGGCGCCATTATAAGGGGAGCTGTGCACAGGACTTCCCAGTCTCTGAAGATGGGTAGACGAATGAACTACTGGAAACGTCGTACCTCAAATAAACCCCTTCCTGTGAACGCCACGTTTTGTTTTGATATTCCACCTGGGAATCGCATTTTCACTATTATTGATAGTTCACTATTGATACTTATTTGGTCCCTTTAACTTTTCCGTTCTCTGATGCCTCCCTTAACGCCATTAATTTTGCTCCCGAAAATATTGTGAAATTAATAAGCCAGCTTACCAACTCTCACTCAGTAGAAACTGACAACATCCCGAACTCTCTCATTAAGCAGCTAAGAGATGTTCCTCCTCTGCCCAGTAAACTCATTTCAATCTTCCTCTTGAATGTTTTCTTTCCTGACGATCTGAAAATTTCTATTTCTATTGCAGTGTTTAAATCTGGCTGTCGTTCTGTTGTTCAAAGTTATCGATGTGCACATTAAACACCTTTTCTCACCAAAATATTTGAAAAAATGATCGTAATGAATAATACTTACTTTCAATAAGGCAAAGGCGTCAAAGTTTGCAGAATTTACTGACGTCATAAATTTCGAGTCCTCTAATTCAGCCGCACACGGTCATTACATAATTATATGACAAGGCAATCTGTTCAATCAATGATCGACCTAGAGAGATAAAACGTGATAGGTAACCTGAAACATGGGTCTAGTATGCGGGTGCTCACGGCGAGGGGGGGAGAGAGAAGTCATCAAAGCATGCGAGTTAGGATTATAGTGGGAACTTATCAGGCGTGATAAAAAGTTCGACGTGAGAGCAGCATTCAGTCATGCCGGGGAGGGGGAGGGGGTGAGGGCGAAATGAGAGGGCGTATATGGGAACAGGGCTTCGTCCATAATCTATCCTTACCATGGTAGTGTCAGTTTTATCATGTGGTCCGGCTGCTTATAGAGTTCTGGTTTCCTCCTCCGTATTGCAACGGACTCTGCAAAGCGCAAGAGACACCTGGTCGTCGCCCGAAGCAGGACCTTGAATGCAACCATTGGGTCCACCGCATGACTCCTGTCCACTAGGTGCTTTGTAATTGACCTTCTGGGAACCTTATTTTCCGCCTTAATCAACTACTTCGGCATGCGTTTAGCAGACGGAGCTGCCAAATGTCTTTACGTGCGCATAATGTACTTGCATCCGCAACCACATGCAAACTCATAAATACAGTTTGATGTGGCGTGCACAGGCAAAATGTCTTTAGCTGATCTAACTGGAATGGCCGCTGTAGTGCTTATGAACAACAAGTTAGAGGCGGCATATGCCCTTTTGATTGTGCACCGAAGTCGTCGCTGGATCATCTTTGACACGTTATCACCCTTGAAGGAGAGGTAGATGGTCACTGGATATTTTGGTTCAGATATTTCTTCAGGAATTCCTTGCTTGTGATGGGGATATTTATCGATGAATTTCTCAGATAACCGTTTGCAAGAAAAACATTCTTTAGGAAAGTGATTTCGTCCTCAAGCGTATCCGAGGAACAGATTCTCGTGGCTGTGTTGAACGGCACAAACTAACTTCCGCTTTTTCAGAATCGGAACGAAACTGAGGAAGTGCATGTATTGTCCTTTCCAGGAATAGAGCCATCTGTCCGCCTACGTACAAGAATATCCAGGAAAGTGAGTGTTTCGTTTTCTCATGTTCGGCCGTAAATCTGATCTTAGCATGTGTTTCGTTGAGAGCCTTGAGTAGTAGTTCTCCGTCGCCTGGGTTTTTGACTATGAAGAAAATCTTATCCAACTATCGCCTATAGATTGAGAATCGTTATAAGTTCTGGGCTAGTTTTCGCTCGAGATTAGACATGAAAATGTTCGCTAGAACTGGCCCTAGTGAACTGCCCATAATTACGCCGTCGGTCTGTCGATACAGCCACCCGTTGAACAAGAGCTGACGTTCTTTGTGTACATCTGCAGTAGTTTCCGCAGTTGCGCTGGTGACAGACCTGTTGTACCCGCGTGCTTACAAATTATATCAACTATTTCATCCAGTGGCACGTTTGTACACGTCAAGGTTGCGTCTAATGGGTTCTATTTGTTGAAATAACCATTGGCAAGTTTTTGCTGAGGCGAATTCCTCATTGATAAATTTGGTCGTAATGGTACCCATGGTTTGTGCAATTTTGGCAGTCCATATAGTCTGGGCATATGCAAACCCACAGGCCTAAGACGCGCAGCTATGTTCTTGTGTATTATTTGCTTTTCGAGTAACAATTTTACCTTTTTCCCAACAAGGTCTTCTATCGCTTTTGTTTCTTCTTTCTCATGGGTTTCCGCTGAAAATTTTCTGAAGTCACTCGCTAACGCTTCCATCTTTCTCACATGATCAGTTGCGTTTAGGATCACGACATCGCTTCCTTTGTCAGGTCTGAAGATGATGACTTCAGTAGTCTTACGTAGGTCAGTTAAGGCCGAGAGATGTTGTCTAGTTAGAAGTTAGCGTTGCGTAGTCGAGAAAGTTCTGTATTTATAGGCGTTACCTATGAATTTCGCTTGCAACCACTTCACACTGTCCTTAGACATCGATGTTTATTCCGGTAATTGGTGATATAGGATCTATTTTTCCTCTTGCTACGCAAAACTTAAGTTTTAAAGAGAAAGCCTCGACTTAAAGTTGAGTCAGTTTCAAATCCGACATGTTTTGGATTTATTGGAAACGATTCGTCTACGGGTTGTTTATTTAGCGACTTCATCAGATCAGTATGGAATGATTGTCTTACCCTAGCTTGCAAGTTAAGATCGTATTTTTTAAACAATAACCAACACAATGGACTCACCGAGTCCATTACATGCTTTTTCTGGTCTAGCTGGCAGCGCATATGAGAGAGTGAGTATTCGCATTCTTCTATTTTCGAAAGGGTGAGACGGTCAAGGTTTTGTAGTGTGGACCGCAGGTCTTCCTTTCAGAGGGTGGTAATTAGTTGGTGAGGGTAAGTCCGAGTCTGTCGCAGGATTGTAGGAATTCATATCTGGTCTTTTCTCGGGTGATCATGCATCCATACATCTATGAGATGACAGTGTGCAGCTGAATGAGAGGTCTCGAAATTTATGACGTCAGTAAATTCTGCATGCTTTGTCGCCTTTGCCTTATTCAAATTTATTTCGGGGAAACCTTGTTTAGTTGCTGACTTTCGCATAGCCAATCAAGTTATTAGCCCTTCCCAACATGGCTTTTTACCTGATCGTTCTTGTGAAAGGTGTCATATGTCTTTTTTCAATTTAATTAGTTCTCTTCGTAACGATCATTTATCTGTTGTTGTTATCTATTTTGATCTTAGCAAAGCCTTGAATAGAGTGCCACATAAACGACTCTTAGTTAAATAATAAGCGCTGGGACTTTGCAGTCCCTTATTGACTTTATTAAGTCAGATCTATCTAATCGTAAACGAAAGATTTTAGTTGAATCTTCATTTTCCAATGAGAGCTCATTTGTAATTTGTGTTTAACAAGTTAACGTTCTAGGTCCTCTTTTGTTTCTGCTGCACATAAATGATATCTTACCGGCAGTTAAGCATTCTCAATCATCTGTTTATGTTGATGATTTCAAATGCGTATATTCATCCAATAAATCTACGACCCTTCATTGCGTGGAGCAAATCCATGCTGACTTGCTTGCTCTCTCAGCGTAGAAGCCAAAATGGCGAATTGAATTCTTCCAGTCTTAATGTCGCTATGTGTTTTGGACCTGATAAGTTACCCCATCCATTGGTCTTTCAAGGAACACATATGACTAAATGTACCAACATAAGGACTTAGGTTTTAGCAATACCAAAAGTCTTGATCTCTCGCCGCACGCTAACAGAATCACGGCCAAAGCTGCCCAAATTTGTTGCTTTATTTCCCACAATTTCTAACTTCCTGAAACTAGATTAAGACTTTATCGAATGTTCGTACTTCTAATTCTCGAGTATTGTTGCCCAATTGTTGTCCATAGAGGAAGCAATTGACCAATTACTAAAACGTTTATTAAGGAGCGATGAAACGCCTCGGCAGTTTGTCGACACCTTGCTTCGGCTCGCACGCGACGCCTACCCTCACTGTCGGCGGCTGATAGAGACCAAGTGGTTCTTTACCACTTCAAACGCGGCCTCGGGTCCGAAGAGGTAACGTATTCTCTGAGAATGGAGCCATCAGATGACCTCAACGAAGCCATCCAGCTGGCATCCCGTATGTTTACAACCGACGCTCCAAGAGGTGACAATCACTCTCGAGCTGAATCGGGGAAGACCGCACCAGATCGCAGGCAACAAAACAACAGCTCCTGGCCTAGACCACACTATCAGCCTACACAGCGATTTAACCGCGGCAACCGGCCCTTTAAGTTCCGACGCCCTATCGACCCCCGCCGCTTTACACTGAGCCAAGGCAATTGGGGGGAAGATAGAGAAAGTACCGCGGCGGCAATTATCAAGGAAGGTAATCACGTTATTCCCGTCTATTTTGATTACACGTCACATAGTTTACCGTTTTCCACGATGATTTACCTAGACAACAAACCCATTAAGATCGGAGAGCCGAATAACCCTTACCTCGAACAGATGGTCTGATAACGGGTAAGGTGATACAAGTCTGTAATTACTCCTGATGCAAAACTGAGTTACCTGTTACCCACTTCATATTCCTTTATACTTTCCGATAAAGTGGCCCATATTGGTTTTTTTTAATGCAAATTACACTGCTGGTGTGTGTAAGCACTGTTAAAGTCCATATTTATGTAAACCAGTTTGTCATTGTTTGTATTAATCACTTCTTCTGGACAGGCCGGCACTTTTGGACTTGCGCTGCTGACGCGTGTTTTTCGTCGAGGCTAGATCCAGTCTGAAATGGTTGTCTCCGGAACGATCTATTCTCCGAAGTCCTACCACAAAAGCCTTCGGGCTGAGCTAGCTGCTGCATACAGTCATGCAAACATTAAGACGGTTGATTACTGCCCTGGCGAATCACCCCTACCAGAAAACCTTAAAAACTGTCCGTCTGACGTAGCTCCTCTGTTCGAAGCCGCGGATGGTACAGTTCTGTTTGATGCGAACGCCATTGCCTTCTATCTGGGCAACAAGCAACTGCGCGGTATGTTCGCAGGTTTGATGCTTATTGTCTAGGTGGCGACCAGGAGCACTTTGTCACACAGTGGGTAAACTTTACAGATCACATTCTTCTGCCCTCTGTTGCTGTCTGGCTGTACCCCATACTCGGGGCTACTGCCTACAACAAGCAGCAGGCTACGAAAGCGCATGAAAACGTTAACAGAGCTCTTTCTTTCCTGAATGAATATCTTTCTTCAAGGTAACATTACACTGACAGCAAATCAGAGGCTTTAGGACATTTTTCGTTGGTGAATCGATTACTCAGGCTGACTTAACCTTGTACAGCGTTGCGTGCATGCTTTTTGAGCACGTGCTCGACGAGGATGCTCTTAAGCCGTACCCCCACTTCAATCGGTGGTTTATGACCCTCGCTAATCAGCCAGAAGTTCTCAAAGTTGCTGGCGCTCCCAAACTCTGTAAGAAGGCGGCCGTTTATGACCCAAAGAGTCATGAAAAGCAGATGCCGAAGGTAATTCAGAAGAGCGACTTAACCGAATTTTTCAGGGAGATGGGAAGAAAGGGGCAAAAGCAGAAAAGGCGAAGCCGCAAAAGAAAGAAAAACAGCAGAAGCCCAAGGAGCAGGATGTCAATCTGGACGAAGAGATGGATGAGCCGGCGCCCAAGCCCTCAAAGAACCCCTTCGCCTCACTTCCTGCTGGTACCTTCGACTACGATACTTTTAAACGCACCTATTGCAATGAGGACATCAAGTCTGTCGCGTTGCCATTCTTCTGGGAAAAGTTTGATCCGAAGACCGACTCAATTTGGTACTGCGAGTATAGTTATCCAGAGGAACTGAGACTTACTTTCATGTCGGCCAACCTTATTCAGGGAATGTTCCAGCGACTTGAGAGGTGAGCACTTTGTTGACACGAGTGATAGTACTGACGTTGTTCTGCTTGCATGCTTAACGTTTTTTGATGGACACCGTCCAAGTTCTTGGTGTAACGCCGTCACTCGGATCGCCGAAGCCTTCGTAGGTGCATCAGCCACTATTGGAATTTCGATTTTTGCAGGATGGCGAAGTACGCTTTCGCTGTGATGGGCGTTTTCGGAGAGAACAACAACAGCACAATCTCCGGCGTTTGGGTCTGGCGTGGTACTGGCTTGGCCTTCGAATTGAGTGAGGATTTCCAAATCGACTACGAGTCTTACAAATGGACCAAACTGGATCCCGAGGCCGCCGAGACTAAGACCCTTGTCAGCGAATACTTCCTCAGAGAGGGTGATTTCGACGGCAAGAAGCCTTGTGAACTTGCTGTATTTAAGTAGTTTTTCTTCGTATATAAATGATTCGTCAATGGATTTCCGCCTTTTCATACGCGAACGTTAAAAATCCTCCAAATAGGTCTGCCTTACTAACCTGCTTCATCACTTATAGTGGCGTCCAAAATAACTGATGCTGCAGTCTTTATGTCGCTGTTTAATCACACATCGGAGAGCCGCTTTAAACGGGCTTTTCGGCGCGCTGGTTATGATGATAGAATTCTTCAATGTATGGGGTACGCTTGAGGCCAGATCCTACCACGTGTGTTCGCGTCTCACCTCAGTGTCGCCAGTCAGGGCCGGAGTTAGGCGCGATGGACTCATGAGGCAATTTTGTCGTCGGGACGCTTTCACATGCGGACGACAGTCGGGTGTGCAGTCGTTTGATGGAGGAGCGATTGGCGACCAGCTTGGAGCCAGAGAGGGCGGTCGCCTACTATTCGGCGCAGAATAGAACACATTATTCGACATAAGTTTTTTCCTGTGGGGCCGGTCCTGGCGTATGGCCCTAACCGGGGTGCCTGGCCGATCTGTTCTGGATATTCGGGGGTTGGACATAGAAGTTATACAGATGTCAGGAGGGGCACTAACGCTGTCGAGGTCAGCGACTAGTATGGCCATGGGATCCACAAGGGAAGACGAAAAGCTCGGTAGCGCTTACTAGAGGGTCCATCCGTAGACAGGATGGAGTGTTGTTGGTTTATCCTTGCCTTCCATCGGGTGGTCCCCGCTACCAAGCAGCATGGACTATCTACTAAGGTCGAGTGCCCGGTACTTCGTTTTTCTGTCAGTGTTCTACCTGATATTGACCGCCGGCTATCTCATGTCCCCGCTCCCTCGCATTGCGCTTATGTCACCGCGATATCGGTATCAATTCAGCTATGCTTTCCGAGGTGTGAGACTTCTTGAGACAAAAGTTGACAGGGCTGCGTGGAGTGTCACATCGAAAGGCCCTATTATCTTGCCCGATAGTCACCATTTAGGAATGGCGACTAGTTATTTTTGCTAGTACGGTGATATCACGCCGATGCATTTTCAGTTTATATATCGGCCAAATATACGGAAAACGCTACTCGGAAAAGGTGATCAAGTCCATGAACCCCGTCACCACGTGGCCCGATTGTCCGCGGCTGCCGGGCCGTGGGCGCTACTTTGGCCACATTGCCAGCTCTAATGACTTGTTTAGTTTCGGCTTCGAGATCTTCCTCAACAGAGGCCTGTACACAGATGACTGGTGGTGGCTGTTATGCTAGAGATGGACATTAGTTTCACTGATCATGTTAATTTACAGCTTTTCACCCAGGCTTGTTTCAATGGGACATTGGCGTACCGCATGAGGAAAGTTGGCGGTTTGGACTTTGTCATTACTGTTTGCGCATTCTGCAGTACAGAATGCCCACTTTGGGGTGGCGGTCACTCTGTGTGCTGTGCTCCACCAGGTGGCTATTTCACTTCTACTTGGCACTCGGCTTCCGTCTGGTTTCACAAAGCTGCGTTCAGCACAGCGACCACACTCCAGTAACCGCCACCGGCGGACTAAACTGAACAAAGGCGATTGCTTATTGCCCACTTCTCCCGACCACGTGTGCCCAGTCTGGTTCGGTCAGTCGAAAAGGACAAGCCGTTTCGGGGCACGCTCAGGAGAGACTGCACTAGGTCAGTCGCTGTCTTCTGCTCCATCACACGGACTACCTCAAGTTATTCCCTCACTCTACTTGTGAGCCATGGTAGAGTTTGGCGGCTGCCTGTAGTGTGTAGGCGGCGCTACTCCTGGGAGTACTTACTGGGTCTTCTAGGGGAATGTGCTCTTAAAGATGCATTAGGGAACTGATTGCGCTCGTCTACACAGCTGATCGTGACCGTCGGATGTGATATACTCGGACGAAGCATCACAGGAGCAGCCGTTAATTCGTCCTCATATGAGTGGCAGAACTTGGGAGGTCCCTCCTTCTTAAGACAACCGAACAACCAACTCGGATGACAAAAGAACTCGCCAGATATATCGTGGACGTCGTTACCCTCAGCAGCACTTGCCTGCTGAAACAAGAGCAGCTGAACGATATAGGGAGAGGGTGTATTTTCACTCGGAGCGGCCGTCACAAGGAAGAACGGCACGATGCTGGAGTCATCTTCAGTGTTAATAAGGAGCTGATCAAGACGGCATTTCTCACGCATGGAATTAACGACAAAGTAGCCACTGCGAGGTTATCGTACCTAGTGGAAAACTGTCACTGCACTTCTTGATGTCTACGCGCCTGGGTCCATGAAACACGGATTCCGCGTAGCCTGCACTGCTTCGCGTCTGTGCCTAGGACGTACAAGCTTGTTAATTTCAGGGGCTTCATAGCGCTTATCGCATCAAATAGGAGGGAATGTTCGGTCACTACGACGTGAATACCAGTGAAAACAGCGCACTTTCCTCACAGCTCATACTACTTTCGGTCTCTGCGGTCAAAGGACAGTCTCGAGGGTGCATCCACGGTCGCATCAACCGCGATTGCCGCATTATAGGATAGTGGTGATAAGATGTCACCATAACGCGCTGGCGAAAAGGGCGATGTGCGATACCGAAAGGCGAACTAACAACCGCCTAATTATGACCAAGATGGAACTTCAGGGAAAACTATGGAGGCGCTTCAGAGAAATGTAGCCTCAAGTAAGCTTAACATAAATATCGAGGAGGCCGTTCCCGGACAACGATTATCTAGGCTGCAAACTGCCTCGGAAGGAGTGTATATATTGGAAACAAATACGCTAGACTACGTGAGACGATTCACAATACTGTCATGAAGACCCTTGAGTCGGCATGCCGAATTCACTAAGACTCGTTCGTAGGAAACAACGGTCTCCACAGTATGACAGTCGTTAGCGACGACTTCCACCGTATGCTCCACGGTTAAGACGCAGCACCGATGGCCTGAGCGTGAATCCAGTCGTAGTTGGGCAGTCTTGCAGAGCATTTGCCTTGCCCACACCTCGATCACCCTCCTGGGCCTTGTAGCAAGACACAGTCTAGACGACCGGAGGCGGGATCGGGCGCAGTGGTTGACAACCCGTGCCACGCACGATTTGGTTCCAGCAGAATGCTCTCACCGTTCTCACCGAGGGCGGCTTGGATATAACGTGTTTGAGAGTGTCGTCAGAGTCGCATTAGGGAGCCATAGAGCCGGACTCCGTCTGTTGGGAGAGGCCGTCCTAACCAACCCATTCGCATGTCGCCCTAACGACGCACCCACATGCTGTCCTATCGATCCGCCCACACGGCGTGAGCGTGTTGAGATCGCGCCAGCCACCGGCAGGATTTGAGGAGCTCCCAGATGAGTCAGAAGACCAGTTCACATGCTCACAGATCAAGGCATCATCTGATTGGCTCAGTTGCAAGCCTCCATTGGACACTCTGTATATACCCTTTATCATCAGATTTTGTTGTTAGGAACTCAGCCAGAGACCCGCGTTCTTCACCCTTGCTGTTGAATTCTATTTTTTGGATTCGATTGCGGAGAATTGTAGACCGGGCCACCAGCTAAGCATTATGGCCTGCACACAACAGTGCCCGCCATTCAGTCGCTCCAAAAATACACGTCAGTCCGACCGCCGCCGGCTCTGACGGTCAGTCCTTTAGCCAGCCACTCTACAAACACAGTAATGATAACGAGGCTGAACTTATAGCCTCAGTTGGCAATATTTCAGGCCACGCCCCAGATTTATTACGGTGAGGAGTGCACTGAGGCGTGCTGTGGATGAATTCACCCGTGTCGGCCTTTATCTCCTCCATTTTCAATGCACAAGACAACCGTCTGGCGCTAGGGTTGGGCGCAAATGGCTGGCAGGATTCAATAGCCCCTCTACCCGTGCCACACACCACCTGATTCCTCCGCGCAATTCACTAGGCTATCGTGAAATGAGGGCGGCTCGAGTTTCACATGCATGAGGGTTCCGTAAAAGCCATATTAAGGAGGGGCCACAGAGCCTGCCAGCCAGTAGCTCCACGAACACATGTCAGTTCGCCCGCCGCCAACGACGATTTTTACCGTTATCCCCACAACAAGGTGCACGCAGGAGCGTTGACTTGCGCATGAATTAATTTATATTGATAGAAGGCTTACGCAGCATCTGCCACACTCCCTTCCTCACCAATCTGATTCCGATGCCAAAACAATGTCAAGACGACCTAGGTGGGATCGGACGCAGTGGTTGACAAAGCCAAGCAGCTCATTCGGACGTATTACGTACACCACGTCCGCGCTGACTACCGAGTTCTCACGGAAACAAAAAAGGGGGGCGACTCCGACCCCATCGGAATGGGAGTGCCATGGCGGCCACATTCGAAATGAGCCATTGCAATCTTGCTCTCCGTCCTGGACGACCGAGCGACGTTGTTATTTGGCAGTCTTCTTAGCCACGGTTCTTAGCGCATCTTGATAGTTTAAGAAAGTCAGCTTGCTATAGCGAGGAACGCTCCGATATACCATGGCACAGGTTCCCCCAATGTCGATCTCACTCCCTCCTCTATTATGCACCAGTCGACTGTCCGACTCTGTCAAACGGCTAATGATTAAATTGGGCGCAGTGGCTGGCAGAACCGCAAAATCTCGTCTACGTCCACGACCTGCTTATTTAAGTTGCCAGGATACATTGAAGAACGCGCTTTCAATTTACAGGAGATGTGCAAATCCTGATGCGCGAAGCCGCTTCGACCATGATGGCGACAGCCATCCTTTCCGCAGGAAAGACGCATGATTTTTACGGTGTTTGACACGTGTGGAGGCCTCATACGTGACCTAGGAACGTGTGTGGGCACATAGAGCAAGGTATGATGATGGATATGGAGTGTAGTTTTATCGAAGATTTTCGTGGGGACGCATATGCCTGACTGGGTCTTTGGGCCGTGAGTGCGCCCTAGACTTTAATAAATTCTTCGAATTGGCCGAGACTGACCGTCTGCGTGGTCATCCCTTCAAACTGCAGAGGAAACTGGCTCATTCGGACGTCCGACGGAACGCCTTCCCTCACAGGGTCATTGGGGCATGGAACCGACGCCCTGATGCGGTGGTTCTTTCCGAAACTGTCGAATCCTCTAAGTGTAGATTAGATGCTCATTTACTGAAATACGCACGTACCAAGGTTTCCAAGGCCAGTCTAGATGACTTTTTTTCGGACGAATGCGCATTCAACATCGCCGCGAAGGTTAACACGAGGCGGAGTACGGTATATTTTGCTCCCCGGAGCTCCGAGGCTGAACTGACCATTAACAAAACAATGATCATGCAGCAACCGTCACCAACCTTAGAATGCGCTGATGCCAAGTCATGACCAGCGGCGACCACATTGTTGCTGTTAACAAACTAAACTATGCGAATGCTGGAGCAAGAAGTGTATTAGCCCGACGTTTCAGATTCTTACTCAAATCCATCACCAGAGACGGTTGCAGAAAGGGGTAAATAGGAGCGCAAGGTGCGCAGTATTTATAGGGCTCGGTTGACAAGTCATCACAGTCCTGCTATACCTGACAGTATTCCTGCTCATCGTTGTCAGTTCAATGCGGGTCAGGATACCATGACCCAAAAAACTCACGGCTTGCGCGGTTGTCACCTCTTTCGGGGATTTTGGCGTCATCGAACCTAAAGACGTGGCCGGGTTCCGTAGAATGAGTCGCGACCTGGGAGTTAGCGTTGTTGCGTCTCACTGCTGCTGCATGTTCTGCCTTTCGCGTTCGCAGTAGTCATCCAGTTTCTCCGACGTAGTTGTTTCGTTCGTAACTGCACCAGGTTCAGTAAATAACTCCGGGCGTTTCTTGCCGTGGTAGCGGGTCTTTCGGCCTCATGACCTGCCGTTTGATGAATGCTTTCGGTCTGCGTGCAATTCCAGCTCCAAGTGATGTGAGAGGGCGGCTGACAACTTTAACGTACGGGAGCGCTCACCAAAATTTTGGGCCGGTTGAAGATTGTCCCTCTTTGCGTTTGCGCATACAGCGGCTGACGAAGTTGTGCAGGTACCCATTCGCTTTGAGCACCCGTTGAATACATTGTAGTTCAGCAACCTTGTCCTCCGGTTCACTTCAATGCGTCTTGATATGCTGGCATAGTGCCCTTACGTAACTGCCTTTGTAGCTGATTGGTTGGTTGCAGTTGAAGCTCAGTACTTGCGTCGTATTAGCCACTTTCCTTAGAACTTTAGATTTTGACCATCACAATCTTTGCGACAGACAAGGACGTCAAGGAAGGCTAGCCGGTTATTTTTTACCTCCTTCATCGTGAACTGCATGTTCGGGAAGACTGCGTTGCGATGTTATTCAGATTGCAGCACTTGGTCCCGTTGGAATTCAAAGAACATCTTGACTCAGGGTGCGGGCTACTAGCAGTCACGGTGACAGCGAGCTGAACCGCCGAGTAATCGTCGCGCCAAGAGTCGACAACGGTGGTGAAATCACGGCAATTATCGACTCGGGTACGGATCGACGAGCAATCATCGCACCAACTACGACCCCCAGCGATGAGCACGAATACTGTCAGGTATATCAGGCGTGTGATGACCTGGCAACCGCGCCCTATACATACTGCGCATCTTGTGCCTCCTATAACCCTTTTCTGCGACTGTCTTTGATGATGGATTCGAGTAAGAATCTGGAAGGTCAGGCCAATAAACTTCTTGCTTCAGAGACCGCATCTTTTTCTTCTGAACTGCTCCCTGGAACTCGCCTATTCATTTCCACCAGCCAACCAAATTATCTTGACAAGAGAATGTCAAGGGATATCGTAGATGACGCTGTCGCAACTAAAATCACCAAAAGTAGCTAGGACTCTGACGAATACATCCTTTCAGTATGGCACCGCCACGGTACCCATTTCAACGCCAGATTGAAGATTTGGTGGGCTGTCGTGTTGACTTTGTTGCGTTGAGGTGTAGAAATCCTACAGAAACAGTGCCAGACGAAGAAACCAAGGTCTGCCCCATCTGCCTACGGAGGATTCTAAAAGTGAAGTGAAGCCGGAATCGACAGACATTTGGCATACTTGCAGTGCTGCAGTGGCCACACCATCAGGACACCAGGCGAACCCCTTCCAAATGGACTGCACAGTGGGAATGCTGCTGCTGACATCCGTAGAGACAGACGGGAGAAACAACCTCAGGAAAACTTTGAGAAGTCATTCAAAATATCAGAATCATCCGGGTCACTAGGAGATTCCCAAGGATCTGCAAGCATGGCTAGCTGCTACAAAGAACGGAACTGCAGCCCTAGAAACCAATGGGATAAAAGAACAGAAGACGGGACTGCGAGAAAGGAATACAGATGTACAGTGCTGCCAACGCTCAAATCCTCCCGCGCGTTCTTGTTGTCAGTGTATTTAGGGCTCTCATTAGTCTTTTAGTGCACACTCGCCCCCTCCCCCCACAATAACAATGCGGACAAGACGCCGGGCAACGCTGCACATTACCCAATAATCGGAGAAGGCAAGCGATGTAAACGCGCAGATATCAGTCTACTAGCGAGTGGACAGCACCAGCCCATTCATACCTGCCAAATTCGTGGATCCAGGGTGGGGCACCCTGGGTGGAGCGTTCGATATAGCGGCTGCGAACCCTGGAACCGCACGGGCCGCTGCCAACTATGGCTTGTCTTATTTTGCAGTCTTTCCCTCAAATCCACTCATGCGCCCCTCAACGTTTATGCTGAGTTCAACCACCCACAGCAATCTTTTCCGGCCTAACCGCCGACGATAGGTCATACATCTAGCACCTTTCCGCACACATAGTTGACAACAAAGCGCTACGCCCAAAAAACAAACAACCTTGTGAGCATGGCTGCCGCCGATTGCGGTGCGCACAACGGTTTTCCCATAAATGCATCTACAGTGTTATGATGTCCAGCAGCCTACCACTGAGGAAGCTGCAATTCTCTCAGCTAAAACGACCGTTGCCATGCTATGAACGATTTCCGTGTTTTCCGTCTTATGAGGACCTGTCCGGCGTAAGCAGTCTTAAAATGCGGACTCCTTCAATGATAGGACCTCTTCTTATGTGATGTCAAATCTGCCTGAATGAGGGCTTTGATTAGAGGACTTGAAGCATTTGAAGTCCCCAAAAAGCGAAGGACAACTTTGTTCACGCAGACATTGAGATAAAACCTCCGTTTAAACGTGTCCTCAGGTCCTCTGATCTACTGAGCGGCCACATTGTCCAGACCGCAAGCATTTACGCACATCATTTTATGCTGCCTCATAGGGACATTCCGAAACTCACAGGTAACGTGGTAACCACAAAAAACAGCATGCCACGTGTACACGATCAGTAGGCTCCGAAGCTTGGAGTACGTAGATGCGTCTTCTGAAGCCAGATTTTGAGACACACAGGTGCAGTTCAGAGATGTTTTGGCAGCGCTCGTCAGTCTATGTCGACTACAGGATGGAATGCGAGTTTTAATTTTTGCCTAAAAATTCTCGTTCATAGCTTTCCAAGCAGTCTTAAAACGAAATCAGTAACCAAAGCCCCGACTGGGGAAACTCCAACATCTGAGATGTCAACTGTTCAACAGAGCTCCCTAGACGGAGGTGCCGTGGATCGACCACAAGGCATGATCATGCATGGACTTCGCTAGTCAACCAAAGATCATCCTGGGTGCAGGATAAATGATAATATCACAACCTTGCAAGAGTATTTGAGTGAACCAATAAATGGGAATGGAGCTATTAAGATTTTGCTACTTTTTCGACTAGAAAGTGAGGGTAACGCAAACCCATAAGGGCTGAAATCGAAGCCTTAAATGTAATTTTGGAAAGCAAGCTTCAAAGGGGTCTTCTGGTCGACCGAACGCTTATGAAAATTCCCGGTCACAGAGGCGTTTAAATCAACCGGACTACTTTTTTGCAGGGGAGGGTGAAGTTGAGGACGCTCAAGGTGGAACTGCGGTCCATGGGAGAACAAGAAGAGGGCTGATAATAATGGACAATGTGGTTGTTCCTTAACAAAAACCCCTCCTGTGAAAGATGTCAGTTCAAACTGACAAAAGTCTCACGAACGTTTAGGAGGTTTACATAATCCGAGTAACCTAACTGTCAAGAAATTGGTGACCTCGACGAGATTCACTTCCACGACAGAAACGGCATGGCTTTAGGTCCAAACGGCCTTCTAACCACATGAGTTACGAGGACCCGATTGATTTCCTTGAGTTTTTCGCATTTGGGCTTGGTTATCCGCCAAAACTATTGTGACTTGTGGAATCCACCTACTGTGATACCCTAAACCACTGACTGCTTGATAAACTCTGTCCACCATTATGGAACTATACAAAAAGGATCTCACGACCACAAACACCTCGTCTGTGCATACCACGTTAAACAATATTCACATTAACAGTATGTAACCTAACTGTGCCCATAAATGGACTGTGAGGTAGATGCGCTGGACCAGCACAGGGGCCAGATCGGAGTTCGGCATGCGTTATCGGGATCGCGTACCCCTCTAACAAATGCCAACATTCGGAGTGTGGTGGCGCGTGACAGTTGCAGGCTCACGCCTCGCCAATTGGGCTCCGAGACGGCTCCCTTTTTCTCTGTGTATAAAATCCTGATCAGTGTCCGTTGCGGACCAGGTGTGGTGGTACGCCTAGGCGCGGGGCTTCGTCGTGTCAGCCACCTGCGCCCACCCACGCCTCCGGTCTTCTTGACTCTGTCTTGATCCCAGGTGAGGGAGGGGAGAGAGTGCGGCAGAGGCTGCGCAAGTTCACTACCACTATAAGCTAATTCACGCACAAGCCGCCATGCGCACCCCCGTGACAAATGCCAACAGCCGGGGCGTGGTGGCAGGTGCAGTTGCAGGCAGCCGCGGTGCCTGCAAAGTCCGCAGGCCCCAGTTCACTAGAGTACTTTCTCTGGCGGATACTCGCAAATCAGTTATGCGGTGATAAACCAAAGACTCTTAGTGATATGAAGTGAAGCATCACAAATGAATGTGAAGATAGTGCGCCGGGTATACACAACTAGTGGCCGATTCAAGCGTGGAAAGACGTAGCAACTGAACTGCAAATAACGGTTAGCATTTTGAACATTTGTTGTACGTTTAAGTCATATTTGTAGCTTTTAGTAATAGTTAGGGTTCGGTTGCATATGGAAAACCCAATATACATGTTTATGCAAGTTAAGCATCACACGACGGTTCAACGGCTAGAGACGATGAAATCTATGCTTCTTTGCATACCCGCTTCCGTCGTGGCGCTGAGTGCAGAGATGTCCGCAAAGAGAAGAGTATGGGCAATGGCTGTGTATGTTCTCATGGATGCCGACATGCGTCAGATATTGTCAAGCCGGCCATCGGTCCTGTACGAGATGTTGGTCGCACGCACTCCTCACAGGGCGCATCCATCAGCATGGAGGAGGGCATGAGGCTGAAGAGGGTGGGAGCGAGTACACAGTCCTGCTTCAGTCCCCCGGTCACTGCAAACGCGTGTAAGACTTGCCCGTTGTCCCTGATGTGAGTCAGCTTTCTGTCATGGGGTTGTCACACCATTTGGGAAAAGTGCACGAGACACCCAAATTGTAACATTGCTTTTCATAATCCATTGCTGTGGGCTGCGTCGGAGGCCTTGGTTAGATGGAAGAAGGTAGTGTAGAAGTTGATCGTCACCTTCTGGCACTTCCCCACAGAATGGTGAGGCAGACATAGTGACTTGCGCGTGGATAAAGTTATAATGAAAGCGGAATTGCGCAGCATCTAACGCACTCCCTCCTCCTCCCCCACCTGGGCCTGGTGTCAAGACAAAGTCAAGAAGACTGGAGGTGGGGGAGGGTGCAGGTGGATGACACGGTCGAGCCCCTACTTTGGCGCTCCTACCCATCCCCTGGTCCACAGAGCAAATCATCAGGATTTTAACCAACAGCAATCATGGGGAAAGCAGAGGCCCCAATGCGCGTGACCTCTGACGGCAACTGGGTCTACCACCGCACCCCGAAGTGTTGGCATTTATTATTGTGCTCATTCCGATAACGTCTGCCAGGATCCGATATGGTCCCGTGTTGGTCAGGCGCATCTAGCGAGTGGCCCGTTTTGGGGCAGACGTTATACATATATGTTGAATAACTGGAGTAGTATGCATTCCCAGGTAATATAATGAAAGAAAAAAGCTCGCGGGAAAGAGAGTGACCTTCAAATCTTCAGTATGGTTACACCGATTTATTCACAGACAAAGTGAGTAGTGAGAGGTGGGGTTGTCACGCTGGTGTTTGAGGACGCAGACGGAGATACTTAGACAACTTTCTCCAAAACAGTGAGCTGCAACCGAGACCCAAAACACCTCTCATCACCTCTGGCACCTATCACAGCACGATGTACGCCATCCGCCCCCTCTCAAGGTCGTCTGCTTATCCCTCTGTCTGCGTCCTCAAACAAAAACGTGACAATCCCACCTCTCACTATTTATCACGTCTGACAACGGGCTTATGCAACTAGCTTGAAAATTCACAAGCAAACTCTTTTTTTCCGACGAGCTTTCTACTTTCATGTATACATGTACATCAGTCAGCCCTCACTGTGGCCGTTTATATAGCCAATCAATTCCTTGGGACAGTGACGAGTACATGGTGAGGTGTAGCTGAATAAGTAATGGGAATTTACTTTGGATGGAGTCGTAAGGAGAAAACAATTAGTTCACGATATCTCAACGTAAGTGACGGTTGGGTATGCGTGGCTAACGAGGTTAATCAGCCAGAAATAGTCGTCTCGGTCTTCATTGTCTTTGTCGGTTCTCCTTTTAAAGATATTATTGGTGGCTATGCGACTGCCTTCAAAAGCTCTGGGTAGATATAATGGTAGCATTTCAGTTGACCAAATGAATTTCATCCACTTTACATGTAAACTCGGACCAACCGATTCGAGGATTTAACGGTCCTGAACTCGTAGAATTTAAAGAAGTATTTTGCGCAGATTATTTTTCCAACCTTTTACTGGCATCATCAGCTGAATAAGAACTCAGTCTGCCAGAAATATCTTTATGAATGGCTGTGCACCTTATTGTATACAATCGCCTTGAAGTCACGAACGATCCATAAAAAAGGTCAGCAAAGCGTCTAAATCACGGGGTTCAGTGACTCAAGATTAACAACGAGCTCAACATACTTTTCGTGGACGGTCTAACTTACCAGGTGTTTCAGATGTGGATTATGAATTTCGGTGGAACTGGGTGTTGTTTCAATCTGTTTTGGCCAATTTTGATTTCACCTGTCTTCTTAATCTTTCCACGAAATATGTGGAGGCCCGTTTTTCAATACTGATATTACTTGCTGGTCGTCAACACTTAGTTGCGGATTTTGAGCTGAAGTAGCGAGTACACTGGTTTCATGGCGAGAGTCCATTTAAGTGTACTGCACGAAAAGCCCTGTTTGTTTGCCTCTGCCCACAAAGCGGACCACGTGATTGGTGGGCTACACGAACACGGGGGCCGGATTGGAGTCCAGCAGGCGTTATCGGGAATGCGCACCCCCATGAAAAATGCCATCACTGGGGTCGTGACGGTAGGCCTAGTTGTAGACGCACGCCGTGCCGCCTCCTTTTTCTTTTGTCGTGTAAAATCCTGGTCAGTATACGTTGCGGATCAGGGGGGTGTGGTGGTACGCTTAGGTGCGGGTTTTCGCCGCGTCAAATAGCAGTGTCCTCTCCCGCCTCAGGTCTTGACTTTGTCTAGACATCGGGTTCAGGTGAGAAGGGAGGAGAGAGTCCGGTAGATGCTAACTCGCGTGCAAGCCATCGTCCCTAGACCCACCCTGCTGCGGAGCACGTGGGTGACATCGGCGCTCACGACGGTCGAACTGTCTTTTGGTTGTCACGGTCGTCGGGGCAGATTGCCATTTTCATGCTAGAAAGACCACTCGCAATAAATTTCTAAGAGTTAATGCCGAACTGAAATCCCAGCGAGATTATTTAACTGCTGGGTACTCAGATTGTGAGCATGTAGTCTTGAAATTCTGTTCAAGTGGCAAATTCATGTCTATTAATGTAGTAAGTATTGCAAGTGGTGGTCGTACATTGAAACATGGCACGAGGCCACCACTTATATGAAAATGGTGATAATATGGCCTTTTTGGCCAACAAACATAGTGTTCTTAAATATATAAAATGAAAAAATCCTGTAAGCCCTTCGTACTTATTTTAGTTCATATAAAGGGCACTTCGTAGGAAGGGGATACATATATCCGTGCACTACCCAATGCTGCTATACAAGGTTTTATTCTCACAATCTTTGCAAATGTTCATTCCGAAATCTCCAATCCATTCCGTAGGCTCTACTGATGTTGTCTTCTGCCTCTCTACAAAACCTTAGTAATTCAGTCGCAGTGCATAAGTGCAAGCAGGCGTTTATTCGAAGTGTTAATCCACCATATCCCTTCTGTAACGTGGCAGAAGTCCGATGTCACGATGGCATTCCTAAGCTAAGATAGCAGCGCCACCTTCTTCAGGCATTCTGGATGAACGCGATTTTTGTGCTTACCGAATTTTAGGTGCAACATGTATCATCTCAACAATCAACACAACGGACTTCCAGTCACATGGAAGTTGGGGTCTGCTAGTTGGACCATGGGCGACATTATCATTTACATGTACAGTTCAGTCTTACTTAACCATTACTGCGCTCTCTTGAGACGAGCTTGAGAGTCTGGATAATCACGCGGGGCCCGTGTGGGGGTAGATGCAGTTACTCCTCAGTCAAACACTAAAATCGGAATGAATTAACTAACTACCCACTCCTTGAGAGTACAAATTCCATTTAAATGCGAACTTACAGCGAGTTGACACAGCTATTTTTGGTGACTTCGATGTACCGGACCGCAGATACCACCAAAACAAAGTCTTTAATTGAATTACTTAAGGTTAACAGCTGCCACACGTGCACTTCTGCGTCGCTTCTGGCTGGCGCAAAGTCTCGGTGATTTTCTTAAGCCAAATTTTAATGGTAGTCTATCACATCCGTTCCACTGAAAAGCGGTAAGTCGTGGTGAGAGTTTGAGCGGTAGACAAATGAATTCTGTTTTATAGGCGGCAGCTGTATTAAATACGGTCTGGACCTTAACGTTGTTACCGAATCGGAGACTCACACTTGTCTGTCAGACCACGGTTACGTAAAGCGTGCCTGAAACACCCCAGTGCTGTCTCAAAAAAATTTAGATTCTAAGGATCGTAGCTAAGACCGCAACCTTTCGACAAGACTACTTATTATGGCGCCTCCTTTCAAGGTAGCGGTCTTCAGATTTTGCCAATCTATTATTTCAGGAATTTAATTTCATGGCTTCAATTGAAAATGCGAAAGCTTGTTAGCGACATGTACTTTAAAAATTGGGAGTTTATTTGATTCTTGGGCTCAGTGAATTGTGAATTGGTTACTTCTATTTTGCTGTTATTTTGCGCAATAGAAGCCCTCTAGATTCCTGAAGATCTAAGAAAAACATATTCGAAATAGGACAAAATGGCTGCCCGAGGGAGGTTAGCAACAGAAGCATCTCAGGCACCCTTTTTAAGGAGCAATGTGGGTGTTTTCGCATGTCATGCAGGTATGATACTGACTGCTGCCTCCTTAATTTAATTATGGTATTCAAGGAGTTATGTTAACAAAGACAGGAACTCCGGAGTTACAATTCTCCGCTTGTTGCAAACATCAACTAATGGTGCACGTTTAGGGGTTGATGTCGGTGATGTCCCCACCGTTGCTCTGCAGGCTCGCGTCATGATGAGTGAGAGGGGAACTATTCAGACACACGCGGGGGGAGTGGTGAACACAGATCTCTCCTGATTGCAGGATAAAATGGACATGTGATTCCAGCCCCGAAGCTGGGGTTCAGTGGCTCACGCGTGCGATCGCATGGTGGCTAGTCAAGAAACAAATCACGAAGTAAGGTAATAATTTATAACAAAGCCGCCTAGTACACAACTTTTGCTATGAAATGCGTCTTTTGGAATTTTTCCATGGTTGAGCTAATTAGAGTAAGGTCATGATCAACGAACACAAGTCGCGGTAAGATTCAGCAGAAACTGAATGCTTCCAGATAAAATCACTTCATTGGCAATCGAAACTTTGTCAGGGAAATAATGAAAGAAAGTTCAGTTCAAATGAAATCCAGTTCACTGATTAACGGGAAGAAAAAAAGGAATTTCCTCACCACTCTGGCACATAACTTGTCGGCGGGTCAGCGTCTTCGATGTAGTTCTCGGTTTGCCTGTTTGCCCTGCCCCCACAGCCCCTCAGAAACCACCTGAACTAGCCATTCACAGTCTCTGACGACGCTATCAACGAGCTATTTCAGGTGGAGTCCAACACCAACCTGGGACCGTCCTTCCTCGCTGCATGGGACTATGAGAGGCGCACACCAGATGTCCAGCGGCAAAGGACCAGGAACCGACGCAATTCCTCCCCCCGTCCGATAAACAAGCCGACTTCAGTGACGAGGGTTAAATCCCTCCGGACTTCAAATATATGTTCATCGTCCACCCGTACAAGTGCAAGTGAAACCGTTAACCCTGCGGAGGTATCTCGCTGCCCAACACTGAAGGAGGAATTTTCAACCGTGCCTTCTCAGTCGTCTGAACATGTACCCGTAGAGGGGACTTTTCCCAGGAATCCAATGTAGGTGTCGAAGGAGCCACGTGACCATTGGTATAAACTTCGCGGTCTGTCAGCCACAGGAGAAATGCCAGAAGGTGACGATCAACTCCTACACTACCTTCTTCCATCTAACCAAGGCCTCCGACACAGCCCACAGCAACGGATTATGAAAAGCAATGTTACAATTTAGGTGTCTCGTGCACTTTTCCCAAATGGTGTGACAACCCCATGACAGAAAGCTGACTCACATCAGGGACAACGGGCAAGTCTTACACGCGTTTGCAGTGACCGGGGGACTGAAGCAGGACTGTGTACTCGCTCCCACCCTCTTCAGCCTCATGCCCTCCTCCATGCTGATGAAGGCCTACTGCGAGGAGTGCATGCGAGCAACAGCTCTTACAGGACCGATGGCCGGCTTCTCAATATTTGACACATCCCGGCATCCACGAGAACATACACAACCATTGCCGATGATCTTCTCTTTGCGGACGTCTCTGCACTCGGCGCCACGACAGAGGTGGGTATGCAAAGAAGCATAGATTTCATCGTCACTGGCTGCGTCAACTTCGGACTGGCCGTCAGTGCAGACAAAATGTGGTCATGCGTCAACGAGCACCAATGGAAAAAAACACTTCGCCAAGGATCAACGTTAACGGAAGTCGGCTCGCATCAGTGAAAAATCCGCCTACCTATGAAACGTAAGCTGGAACAGCGTCAGGATCGACGATTAAAGGACAAACCGGATTTCTCAAACAAGCCAGGCCTTCGGCGGGTTGTAGGCTTCAGTTTGGCAATGCTGTGCCCTCCACCCCAGCACATAACTCAAGATGGACTGGCTGTAGTCCTAAGGACGCTATTTTAGGGGATGGAGACCTGGACGGCCTATGTCGACCGAGACGAAAACTCAACCATTTCTATCTCAGCTGCATTCCATGAAGACTCAGGCTGGGATGGCTAGGCGGGATACTGACAGTGAGGTTTTGGAATTGACCGGAATTGTCAGCTAATTAGCTATGCTGAGGCAAATACAACTGTGATAGAGCGACCACGTCGCGAGGGTGGATGACGAACGCCTACCCAAACGACTATTTAAAATCGATGTTTCCACGAATGCTTGTCGACAGGGATGACGGAAGCGACACTACAAGGACAATCTATAGACCTCCCTCAAGAGCTTACGAACGAATCCGGAGACCTGAGATTACATTGTCCACGATCGACCGGCTTGGCAAACCGCAGTATGGATTGCAGCGGAAATTTAAGGAGACAACCGTATCGCGGATGGCAAAACCACAAGAGCGGCGTTTAAGTCCGTGACATCGCGGAACAAAAAATTCCGACACCTAATCCTTTTCAATAGTGTCTTCGATGTCAGTGGACACTGGACGAACAGATCGGCCTCGTGGAGCATTTCCGGGTCCAACGCGCTATCAACGTGGGACGTGCTCTCCCAGTCTCAGAAACCACCTCATCTCCACTCTATATTACAACAACTGCAACAAATGCGACGACAATCCAACCACCTTTGAGCACACGCTCGATGTCCCGCCGCCCACCACCGATGCTGCCACCACCAGCAATGCAAACGAATTCCTAGCCTGCCCCCACTGTCATCGCACCTTCGCATCACGCATCGACCCGATTGGTCACTTGCAAGTCGACCGCACTGAGACCGGCGAACCAATACCAGGAGTCCCGATATAAATCTGTCACAGGCGTATCACCTGCCTTTAATGCCCGGTGAGTAGGAGTTTCCAAGGTAGGTCCACTTGACGGACGTAGTAGGTCGCTCACTTGCTTGCAGGTGTTGACTGCGCCTAGCGTCCATTAGCTCAACTCTCACATGTGGCTCCCCGAAGCTAGGCTCTGCGTGGCGGCCACACCCTCGTAATCATCTCGATCAACAGGCTAAACCAGGTGAGGGTATCCGTGGGTGCATCTGCGCATAAGGTACCTCGACTCCGCTGGCGGGATGGATCCCCGCCCCGGTATCTCCGAAACGAGACAGCATCTGCAACATCGCCGGAGGCCACAAGATACGTTACCCCCCAGTAAGCTTTTCCGTCTTTGCTTTGCTTGTTCTTGTTTGCTTGCGTTCTGACTGCTTGTTTGTGTTCGTCCTTCGTCGTTCAGTTGAATTTCCTTTGTCTGCCTTTGCTTCTGCTTGTTCTTGCTTGCCTGCCCTTAGTTTGCTTGTACCTCTTTGTCTTTGCCGTACGCTAACTGCCGTTTTTTAGATCCGTTTTCTCACCGCTTATATACTTCAGCAACCAGCTCGCTTAGAAAAAGGCTGGAAATGTCTGCTTCCCATCTCCCTACCCTTCCTCTATCCCACTCACTCCCCCCTTCAAGTCCTACAGCAGTGTTGTAGGCAGGTCCAGGCTAACTCGGTCGTCCTTTCGCTAGACAAAAGTCGTCGCCCATAGTGAAGTTCGGCCGCCGTCAGAAACAACTAAGCAGCTCTATGCAGGGAGAGCACTGCTCACCCCCGCGAGTGGGAAGAAGTTAGAAAAGGTGCCATAAACAAATGCTGGAGGTCCACGCTGTCAGCGGGCTGACCGTGGATTCAGACGCAAAACTCACGGTCGAAACAACCAAATCTGAGACAACACACTCTTCCCCCTCCTCCTCCTCCCCACCGCCCCACTCGCCAGACTAATAGGGTGGGTCCGCTCACTCTGGCAGCCCGGAATGATTATCCCCTTTCAGACAACCCCAGGAACAATCGACCGGAACGGAGGACGGCGCTAGTGGCTCTGGAATTGGGCGCGCTACAAGATGGGCATTGCTGCACTCAGTGAGGCCCGGTTCTCCAATCAAGGCCAACTGGAGGAGGCGGACGCTGGCTGCATCTTTTTCTGGAGCGGTCGCCCCGGAGTAGAGCGACTGGACGCGGGGGTCGCATTTGCCATCGGGAATGACATTGTTGGACGACTGTTCTGTCTGCCGCAGGGTATTAGCGATCGCCTGATGAGCCTCCTTCTGTCTCTCCGGGAAGGCAAATTTGCCACCATCGCCTGCGTTTATGTCGCCCCGATGACCAGCTCTGACGCTGCAAGGACAAATTCTACGAGGACCTGCACACCCTCCTGACGTCGGTGTCGAAGGCGGATAAGCTGATCGTCCTTGGTGAATTTAGCGCCCTCGTCGGCACAGACCAAGCTGCCTGGAGAGGAGTGCTGGGCCCCCATGGTCTCAACGGCTCCAATGACAATGACCTACTCCTCCTAGGAATCTGCGCAGAACACCGACTCATCCTGACCGACACCTACTTCCGCCTCCCGATGCGAGAGAAGTCCACGTGGATGCCCCATTGGTCGCGACACTGGCACCTGCTGGACTATTTCCACGTCCGGAGGCGAGACCAGCGGGACGTGATGGTGACAAAGGCGATTCCGCGTGTTGACAGGTAGACGAACCATCACCTCGTCATCTCGAAGATGCGGGTTCGCCTACAACCCCGCAGGAGACCTCAAGTTAAATAACTACCAGGTAAGCAGAATATTGCTTTGTTGTCTTTGCCTGTTCACCATCTCCATTTCGGCAACGAGCACGCTCAACGGCTAGCCAGCCTTCCAGTCGCCGCCGCTGCTGCCGCCGACGGCGAGAACGTCTCCGTGGAAAACTGATGGTGTCACCTGTGGGACACAGTCCAGTCGACGGCCCTGGCTGTCCTCGATCACGCACGACGCCAACACCAGGACTGATTTGATGACAACGACGCCGCCATCAACAACCTCCTCGCCGAGGAGAACCGACTGCATAAATCCTACGTCACTCACCACACCGACGACAACAAAGCAGCTTTCTAGCGCAGTCGTCGTCTTGTGCAACGGCGGCTGCGCGAGGTGCAGGATGCTTGGACGGCTCGCAAGGCCGAGGAGATTCAAACTTATGCGGATCGCAACGAATGGGATAATTTCTTCTCCGCGATCAAGGTTGTTTACGGTGCGCCAACCGAGGCAACTGCCCTCCTTTTCAGCGCCGAAAGGGTTACTCTACTCACTAAGAAGACACAAATTCTGCGGTGGTGGGCCAAACATATCAGAAGCGTCATTGACTGCCCCTCCACCATCTCCGACTCCGCCATCTCCTACCTGTCTCATGTGGAGACCAGCGTGACCTCGAACTCTCGCCCTCTCTC
>CACRXP010000695.1:184170-194690 GCA_902702965.1 Spirometra erinaceieuropaei | reverse complement strand
AATTATCTTCTCCGACGACTGCACCCTCAACGCCACCTCGGAAGGGGACATGCAAAGGATCACGGAGCTCCTCGCTGCCGCCTGCGGCAGCTTCGGCCTAGTCATCAACACGGAGTAACGGTGGTTATGCATCAACCACCACTCGACGCTGCCTACATCGTGCCCCAAATCAACGTGAACAACGTAAAAATTGCAGGCCATGGACAATTACACCTAAATGAGCAGCACGTTCTCCCGCAACACCAACGTCGACGATGAAGGAGCTTATTAGATTTCCAAGGTCAGTTAAGCGTCTGGAATCGCCACAGTCTCCACCTCAACACCAAGCTAAAGATATACAGGGCAGTCATTCTGCCGACGTTGCTGTATGGAGCAGAGATCTGGACGCTCTACAAGAATCAGGCGCCAAGACTTCATCACTTCCACCTCAGCAGTCGTCGACGGATATTGAAGCTGAGGTGGCAGGGCCGGATCCCCGACACAGACGTACTGGAGCGGATGGGAATCCTCAGCATCCACGCCATGATGAGACAACTGCAACTGCTTTGGAGCGGCCACCTCGTGCGGATGGACAACGAGTGGCTACCCAAACAACTCTTCTTCGGAGATGTTGCCACGGGTTCTCGCCTACAAACAGGCCAAGTCCGGCGACACAAGGACACCGAAGACTTCCCTCAAGCGTCTGCACATCAACCCTGCAAATTGGGCTGACCTCGCCCGAGACCAACCGACCTGCAGGACAATGAAGACAGCAGCAGCGACCTACGCAGCCAACCGAATCACCTCCACTAAAGCCAAATACGAGACTCGCAAATCCCAACTGCGCCACCTCGCAACACGAACGCTCAATCAGCCCGATCTGCCCAAATTGCTAGCGGACGTTCCGGGCAACAATCGGTCTTGTAGGACGTCTTCGTACAACCTTCAGCACCCGGACTATACCATGTGTTGTCTCCTCGTCCAGCTCTGCCTCATCCTCCACGCTGACAACTAACACTGACCGTACTCCCGGCCTCCACTGCCATCCTCCTCCTCCTCCTCCTCCTCCTCCTCCTCCCCCTCCTCCACTGCCTCAACCTTCGTTGTTGTGGCGTCTGCCATGCACATCAACATTACACTCAATTCTGACACGCCAACACCACCGATACAAACGAAGATGCGACTTCCAAGAACTAGTTGATTAGAAGAGGAAGCGGTCACTGGAACAAGGACTTTATTCGCCTGACATTTCGGATTCTCACTTAAGCCAGCACCACCATCGACACCAATGATAAGGACCTGGTCTATGCCTGTCCTCACTGCGGCCGCACACTCACCCCACACATCGGCCTGGTCAGTCACTTGCGAATCCATCGCACAGAGACGAGTGAACCAGTGCGTGGAGCACCAATCTACACCCGCCGCATTCACCTCCATTGCCCGCACTACCTCCGCACATTCAGTCACCACATGGGCCTATTCGGCCACATGCGTATCCACGAGAACGAAAGTGACCGCAATCTCGACGCACCCAACACATCCAGTCACCTGCTATGCCTAGCCTCGCCCTCACTCCACCGCCCTGTGCGTCCACTATCAACTCCACCACACCCAGTGCATCCTCCACACCTACCACGGTCAGCCCTACTTACACCGCCGCTGCCTCAACATCCGCTACGGCGTCGCCTGTACCCACCACCGCTGCACACAATCCTGGCATACCAACAAACATCAACCTCCCCCTTCCACCATCAACGCTAGCGGTGTGGACTCGATCCGCACCTGTCCTACTTACGAGCGCACCCTCACCTCACACATCGGCCTGGTCGGTCACTTGCGAATCCATCGCACAGAGACTGGCGAACCAGTGCCTAGAACACCAACCTACACTCGCCGCATCCGCCTCCACTGACCGCACTGCCTCCGCACATTCAGCCACCACATAAGCCTATTCGGTCAAATGCGTATCCAAGAGAGCGGAATTGACCACAGCCAGGACACCCCTAGCATCTCTTGCGCACGCACCATTCCTAACTCAACCCACACCCCGCCGCCCAGCACGCCCATCGCCATCACATTCACTACACTCAACGCATCTTGCACACGCACCATGCCTAACCCAACGCACACCCCAGTCGCCCAGCGTGTCTACCATCAACTGCTCCACCACTGCCACCATCTCCGGAACGGACACTGACATCGCCGACTTTTCCTGTTCCCACTATCCCCGCACAGTCACCCCACACATCGACCTATTCATCCATCGCACAGAGGCTGACGAACCACTGCCTGGAGCACCAGC
The DNA here is from genome assembly GCA_902702965.1 of Spirometra erinaceieuropaei. Taxonomy (NCBI): domain Eukaryota; kingdom Metazoa; phylum Platyhelminthes; class Cestoda; order Diphyllobothriidea; family Diphyllobothriidae; genus Spirometra; species Spirometra erinaceieuropaei. The sequence continues at coordinate 192,409 of CACRXP010000695.1, read as the reverse complement.
CTACACTCGCCGCGTCCGCCTCAACTGTCCACATTGCACTCGCACATTCAAGCATCGCATGGGCCTCTTAGGCTACATGCGCTTTCAGGAAAACTTATGGTACACGACAGTCGGCTGCGCCACACCATCACATCTTTCTTCACCAGCATCTCATCGCACATCACCATCACCCACCACAAGCTTCCAAATGTCACCTCCTGCGTAAGTGGGAAGTGTGCGTCTCGGCCTCTTCACCATGCGGCTCCCTTGCTGCATGTGTGACTCGAATCTGAGACGAAGACGGTGCGCCGAGCTCCGTGACTGACGCCCCAACTCAGTCTACACAGTCTGCCCATCTGTGTGTGTTTGTGTGGAGTGACGGACTGGTGGGCTGAGAGCCAGGCTGAAGCGGCTCCTTCTTAACGTGACCTACGGCACTCTCACGCATGTGAGATGTACGCCGCTCAATCCCCGTTGTGCAAAATTCTGGTGCTTGTGTTTGGGGACCAGGCCGTGCCTGTGACGCCCACAGACAGTCAGTCACCGCGTCCATTCCCCACTTCAGTCAACTGGCCGCCTCGGACAGTGACTGGGACCTCGGAATGGGAAGGGTGAGTGGGATCGACGACTCAGAACATTTTCCTCACTATAAACAATCTGACGCGCTGGAAGGTATTACTGTGCGCTAAAAGCCGTAGTTTGGAAGGCCGCCAACTGAATGGGATAACTTGGACCTCGCAGTCGGCCCAGCGTTATGTGTTTGTGTGTGGAGTGGTCGACTGACGGTCTAAGGGTCAGGCTGCTATAGTTCCTTCCTAATGTGGCCTTTACGGAACTCCCACTCGGTGGGATCCAAACCAGGTGTGACGGCATGGTTAGATGCGGTTCCGGTCGTGTCAACCTCCGTTTTTTGTCGTTGTTGGCTAAAATCCCGGTCAAGTGTGTGTTGTGGACCAGGAGATTTGATGGCTCGCATAGGTGCGAGTCCGGCCGTGCTGGCTACCTGTCCCTTTTCCCCGCACTCTGAAAATTCCTCCGTCATCAGCACCACCAACCTCACCACAATCAGCACTGCCGCCACAACCAGCTCGGCTGACACAACTGCATTCTGTTCTTACTGCCATCGAGCGTTTTCATCACGCGTTGGTCCGGTCGGTCACCTACGGATCCATTGAATAGAGACTGGCGAACCAGGGTCGGGAGTACCAACATGCATTTGTCGTCGCACTCGCCTCAATTACTGGCCCTGCCCACAAACATTCAGTCGCCTTGTGGACCTACTCGGCCACACACCCTTACATGAAAATCCGCGGCAAAACACCACAAACCAAACCTTTCCACTACACCTCCCCTCACAAGCTCAGACATTCTCGCTCCGCATCACATGCCATATGTTTAGAACATGCGCATCTCATGTAAAACGGAGCATTTTCTGCGCTGTGCCCTTTGATATGATATGCTGATCAGGTTGTGTGTCGCAGACGTAGGCGCGCTATCTTCCACTTTGTCAGATCATTCCTCGACATAACAAACCCATCGCGTTTGAAACTACCATAACGAGCTGCAAAGGCTGACAAACTACACAGCAACTCGGTTCTTCTCAGCGCCAATAATTAGGCTCAGTGGATTCTAACCACTGTGGCCTTCATGGCACTTACGCGTGTGAAATCCCAGTAGTCCATCTGAGAGTCTGATACATGCTGTGGGGACAGGGCTGTGTGCGGCAATCGTCGAAAGACTGCTTATCTTTTTCCAGCCAGTGAATCCACGCCCACTTCCGGTTACCTTGACGTTGTTTTGCCATCGGGATCAGGGGGGAGGGAAATGAGAGGTCGGAAATGCCTTGCAGGCCTAGCTCATTATGGACAAATCCACTCGCGAGGCACCGATGATGCCTCTGCGGCGTGAGACACCCAGCGGATGCAGCTGCCTGCGTCAGTCCAACTGTCAGATGCAATGAGTTCGTTGGTTAGCTCATTAGTGCAAAGACGAAGGCACTCGTGTGGTTAAATTCCAGTCTATTTGTGTTGGACGACGAGGTCTAGGGACACGCGCAGGTTTAATAATTCGATACGGGGAAAATCAACTCACTGTGATCGGGATTGTCACGCCGAAGTCTACCCCCCACCAGACGCTGTGGCACGCGTGGGTGGGTAACTAACCTGACCAGCACTGGCCCCATAGCAAGGACTTTTCGTACACTAACTAGGGCTGGGGGTGGTCAGTAGGCTAGAAATAACCATCCCAGTCTCCCTAGTCTTTGTCAGCAACCCCCTTTTCGTATAGTCTTGTCACTGGGACAGGCGAGAACGGTACGATTTCAACGTTGTTCCCGCAGATATGTCCAGTTGGAGTGCATGTAGACTCTCACTAAGCCCTATGAGTCGTGACTTGAAAAGCCAACAACTGGTAGTTAATGTTGGGCGTGGGAATTAGTGCAAAACAGATGCATCACATTTAAAACGGAACTTAAAGGCTAAAGTAAGGATGGTTTGGTTATCTCTCCTCGTAGATTAATTTGGTAGGTCACCCATAGGGCAAAATATTCCCATAATAACTGCTAAGCTTGACATGGACCGTGTTTGTAACAATTATCAGATCATAAATAGAGCCTCTCTGACTTTCTTCAGATGAAGCTTCTTCCTCTAATTTGTTCTTTTATGGCAAGTACAACATATTATTTGAAAGCATGTTTTCTACTCTACAAAGCCACTGCAACCATTTCCCTGTATTTTCATTATCTAGATAATTTTTCAGGCCTAAATTATTAAGTGTTAATTTGAGAAAAAATAAGCTTTTGACATCTGCTTTCTTTCGGCATTAGAACCAGTATAAAAGCTGTGGAAGCTGCTTGTGACCTTTGTGCTTTGTACGGAGAGGATGTTATTCATGAAAGAACCCCTCAAGATTAGTTCCCCTAATTCCAAAAGGAAACGTTTGCAATCGAAGACGCCCCCGCTCAGAGCGGCCGTCTGGCTTCGATAGGAACTGCCTCAATGCCCTTTTGAAGGGAAATGGTCCGCAAGCCAGTAGAAAACTGGGCTAGATCGCAGTTGGTAGCCAGGAATGGGGAAGCAGACGGCGACCTTAACCCTAATCCTAACCGAAATCGTTAACGTAACCGTAGCCCTTAGACATAGCCGTAAGCGGAAAACCTAACCGTAATACTGAAACCTAATCGTACGCTCAAACCCTAACCGTAACACGAAAAGCTAAGCCTGAATACATAACCCTAACCCGAAAATCGGAAACCATTAACCGGTACCCTAATCCTACTCTCAAACGTAAAACGGAAGCCAAATAGGTCAGATGTGATTATGGAGCCCCACAAAATAGCCCCAGTAAACAACTCCCTCCGCCACCTGTAATACGGGGCCTGGCTACCAACTGCGATCTAGCCGAAAATTGAAAAAAATGAACTGGCACATTCAGATCATCCTGAATAACTTGGAGTCCATAGGGGAAGTTCGAAAGCTTGGATCGTTTGTCTTACATTTGTTTCGAAAACAACAATCATCAGCGCCCCACTAGTGCTGCCGATTTGTTTGCATGACGCAAATGCACCCGTGAACGCAAGGATTTATCCATCGCCTAGCCAGTGCCGATGAGAAATCGTGCCCCTACGTCTGAGTGAAACAAAGAAAGGACTGGGTGAGCCCTGATGAGCACGCAATGCCCCGGTCGAAGCCGGCTATTCATATTCTAACACCCGTGAGTTACTCGTAGTGAAATTAGGAAGACTTATTTCATTACGGAATGCTCGAGCAGAACCAGGTGGTGGGTAGAAACTTCTACACAGCCGCACTGCGTCACCCAAGTGGACATATTCAACAAAAACTATACGAACGTCAAGGTCAACCGATGTAGTCGGATATGAGTACGGACACTTCTCGAGCACTTTTACGCAAGACTACCTCAAATACGGGAATTGTAGTAAAAGGGATCATGCGAACGCGGCCTGTTAAAGAAACGGACGATACACTTCAAACTACGTAGCAAGCCAGAACATTACATTCGCGTCACCTACTTGTTTTAATGAACTAAGTAACTCCGAAGAGTGGCTAATAGGAGAGAAAATGCACAACGCCCATTCGCGGCAGAGGCCCAAATAACCGGAGTGGCCAATGATCTTTCAGTAAGTCTGTCAAAGCTCCAAGCGTAAAAACCTTTTACTACCATTCGCATATAAAAGGCGGTTTTGCTTCAAAGTGCTGCGGGACGGCGTATACAGTCATATCCTTCAAGTGGTTCTGAAACATGACACCGCCTTACTTCACACTGCAAAACTCTTCAAAATGGCCAACAAAGCGCTCAAGTGGGAGGTTCTGTACCATCAACCCTACAACCACGATCCCCCGTCAGACTTAAATTTTTTCCAGTCGCTTTCAGAGCACATAGATGGCACTGCATTCTACGCCGAAGGAAAATGGGATTGACGACTGTTTTGACACCAGATTAGGCGGATTTTCTGGCAATGGTATCGACAAAATGATTAAAATATGGGAAGAGGTCGCAAGCAATAATAGGAGATACATACTTGATTGCACTCCTTTTCAAAATTTCGTTTTTATTTGTAGACCCAAAAAACCACTGACTTAGCAGATAACCCACTAGTGCATTTTGAATAGCAGGATGTGGAAAATGAGCAGGGTCTCGTTCGACTTTATCTGTTACATTTATCCATCTTTGCAAGCCCCGAAAAAGGTTATCCAGACTGTAATAGGTTAGACTTGTTAGCCAAAGGTAGGAAAATATTGATTATATTCGCACAGATGCAATTGAATCCCCACAGCCCAGTCGGTTGAGCACGCAAAGCAAAGTCGGAGGGTGTCCGTCGTTGGACTCCGTTCAGTGAGCCATTCTCTGGCTGTGATAGTATCCATACACCCTATGGTCTGTTAAAAAACAATAAGTGCTCTTTTCAGTTAGGTTCAGTTTATTGAGGGAAGTAGGCGTGAACCTGTGATTACCCCATGTGCAACGTAAAATTGGGTGCGGTGTACAGAGAAATTATCTGGTCTGGAATAATTCGAACAGGGCCATAATAGTAGGACAAAATGGGAGTGAGTCTCAAGGGATGAGCTCAATCTCTCATAGCTCCTGGTCATTTCGGAACATTCATACGTCGAGGTTCCTTTTAAGGTTTTGCACCGATGGTGACATCAGAACATCTGCAGACAGAGCATTCCATGATTTGGCAACTCGGACAGAGAGGGGGAACTTCCCCACGTCTAGCCTTGCCTGTTAAATGCGCAGTTTTAACGGGTGACCTCGGAGATTGGTCGTGGCAGCGAATTTAATAAAGTCCTCAAAAGCCAGGCTGCAGTCCAATCCATACACAATGCGGAATGCTTGCAAGAGATCTCCGCGCGGTTTCCTATAACTCAAAGGGAAGAGATCCAGATTTACTTGGCGGGTTGCACAAGGAAAAGAGTTTTGATCCCTAACCATTTTCGTGGCTTTCCTCTGAACTCTTTCGAGACAATTTTGATCCTGAACCGCCCATAGTCTCCAGGCTTGTATGCCCTACACCAAGTGCGGCCACACGAACGTTCCGAAAATCTTTGAGAAGACGTCTTCGTTAAACGCTGGCGTGATGGCGTACAGTGCCAACATTGCCATTTTGCACTCTCGAGCAATGAGTAGATGGTTTTAGGGAGCCCCTCGCTAGCACACTGAGGTCCTTTTGGACATCGACGTCTAGAAAAGCTGCACCGTCGAGAAAGTAGTTTGTTGTGCTGGCGGAACTGGCTGAATTGCCAAGACGAAGCATAGTACACTTACTATCGTTAAACTACACGAGCCAACGGTTTGACCACTTCTTCAACCGATTTAGGTTCATCTGCAGTTTATCTTCGTCGACAGGGTCCCAGATTACACTCCATATTTTCATGTCATCAGCGAACATTACCGCTTCGCAGTCCAAAGCCATTGCGCAGTCGTCCACGTATATTCAGAACGAAATGGGTTTCAGTACTGAACCCTGGGGAACACCACTCTCGACCACAGCAGGGTCCGATTTCCCTTGACCAATGCACAAAACCTGGTGCCGACCCACGAGGATGTTTTCGATCCATTTGATGAATTTACCCCTTTTCCCTAATTTTTCCAGCTTGTATAACAGTCACTGATGTGAAACGGTGTCGAAGGTCTTTCGGAAGTCAATGAAAGGTATGTAGACTTCATGCCTGTCTTCAAAAGCTCGGGTCCAGCTCTGGAGAGACCGCAGCAAGTCTGTCGTGCAGGATCCTTCTTTCCGGAACCCCTGTTGGCAGTTCGATACTTGGTTGTGAACTTCCACGAACTGCGCCAATTCGCTCTTTATTATCCCCTCCATAACTTTGCTTATGGGCCTGTAATTTGTCGTCGATGCCTTGCTACCTCCTTTGTATAGCGGAGTAATATGAACTAGCTTCCAATTTATAGTAAGTTTTCCAGTGTCAGGTGGCATTTGGAAGAGCATGGACAAGCCACAGAAAGCTCATTGGCAGGTTCTTTGAGGAGCCTAGATGGAGTCTCGTCTGGTCCTGGCCATTCGTCCATTGACTCTAATTCTCTTCGGACAACACCTTCTGAGAAGAGTATATTACTTATGCTCGGAGTCGGCAGTTTTCCTGTGAAGGGAGGAAGGAACCTTGCTTTGTTTGTTTAGACTAGTTGGCAAAACTGTGAAAAATACGCAGCTTTGTCCGCGTTATCAGCAATCTCCACGCCACCGGTAGTCCTTATCAAGGGGATCTGCTGTCTGTTTATTCTACTTCTTCTGAGGCAGCTGTAGAGTAGTTTTGAGTTCTCTGTTGCTTTTTCTTAAATGCTCGGCGCGTCTTTATAAGCATGCTTCTCAGTTTGTTTCCTTGTGTCTTGTAAGTGTTGAAATACTCAACTTGCCTGGTCACGCAGCATTTTCTCCACAGTTTGTGTTTCCATGCCGCATGTTCTGTCTTACACTTGTCAGTGGGCAGCCAGCCGTTCCGCTGGTAAGTAGTTCGGTTGAAAAAACCTGTTTATGTGTGTTTCTGAGGTTGACTGTTTTGGAAAGAATCAGCCTGATTTGCTGTTTGTTCTCCAGCATAATTTTGGGAGAACGAGGTGGTAGCGTTGATGTCCTATATTCACTCCTTTTTCTCTTCCGGAATTCTTTCAGGAACTTTATTTGCACATCTGGTTGGAGTAAGTGGTTTAATAGGCCATGAAAAGAAGTAAGATAGTTCGAGGCACGGTCTTCATGTCCGACTGCATTCGATTCAGACAAGCTCTGAACAACGAAACGCCGCTGGCGGTCCCGGTATTCTTTGTTTAGTCTTTCCGGGGAATTAGGTGTGTGACGACAAGGACGATTTACAGGGTCCTCTACAAAGGAAAACTTTTGAAATTGGAGGTTTATATGAAGCCTTATAAGGTCGGAGGGGAAATTTGTCTGCCGAGAATAGCCACTTAAACGGCCTTCCTTATGTTACAGTTGAATACCCAGCTGTGAAAAGCGCGACGGCCTGGATGAGATTTAAACTCAGGACATAAAAGAGGAGGTTTGAGTACGGCAAGCGCTACGACCGCCCAAGTCATGGGGTCCCAACTGAGAGCCTTTAGCCTTTGAGCTAATTGGTAAGGATCGGATGAAGGCCCCCAAGCATCTGTGGCATACAAAGAATACCTACTATGCCTATTTAAGTGGGTTTTAGCACGGCGCGATTATTTTGGTTTGGTATTTTATCGTACCAGGTTGGGTCATCTGTTGTAGACGGACTGGTGCATTATCTACAATCACCTCGGATCAGCGAGTTGTGAGGCGATCGTCGTAGACGACCTGGTGCATTAGTGCTTAAGGCTTAATGCTTCTGAGGCTGCACCTAACGAAGAGAACAACTTCCCGTTAGCTCTCGGTCAAAAGTATACTGATTGCTGCATTTTTTAAAACTGAGACATAGGACTAATAGTGATTAAAGAAAGTCCTTACTGAGACGTAGACCTGCATCAGGCAAATCTTTAGCTTAAAAATAAACAGTGAATAGATAAAATCGACTCAAACTCCTCCATCATGAAACCGACAGCACACGTCAGAGAAAAGCAGACTCACCGAGTCTTTCTGGTTGATAGAGCGCAGAACATATATTAGCAAACTGTATGCATGAAAACGTGCGTACGCTAGGGAGTACTGCAGATTAGGATTCAGAACTTCACTCTAACAGACCTGTGCAAAACTGCTGTCAAGCGAAGTTTAAGTTACTTGAAAGCGGAGTCAAGGAGTTAAGTTATACACCCC
>CACRXP010000695.1:153496-179483 GCA_902702965.1 Spirometra erinaceieuropaei | reverse complement strand
CATTTCGGACAGACGTTCTTTTATTTTGTGTCGCAGCAGGGAGCAAATTTTAAAGGCCCAGCTTTGTGGGGTTTACCAAACATTGTTGCCACGGCTGCTGGTTAAACACCCGGGTTCAAGAAAAAGACTAGAAATTCATCAAAACTATAGCTGAAAATTGGTTAGCTGACCATAGGTTCTGTTCGACCTTCTGTATTGACATAATTTTCAATTCGAGTGCCCGAGCACGAACTACGAGCCCAGGAATTCGAATGAAGATCAGCACAGGAAATAGCATACAATGCACGCTATATTAAGTGCACATTAGTGCACAAATTCTACTCAAATAAGCATGTAGAGAACGCGAAGCAAGTCAAGCTCCATATTTATTTTGAAGGAAAATGGTTTGGGTAGCGTTGCAAGTGACCTTGCCCTAAATGGCAGGAGGGTTACAGGTAGGGTCAGTATTAATTCTAGGATTAAGGCTAGGGGGTTAAGGGGTATGGTCAGAGTTAGGAGGAGTAAGGGGAGGGTTTGGGGTATAAGGGTTAGTGCTGGTGTTAGGGCTAGCGATGCCAGGGTTTTAATCACGAAAAGTAATTGGGAACGGGTTAGGGTTGGGATTAGGGTTTGGGAATAGGAACTCCCCCAGAATTTAATGCAGGACCACCTCTAGTACTCCAGAGATCGATATTTCCGTGTCCGACCGGCAAAAGGACAAATTGTACGTGGGCGCTTGTTCACTGCACGTTGTTGCCTGTGGGTCATTCTGACATTAGAAAAGTCCCCTTTACATTCTTGCGTGAGGAAATCAAAGCAGCATAACCGTATTCGAGGAGATACCCACATTTGGGTGATGCAGCACTTCACCCAGAAAAGACTTGCCCGATGTAAATAGAACAGCCCAGTAAAAGTAAGGAATAAAGTAACCGGAATTTCATTTCTCTCAGTATTCTGCTTGACCTCATCAGGACCTAGAAGGACTCCTCAAGGATGTTGCTGATAACCTCTAAAATGACCTGGTTATATCCTTCCGAGTTTCTCTTAGCATGAAACACTTTTCTACGTTCTAGATATGTATTCATCAAAGGTAGTGATCAAAGACCCACAATACATGCCAATTAGTATTTCAGATTTGGAATAAATGAAAATTACAACAGGTATACTAGTGTTCAGTGCACTCTTGCAGCATCGTATTGCATTTAGCAGACGAACCACCTTTTCGAACTCTGTTCCTCAATTCCAGGAAGTTTTCACATGTTCAATTCCACGTTTTCTTCGATTTGTTTAAAGCACTAAAAGCAAGGGGCATGCCTTAAATACAAATACTCGTGGCACTTTCTTATGGCAGCAATAAAACCTTAGTTTGAAGGCTGCTTGCACGATGTAAATATTGTAGGAAAGAGCGCCACATGAACTCTCTACCTTTCAAATTCCCATGAAAACTCATGGGAGCGTTGTCCAGAAGTAGCAGTACAGATAGTCTAGCTTTCCAAAGTACTTAAGACAAGAATATTTGCTTAAACCACTTTGGAGAGGAATATCTATTCATCTATACACTTTTCGGCCAAATATAAGTTGTCGGCCACTGCCTTCCAAAACAAGGGGTTATAATGGTTTTCTAACTACCAGACATGGAGTTCGATGCGAGCGCATTAAAATGAACTTAACGACTTATGTTTTGACCCTTTGATCTATTTATACTTTTTTGTAATTTGAATATCTTAATTTACCAAATCAATGAATAGAGAGGTTGCATTCCGAAAAATAGATCAGTTTAATGCATATCAGATTTTCATCGATTCAATATCAAGGGCGCTCTCTTATAACATTTCCAATGACATTAGTAGACTAGGACATCTTCTTCAACCACATCTCGCTTCTAAAGTGCGCGAATTGTCCTGAAACTCTTCCAAGACCTATAGTTCCTAAATTGGCTCAAAGATATTTTCAAATTTCTGATAGTTCTTTTACTGTTACGGAAGAATAACTTCTGCTTACTTCCTCCTATAAGGCTCGATCCAGCCGCACAGCTGGACAGTCAATGTAGAACACGCAAAAGGCATTGGTTCTGAATTCCCAATTTAGGGTACCTTCAGAAGGACAGTTGGACCTTTGAACAGAAGACTGTCAACTGCGGCACTGCGAACATCGCAGATATGAGTAGTGACTGTAAAGCGGGTGCCTCGAACTTGTGAAGAGTCCCTGAATGTTAATTATTGTTCAGCTACCTTCCCACATAATTACCAGATACAACTGGTCTGAATGCGCTGGTCAAAGAGGCTTCATGCAACCAGACCACTCAAATAAAAATAGGCGCATACAGAAGTAAAGGAGCTAAAGGATGAAGATTGGGAGAAAATGCATGCTGTACACCGGGCAAGTTACCGAATGACGGGAGGCATGCGGGGAGTGAAACGGCATGGCTGTAACAGACCCAGAAGGGGGTCGCTCAGTATTGGGGTCAACTTTAGGACGGTTCGACTGGCTGCGTCGTGGGCTCGCGTGAGGTTGACTGAGACTGGTGCGGCCGCAATCGGCACAACAGGTGGGTGGATAAGCGCACGATTGTGGGTGTCGTTTAAGTTGTATACTCGGCCGAATGTTAGGGAATCTGCGGCAAACCCTGTTAAGGTTTATGGAATTAAAGCCAACAGACTGCCTTTTAGCACATCTTTCTTTCGATCCTAGTTCTGTCTAAGCAAAAACCCAAGAGGAACACTTCACTTCTTTATCATTACTGGGTACACGCCTTTTGCAGAATTACGGCCTCAGCTCACCCTTGCAGGCCACCGAAGTGATCTGCAAGTTGTTCTTGCTTCGTCATATTTCAGGACTCCCCAGGAGCTAACTTGGTTTGGGAAAGCGTTTGCAGTCTTCGCAGTCTAGAAATCACCCTTCAGATGTACTCCCAAATATGCATAAATAGACTGGGCTCGAGAGACCAAAATGACCATGAGAGGGATCTGGTGCTAGGGGAGTTTTTTAGTGTCTTAACGATGCGGCATTGACCAACCACGAGAACTTCACTCCAGAAAAACGAACTTGACTGCCTTAAGAGCATTGAGATTACGTGCAATCGTCCCGCCTCGTCATGGCGCAAACCACTATATATCTCACCAAACAAAACCAGACTGTTCTGTTCTGAGGTCCAAATACCTGTCCAAATAAGCATGGAATCAGTACCATCTTGCATAGTCAAAACATTCATTCCGCCAAAGAATCTTTTGCCCTTCGAATTCCATCTTCGGAATTGTCTGTCAGTCCTCACTCAAAGCCATAACACATCGGTCCAAGTAACTCTGCTTTAAGCGGACGCGTCTACGGCATCCATTAAACTGAGTCACACCAGGCGACCCGACTGCATTTAAAACGTGTGCACGACCAACGGTCGGTTAACTGCATGCACTCCTCCGTCCGCCTTTCCCTAACCCTCAGTGCGGCCTAACTCACTGTCTCTTCTTACTTCCCTTTTATTCCCATGCCCTAACTATGTGAAAAGACGAACTGTAATCGATTTCTCTTATCGTTTGCATGTTTCACTTGCATCGCGCTCCTATACAATTGTACTCGCCAGATGAGAATTTACCAAAAGCAAGCGACTGCTCGTCAAGAGGTTTTCTGAATCCTGTTTGTTCTAAATCATTTTTACAGTAAAAAGATATGGTTGAAATTCACATGAGCGTTTGAAGACGGAAGAGTTCACAAACAGATTACGAGGCAGGTATGCCAATACTCTCGAGTAAGTATTACCTTCGGTATATCCGGCTGACCCCTACACCGATTGACCCCTACATGGAATCCAAGATTCCCGACGCCTGGCGTACAGTGAGAATGACTCCCATCCCTAAAAAACCCGCTTATTTTGGTCCTTAATATTTTCGTCCAATTGCCTGCTCTTCCGCACTACTAAAGCTTGCTGAAAGCGTTGCCCTAGATCTTATAAAGCCCTTTTCTCCCAGTTTTTCCGACTCTTTACAATTTGCATATAAAGCCAAACGCAGTACTTTAGATGCTGTTGCTCTTGTGGTTCGCTCTGCTCTAAAAGAATTGGGCAAGTGCTGCCGCGAATACGCATGCGCTTTTTTTTGACTACTCCTCCGCCTTCAATACCGTCCTGCGCCCTCTTCTCCTTACCAAAACATCCGCGTGTGGCACACCAGGTTGGGTCGTCTCTTGACTTAGCGATTATTTTACTTCCCACATTCAATTTTTCAAGTCTAGCAAGCGGAAATCTATGGTCCTTCCCAATGACTGCGGAGTTCTTCAAGGTTGCATTCTATCTCCTCACCTTTTCTCCTCCACACCGATGATCTAAGATCCTCTAACGACTGTCTTTTGGTTAAATATGCTGATGATATGTTTGGTGGACACCCTCTCAAAAGTCAGACACACCTCCACCTTCTAAAGGATGGCCTAAATCATGTCCTAGTATGGCCGGAGGAAAATGGTCTCCTCATGAACAATCAGAAATCAGTTCAGTGTATTCTCCGACTAAGCCCTTTCCTAGTCCTGAATCTTCTGACATCCTTCCTAACGTGGTATCCTCTTTAAAGTACCTTGGCGTTACTCTGTCCTCAAATCTTTAATTTCCCCTCCATACTGAGTCCCTTTTTACTAAAATTCGTAAAATTCGTTATTATATTCGTCGTTTGCGTTTCTGCCACACCCTCAACCCTTAGTCTGGTTATTTATCGATGGCTACATTTTTCCTCTTATCCTATGCTGTTTTCCTGTCATTTTTCTTGCTTTGTTCAAAAAAGATCTTTTAATTTTAAAACGAGTCCTCCGAATGCCCTCTTCTGCCACTGGTGTTTCCTATATTTTTAGTCGACGCTATCCTACAACGACATTTCGCTACGGTCGAACAATTTGCTGGTCGGATTAAAGATGACGTTGCCCATCTTCTGATTATATTTCTGTGAAGTCTTCCCGCCCGATGCACCACGGATTCCGGCTTATGTCTTGTCGTACATCGGCTTTTCGAGCTCCGGTATTGCCATTCCTGGCGCGCTATCTTACGTATGAAGAGATAGACATACAGAAGCTAAGACTTGAACTGTCCTCATAATACCCGTTCCTTTTGTTTTAAACTTTCGACTATGGAATAATCTATAAACGTATTTACTGCCCACAGTGAAAGAAGCCAGTCTTTTACTGAACATTTTGAATTTATAATTTCAAAATAAAATGAATTCCTCTCTCTCTCTAAAAGGAATTCGCTGATGACCGTCCGTTCTTTCGCAGACTATCCGCTGTCATGTAACAGTAGTCCTGGGTTCGCGTGAGCCTTTAACTATCATATGCCTCCAGTTAATGGCCTCTCAGATCCTGAACATCCGCAACTCTTTTGTCCGCCGGACAGTGGGACGACTTTGAAAGAGACAAAGCCTAGGTCCCCTGGGTTGTGCAGGCCCCGAAGTAAGCCCAGTATGCCACTGAGAAGGCAGTGCATCCACTCATCCCGAGTGTGATGCGCAGGTGTACTCTTAAAGTACAGTAAACAACTCTGAGTGACCAATGAGATTTCTTTTTTGGTTAACCTTGTATCGTCCCATAAGGTTGTGACTCACATCTGACGGAAACCCATGCCACGTCATGTGCTGCGTCCAGCGTCGTCACCGATCAGCTGACAGATTTGACAACGCCACTGGTGTATTGCGCAGGCAAAAGAGAATCCTCAGCCTCACACGGAGAATGCTGGGGGATCCACTGACGAACCCCTCGCAGCTGCGCCAAGCAGCGGCAAAACATCGGCGAAGCACGCGTGTATGGGCTTTTGGCTAGTACCTGTGCTGTTAGTATGGGATCACCTTACCCTAAAGTATACTACTAGCTGTCTGTCGGCAGTTAATGAATATTGCGCGGTTACCCGCTGTGGCTGATGGACTTTGGCCCAAATATTCATGTAGAAAATTTTTGGTCTGAGCCTATAGACCTTGAATAAACTGAACTACTCCAACTTCGTAGATAATTTCTCAGGAAATTGAAAAAGCGAAAATTTACTTTTATTCACTTACGTCGAGTATCCTAGTCGGCACAGGAAGAGCTGTCCTTTTGGCAGTCTGCTGAGACCCTCGGAGCCATAAAAGCCGCCGAGGTCATTGTGTCATTTAACGTATGGGATGCCTGACTATATGCAGGAGGCATGCAGCCTAAGATAAACAGGCGGAGGATGACGTTTTTGTGTAGCACAGCGGCGAGCTGTAGGCCAGAGCTCCAGGCCTCATCTTTCATCGTATGACATGGGTAGTATTTGAAGGGTTAATCACGTAAATAAGGTGAAGTTTGACAGGGAAAACAAGAATTCGATGACATATTTTAGGGTGCTGGCAAAATGGCTCAGAATGAACGCGAATTTAGAACTACTTTCCTTAGTAAGTTCGAACTTTGGATGGCGGAAACACTGATTATGACAGTAAAAACCCTAGATCACAACATGTAAATACCCGTAACCTGCCATTTTTCATTCTTCACGGTCAAGGGAGTGCTCTAGTATGTCAAATGTGGTCTTGCATGTTTTATATCTGAAAAATCACTTTTATAAGACGGCCTCCCTGAAATCATGGCTGGTTGCGATAAAACAAGACAACGAACACGATGTTCTTGGCTCGTGCATAATTTTTCCTTGTTGAAAAGAAAAGCGGATAGGAGGCCAGAGGACAGTGTGCACTGATCAATAATTAAGTTCCTTTGAGACCAGTTAATAAACTACTGACAAGTGGCATAGTCGGACTGACAACTGTCTATTCGAAAATGAACTCGCAGGTTAATGTAGATAGATAGGACGGCGCAGAAAAGCTCAGATTCATCTACTAAAATGAATAAGATGGCAACGGTTTGCGAATAAATGTGGTCTGCTATCATCGACATATGACTTACGGTGATCCAAGATGGATTGCATAGTGAAAACCGATACTAACCACTTTTATGATGTGACGCGGAAGTCCACTGTTTATGCGGTTCTGTTTCTGTCAAACCATAAAAATTCGTACATTGTGTAAGTTTTCTACTTTCCAGTGATGAAAATGATCGGGAAAAAATGACCCAATGGTCTAAAACTGGTTATCTTGAGTCTAAGTGAGTTAAGGTGGTTAGGAAGTCATTCGGTAAGAGCGAACGCAATACTACCCATTCTTCCAGGGCGTCGCATGATTTCAGACCATTTTTTGTTACTGCACTTTTGTCGTTGTTTAGAGCATTTTCCTTCTGCAATGTGTTGTACGCGTCCAAAAAGTGATTATTATAGGCGGTTAAGTCGAGAGGAAAATATAGAGGAAAACTTTTTAAAAAAGTAAACACTAAACAGATATATTTACGACCATTTTCATCTTCACTGACCCCGTGTCTGTTGTCGATGCTAGGATTAGAATACAGACTTTGAATTAACATTGTATTGGGAGCCATTATTTATGTTCGCGAATGTGTTGAGTCAAATAATGTTTTATTTTTTTACCGAAGGGTTGATTTAGGGGCGGTGAAGAAAAATGGTTTCGTAACGAGTAGTTTTGAAAAAAGTTTAGATAAGCCTTATGACGGATGTATTAAACAGACTCAGCTTTCTTCTCTTAGGGGTCACTTCTTAAGGCCCTAAGCTTGCGTACATTTGCCCAAGCACAAACTTTACGGAAAACGGGCTTTACCGAAGTGGGAAATTCCTCGCAGAATTTCGTTTTTCCATTTATTATGCACAAACTTGATAGGCACGGGTTGCCATTAGGAAGATTTAAATTAGTTCAGATTGGCAAAGTTGAGAGGTCCGCGTTGATGATTTCAAGATTCAAATTAATTCGCAAGATCACAAGACAAAAAACGGACTGAAATTCAATACGTACGGCCCTCTTAAGGAAAAATATACGGTGGGGGTGTCGAGAGGTCACATGAGTAGTGTTCGATTACATGGACTAATGATGCCTTAATTGTATTCTATTTATGTAATCCCTCATACCCGTGAACATTAATATACTGACCGGCCACAAAGGAAGTCATCAATCACAGTGGCCAAGCATAAGTCAAATTTCTTTAAAACAACTCTTAGTCTGTCGTGTGGCTTTTTGTAAACTATTTGATGAAATAAAACATACGTTCAAAGTCTGCATTCATGCCCGACCAGACCCGACAATGGACTAATTAGAACCACATTCAGGAAATTAAAGATGATTTTTGGAAAAAACGGATATTCACAAATGTAACTTTGTCATTTAGCCCACACCTACCAGTTCTACTGCATATAATCTGTGTCACTTTTCTTTTCTTTTCTTTTCTTCGTCAGATACTTTAGATAATTCTGTTAATGGGCTGGACTGTTTTTAAATTGAGTGCAGGGGAACTTCCGTACCCAGCTCGAGAATTACTTTCAATTAGCTTGCTTCTTTCACTCCTCGTCATGTTAGATGGTAGCAGGTTGCTGTCAGTAAGCCGTTGGAAATATTTCTGTTTAAATAAATCGGCCTTTTTATGGACAGGAATGTCCTTATAGAACAATGCTGCCTCCGTGTTTCGTTAGGTGAGGTAATGACTTGTGATTTTTTTCATGTATGTGACAGAAACTAATACACTTGTACTGCGGTCAGGAAACCTTCAGACTTCCTCTGTAATTTTGCGAGCGTGGATTGCTCCATAATTGAAGGGCGTCTAACAGTCAGATTACAGCATTTATTGTGCATTTAAGGGAATTCCGCTTGTTGTTGCAGAGGCCCCTGCCTATTTTATTTTTCACTTTAGGAGCCGTGCTGCAATTCCCGTTTTTTTATGTTACGCAAATATTCCCATGCTACACTAGGAAAGTCAATTTGGCAAACACGCGTTTTCGATAATTCTTCGTCAGGCCAATACAGTTGCATGAAGGAATCGAAATGTAGAAAAGTAACAGCGTGTATAGTTGTCTCAAGGACTATTAAGTCTGAGGACCAAAACCCGCCTACCTCGTCATGCGGGCGGCGTGGGGAAGATGAGTGTTAATGACTTAATAGCCCTTGAGACACTTATAAACACTGTTAATTTTGTACATTTCCATTCCTTCATATAACTATATTGGCCTGAAGAAGAATTACCGAAAACACGTGTTTGCCAACTTGACTTTTCAAATTCCCGTTTTGCTCTCAGGTCTGCTCTGAGCACTCTTTGTAAACATTTCTAGTTGAAAGTGACGATTCGTTACTCTCACACTTACAGATGTTTATTCCAAAACTGCGGAAGTTTCTGCTTGTATCCAGAACTCCTCTGCTAGCCGTGGGGCGCAGAACAAAAAGGTTACATATCCTAATTGGTGTGCCAAACTGTTGTGGTGACTTTTACATGAAAAGTTTAATTTCGGTTTGCTTGGACCAGCAAACAACAGGGGGTACTGTTGACGCATCATCGTCGCCTCCGTCACCGCCGTCATATCCATCACTTCAGTGCCTAAGGCTATCGCAAAACTTAATTGGAGCAAAAATGTGTGCTGTGTGTGTGCTTGTGTGAAACCTGACACAGCTGGTACCCATGAGGCACTCAAAGCGTTTTATTTAATTTGCAAAACGCCGAATGCGGAGCGACATAAGTGAAAAACATGTGACGGATTTTCAATTTAGAGACAGCAACTCGATCTCCATCAGCCCTTAGAGGTTAAGCGTGGTTTGAGAGACGCAACATTTATAATGGATTAAAAGTTACTGTGCATGGAACATGACGCAAATCAATGCCGTCAATTGATTTCCTTCTCTCGCAGCCCAATCTACTGTGAAACAAACGCCGGCATTCTCCGAACAGCCAGCAACAAAGATTTATGGAATAGTTTAGGCCTGTGAAAACCATCTTAATGGCCATCTCTAAAACAGGCCTGGGAATGCTTCAATAGTGACAAAACCACCGTCGATTTTACTCTTCATCTCCTTGGAGAATCCCACTTCCTCATAATTTCATCTGTTCTTAAAAACACGGAAGTTAAATCAACTGGGAAGCGACATCCCAAATGACGGTGTGGTTCTATTCAGGTTGCCGCGAAGCCATAATCGAAAATTGCCGTGGGGGTAAATAGGAAACTAAATTTGATTTAAAACCACGCAGACAGGCTGTGTAAATTATGGGGGGCAGAACAGCAATAACTGAGCCTGCTGCCCTGAAGCAAGTAGCAGCATTTGCCAATCAAATCTTAGTCTCAGTACATCCGCTCCCTGTGAGACGAGGGGCAGGGTAATAAATGAGTCAGGATGTCGCCATTTCGACAGATTCATTCGCACACACCAGCTACAAGTAGGGCGTCCAGCTCTACAAGGTCTATGTGACTACGACAGGACTGAAGGACAGGAAGGTAGACGTTGTTCAGGCAGTGCAGCTTCAAATTAAGGTGTCGTAAATCGCCATTGAAGCTGGTTTTCGGGGATTCTGTACACATGTAGCAGTTTTGCTCCAAACGAAGATGTCCTGTCTCATTAGTACGAATTCAGAATGACATCCGCTGAACGGATCGATGTCGAGTTTGTCTTATCCAGAACAAGACTTTTAAGCCAAATTGTTGAAAACAGAAGAGGATGAACTTGATGCACTGATATTGCACTTATCAAGTGTCATCAGGGCATTGCTCTCCTATCTCGTACTATGGTATGGTTTTAAAGTGGAACAAATTCTGCAATATATTTCTCTTAATGTGTATTAACTCCTGGCCAACCTTTCCTTGCTCTACATCCGTTTCAGCTTACTCAGTGATAAACTCTTATTTGTGACCAGGTAGAACGGAACGGTTTCAAGATATATACACAATCGGTTGATAAGTAAATGGGCATAAAGCTGGCTAGTTGGCAGTGTATTCAATCAAAACCAGTCAAGCCGTCAATTCATTGCTTTGGTGGGCTGCCGCTTATTATCTGAGGAGCAGAAAGAGAGTAATTTAGAATGGAAACCGCTTGACAACTATTCTCCTTCTGAAGATCCCAGGCCGTTAAGCAACATAATTTTCTATTTCTACGTAGATTGGTACAACGTCATTTGCCATATATGACTTCTGCAGCAAAATCCTCCGTTCTTATTCGAGATCATTGTCCTGTGTGAAGTAATTATATATCGTTCATGCTCAGTCGCAGATTTTTAAGAATTCTTTGAGGCTCTTTTGACTATTTGCCTCGTTTATTTCAACCCTGATTTTGGACGACTATTTGGAAGCGTATTCGTCGTAATTAAAAATCCCCCTACAACTAGGGTCAGTCATTCCGCTGTAAACCACATGTTGGACATTTCGGCTGCTTAGACGCCGCGTTTTTGCTGTCGCACATAGGCTGAATGGTTTCATATTATTTCCTTAAACGACCGTGGTTGATCTCTATGAAGGCAGGTCGATTATGTCTATAGAAATTTCGAAAAACAAAAACACATTTACTAATATAATTAAGATTTTGAAATGCTTTGTGTCGATTAGATTGCCTATCCTGTCTGTCCGTGCTCTGGAGAACGGCCGTTGGGTGTATATGACCCAAAGACCCTCGGTCTATTAAGCAAGCTTTTACTTGGACTGACTTTAAGAATATTTTAGAAATTTGCCGAAGAAGCGCCTGGAAGGTAAAAAATCACTGTTATAAATCGGGAAAGAAAGGAACACGCTGATCATATGAGACTGAAAACAAAAGTTTAAGAATGTTACACAGAAACTGCCCTAGATGTTCGAGATAGTGAACAGTTCCAAAATTATTTCTTTGAGAGCACCTTCTGCTTTAAAAAATCATTAACTGCAGGTTTTATGTAATATTTTCGAGAGAAGAAGATAAGATTTGTCTGCATATGGAGACAAAGCGAAATACTTTTCCGGAAATCAGGGTTATTTCGTCAGGAGTAGTAGTTTTTAAAGCCACTTAAAGCACACCCATTGAAATTCGGTTTAGGTTATTTCCAGTGAAATAAAGATCATCCACAACAGTGTTTACTTCTACATTTTTCATAAAGCAGTTCGGTTGCTCCAGTTTCCTGTTAATATTCTGTCTTTCAATCTCTCCTCTTCCGTTCATACAGAATCCGATTATAAGCGGTCTCGGAGTTTATATTCACCCGCCTTCCCACACCAATTCATCTGCCAATTTGTGCAGACCTTTATATTATTTAATACTTTGTATTGTTTCATGCGCTATAACGAATAAATACATTTTATCAGAACATTCCTTCTTCTCTTGCTTATATTGACTGACACTAGGTGTCACAATCTTCTAGTCGTGAACATAGCTTTTCAGTGGTGGGGCAATCTGCGGATCAAGTTGGCAGGCATGTGACTCCGACGCTGCCCCACCTATGTGACGAGATTCGCGCCACGCGCCCTGTCAAACGTCGGCAGTCCCAGCTTTCTCTATGCCTCTGAAGTGTCAATGGGCCCCAAATAGGAAAAGTAAAACCTAGTTTCCCGTCCCGGCGACCGTACAACTTTGGTACGTTCCATTCTGCCTCCTTTGTCGTTCCCATCCCGGAAGTGTTTTGGCCATGTTGTACTTTGCAACTCACTGTTGAGCTCTCGCGCGCAGTCGCGCAGCAATTAGTACAGGCAAAAGGAGGCTATTGACAAGGAAAATGGAGACTGGAATGGCCATATTTGGCTTATTAGTCGTCGCTAGCCAATCACGCCTGACCCTTGGTTGGCAAACCCTGAGGCTCGAACCAGGAGTTCTGTTGGTTAGAAGTCCAACCTCTAATCACTGAGCTACGGGCCGGCTGTTCTGTCGATCAAGATCGAATATATTAACTGTGGTAGAGGGCGCTCACCGATCGTGTTACGGAACCTACTCGTCCTGAACCCGTATTCCTGTGAAGCTATGCCTCTTCTGCGTGTATGTCAAACGGGGAACATTAACCGCACTGGAAACACCAGGATCAACAAAACACTGGCATACATTTCGGACGTCTGATTTTAATTTTACTTTGATTTCTGCCCTTTCAAACGCAGAGCAAAGTGTCAGACACAATATAGTAAGTTTATCTCGGTTGGAAACCGGCTGGTTTCAACGAAAACTCAGACACAGTCCCTGTAATCTGGTCTTCTAATCCAGTCTAAGCATTAAATTCACGAGTAAACATGTATTTTCTCTTTTTCTGCTTATTCAAACCCTTTTTGATAGATAAACGGAAGCCCAGCTGACGTCTCAGCTACATCCTAAAACTGCGTTAACTAATACTTCAAAGTTTATTGCGGTTGGGCTGTCCAGGAGTTGTTAAGATTTCAAACTATTGACTAAAGGACATTCTTAGTGAATAAGCATTTTCGGGGATTTTCAGTAGATAAGTATCTAAACTCATGGAATGCCTACCCGTTTTCTTTAAAGGATGGTTAGTAATCACACGTAGGGGGAGAAGTTGTCGCCTTTTGATTTCCTCAGAAATTAAATGCAAACTTGGAGTAGATCAGTTTATTCAAGGTCTATAGGCTCAGACCGATATGCTTTTGAATGCAGTGCGACTGAGAGGAGGGAGTAAAATGGGACTTTGAGATGACGTAGGCTTTATAAAAGCAGAGAATGCGCATCAAAGACAATAAGTTAGGCTGACGTCGAGCAACTGTGCATCGGGCCACGGTCAAAGTTAATGTAAAACGTGCGCACAGTGGACCGGCGTTGCAAACGGAGGATGCACACTACTGCCGTTGCGGGAATAGGCTGTAGTGACACAACAGCGACATCACTTTAAAAACTTTTAAAGAAGCATTTTATTCGGTTTCATCCGGGTAAAGCAGTCCTGCGTCCTGCAAGCTCCGTCCCTGGCTACACTTTCCAATAGTCTTCTTCCAGCTTTGTCAAGAGAACTCCATTTGTGTTTTGAAGAAATTGTGTTACTGACAAGCCTGGTTAACTCAACGATAATACATACCCGCATTTAAAAACGCAGTCTTTGTCGGTAAAAACATACTGCTCATATCATGCGCCGCTGTGTGGCTGCTGGTTGGGCTCAAGAGAGAGCCCGTAAGGCACAACGGAACGAGTGAGTTCCGTAAGAACGATCGGTGAGCGCCCCTTTACCATTGTGTATCCCCATTCGAAACCGACAGGACAGCGAGCCCGTGGCCCAGTCGTTAGATTTGTTAGAATTCTAACTAACAGATCGCGGGATCGAGCCCCAGGTGTTCTATACCTCGGGGTTGGGTACGACTGGCTGACGACGGTTAATAAACCAAAAATGGCTAGTCCAGTCTCCCCTGTCTTGGAAGCTAATAACATACTGCAGTCTGCTGACCGGGGTTAAGGAAAAACTACCGGACAAGCCCGCTCCGTGCGTATCTACTTCAGAACAGGCTTTTGTGATGTAAAATGCAGTGGTCGAATGAGCCGACGCTGGTTCAAAAGGACGCGGGAAGGCATATTGGCGGGAACAGGAGGGAGTGAAGCAAAGATGGTCAGTAGTAGACCCCAGTTACCGAGAAGATTTTACTGAAGCACTTCATATGGTCTTCAGAGTGTCATAAAACTACAGAAGTCACTTCAACAATGTTTACTAACCACAACCAAAGCGACAGAAATCAGCCTGCATAGCCTGGTTCCATGCGAACAAGACAACGTCGCGCAGAAATCACAGTTATTGTGACGTCCGGCGGATGCCGATATGTAAACGCAGACTCCCCCCGCCAGTTAGAGCACTTTTGGAATCGTCCACATCAGAGAGCCCATTCATTTGCTTTTGCTATATAAGTCCAGACACTAAGTTTCCATGGAACTGTAAAGGCACAAAGCAATTTTATCGAAAACTGTGCTGGGCTGAAATTCTAAAAGTGAACTGAGGCTGATTTATCCTGCAAAACATTTAGCTGTTCGTGCACCTTCAAGTGAGGCTACTGATGCACCATATGTCTCCCAATTAGAAGGGACTAGGAATAATGTCAAAACATGAATCGTTCCGTCAAGCGTTTACAATCGGAAACCATTAACTGGCACCCTAATCCTAACTTCAAACGTAAAACGAAAGCCAAATGGGTCAGATGTGATTATGGAGTCCCACAAAATAGTCCTAGTAAACAACCCTCCCCCGCCACCTGTAATACGGGGCCTGGCTGTCAACTGCGATCTAGCCATTTAGTCAATCGAGACGTTTTTAAAATTTCAACAACCCTGACATTAGCAACTTCAATTTTGGAGTAGTTGATTATACCAGAGTCTCATTGCGCATGCAGGTGAGCGCTCTTATCTAGCTAGATGGTTCTGAGATCCGCCACCTGGGGGAGGGGGAGGCACTGCTTACATCTTCACATGTGCCAACGCACCGTCTTACAGGAGACCCAATTGTTCCTCGCCCTCGCCCGGAGACCTTCAACCAAGCAAGCCTCCCGGTCATATGAAAGTACCAGTGCAGTTGAGCAGTAGCAGTGCTGCTTTATCCTAGGTACTGATGACGCCGCCAGCCCTTATCACCTGTTAGTTTTTGGAAATGCACTTGTACTTTATGCGGTTACGTCGACCGATAAGTTTCCACAAGTTAGCAACCACGACGCCTCATCTGACGACAGCTTCCATCCAAGGAATTCCGGAATACATTCTTATCCTCAGACCCCATTGTCTACTTCGCAGCTACAAGACAACCCTCAAACCGGGCCTTTTCTGATCTTGCAGCTAACTGCAGTACGTGAAAAAAAATGGACTTTGACTTCAGATCTCGTTAGCTCTTCATCGGCATGCCCATGCGCGTTCATGAATGGCAAACATCTTGACCTGCATCCTGTTGACCTCCGCGAAATTGCTAGTGACTGCAGATACCTCAGCAGCATCTTTTTGTGCTTCCGACATGCCCTCTCCTGGGCGGCACTTCTTCGAAAGTCCAGAGAAGTTTATCTGTCTAGAAAGAATTTTGTCACTAGGTTGCGTTTCCTTTAATTCGCCGTCTTGATTTTGGACCTGATCAGCAACTTCGTCGTAAAAGTCGAGGCCTACCGTTTCGGGTAGAAAAGGTGTTACCAGCCGTTTAGATTATGTCAGGGTTCAGGAAAAAGTTTTTGCATATCAGCATGGGTTATGCACGGGCATATGGACCCCCGCACTACAGGCGATCTTGCCAAAAATTTCAGGTAAGGCAGGGTAAGTGTTAGCGTTGGGTTTAGAGTCAGGAAGTTTAAGATTAAGGTTAGGCTGGCTAGGGTCGCGAATATTAGTGTTGGGATTGGGGCTGGGAGAGCTAGGGCTACAGTTAGAACATGGGAATAGTTGACCCATTGGTATTTAATACGAGGCACTTCTAGTATTGAAGTCCATGTTTCCGTGTCCTAACTTCAGAATGTAATACTTCTGCACCAAACCAAACATGCCAGCCACCGAAAAGGAGACAAATATATGCTGCACGGCATGTCGCCATGGGCATCGCAATTCGGGGAATCTACTTTTGCAGCAGAGTGTTGTGAAAAAAACAATGAACCAGTTCGGAAGTCTCCTTGACGTCTACCGCCGAAAACAAGCCTGATTGTCAGTCGATGTTTTTAATATTGATCAGTGTCGGCCAGGTCCGTCCATTTGACTGACGTTTTAATTCGGTCTGAGCAGTCACCCAGCATCAAACGTCGTCAATCAGACTCCCGATTTAATATGCTAGACAGTCGCATGAAAAGGATATGCATGAATTAAACTACCTGCTTGCACTAGGCAGCAGAAGTTATCATTTTACAAATCATAGGAAAGTTCCTTAAGGTTGACAAAGTCGAGATTTACCGAGCGATAATGAGAGAAAAAGGAAGGGTTCACTGGGATAGATTTCTTGAACTGCTGACGTCTAGGAGAGCTGGATCGGCGCACCATTGACGGAACGCTTAATGCACAGAATCTAACAGAGATGTAAGTGGCGTATCGAACTGCCGGCCATGGACTGATTGGCAGCGAAACAGGAGACGAGTCGGTCAGCCCAAGGCCGACTAGCTCGGCATTAAATGCCTTGTCAATGGTGAGCCGACCAAGCTCTCCGAAACGTCAGCATTTCAGTAAATAAACCTTTCCCAGTGAACCCTTCCTCCTTCTCAAAATTCCTTCAGACAGAAATGAATAACAAAACAAACGCAGGCAGCCCCTAGGAGGGGTCCAAATGCAACGATCGGTTAGGTGAATTTAGGTACAGTAAGCGAGAACTCTGAGGTTGTTTGGACGAGATTAATTTGTTATCTCAAAGACGTGTGATAGTACGTGTCACAACATTCTTCTTCAATTCCGTTTTTATTAATGTCTACTGAAGTGATCTGTTTAAAATATTTAAAAGCGCATCAGAATGTAGGGCAGACACATACAAATGTAGCCAGACAAATGCTAATGATTATTGAAACCTGTGCTATAAATCTGACTACGCGTTCAAGTGCGTCAAAACGTGGTAAAGATTGCAAATTTAATAGGAAGCACCCTCTTTCATGAGACCGCAGCAGCTTATACTACTTTTGACGTAGCGACGGAAACGTAGCAAGGCTGTCAGTTTCCCCTCACAAAAAAGCCCCCTATAGCTCTTCTGTTTTACATAGACGTCTAATAAAAGAACATCAATATTATTCCAAAAACTCCCAGGGTAAACCTAGTGGGCCCAAAAGGAGCTTTATTGAACAAATTTACAGGGAAAGTGGAGGACAGTGCTCAGTGCCGCCTGTCCGCACCCCGATATCTCAGAAGGCCCTGCTGACAGAGGCCACCAAGACCGATTAAGAGGCCATCTTTTGGCAATGCAGAGCAGAACAAAAATTTACTAATTTAAACTTCAGGACAACGGGAAAATCGGAGTGAGATGCAAAGTGCGGATCGCATAAAAAAGAAATAGAAGAAGAAAGTTTCGATCACCAAATGCTAAATAATGAAGGATCCGAGAGTAAGGCATTGACCTGACTTACAATGTTTGATGATGAAAAATTGCCAGTCTCAATTTTCAGCATAAGTCCAGATGAAAATTTCTTCCTCTAGACGGCGTTTGTTTGCAGCTGGAAAAAATCGGTAACTATGCGAGTTATACATTACAAAAATATTATTAGATTAGAGTGGTGAGCCTGAATGGGAAGTAGAAAAGCTCTGAAAACAAGGTACATTGGATGGTAAACAAAATCAAGTGTATCTTGAATGGTCGCTCGTAAAGTTTTAGCTGAGTATAAACAGTCATAATATGACAGTCCGATAAACACTACTAGAATGCCTTAATTTAGTGCCGGCACCTTTTTATTCAAAAAGAACTAAAACGTGTTTGATCCCAAATCAAATGCTTTCAAGGTAAGTTGGCTTGCAGAATTGAGTCTACTCCACTCGACCAGAACCCCGAAATACTGGCCACACTAACCTATTATTGACTTGCCTCGTCTATAAAGTACTCATGTGCTTGTACGACAATCATACCATTACCTGCCGAAGACTGAAAACAAACGCATCATATACTGACGTGTGCTCTGCGGAGAAACCGCTCTTGCCTCAGACACGTATGCATTATTTTTTGCAAGGTCACGTGACGTAACACAATTTGTTCTGTTATTTTGATCAGAGATTAGAAATTGATTCGATCTTTTGGGAAACCAAGTGAAAATTGCACTGTTTTACACATGGATTTAGAAGAAAATGATTTAGAATCAAGCCGTCCTCTTGACACTGGATTCTGGGATTCACATAAACATTACTATCCATATTGTAAATGCAGCCGTGGGCAAAATTTTAGCGTACCGCAGACCATTTGAATGCCTGGAGTTTTTTAGTCTGCTAGAGATGGGGTTCAGATTTTTAACTAACTTTTAATTTAATTTCTTTCCTTGGAGGAAAAAATCCCCAAAAGCTATAGACAGGTTGACGCTTGAAAAGTCTTAAAATCTGATGAATCACATTTAAACATTTAAACAGGCCTCATACTATGAAGGCACAAGTTCACTTAAACTCAAAAGACCTCGTTGCAGAAATTATTTAAAAAACAAACAATAAGAACCGAAGACCAGTATTTTATAACGACAGATAATAAGAGAAAAAATCCAGACCAAATGCGAGGCACCGGTTAATGAAATGTCGCAGAAGCGCGATTCATACAAAGAAAACTTTGTCTACTACTTGAAAGCATTTCATATAGGAAGGCCAGACGACGGTGCTCCAGAGAGGCTGGTTGAATGACGGCTAAATAGATTTGATTTAATCAAATTTATGTTGATTTTGGGAAAAACAGATGGTTTACCCTTCAGGAGTAAACTATGGATCAATAAGAGACTTCGATCAGTTTCGGCATCATTCATCGACTAATAGGAAGGATGGTTGTTTGATAAAATCAGGAAAGCAATTACGCTATAATTTTTCGAACTCGAGCACAGTATCTATCATGCAAGTATTTCTAGCAGTTCTATACAATGCTGCCCAACTTTTGCATTAAACATCTATCTCTGATCCAACCGAAGATGTTTTCATCTTTGTGATAATGACCAACCTCCTCTCTCAGTTACTCTTCACTCCCTCACCCTCTCAACGTGGAATTTATTTGAGCGTACTGTTCTTCATTGTTTACCTGTATTCTCAGACTCTTTACCGACAGATCACTTGTCACTTATTCCAGTAACTTGCAAAAAAATAGAACAATTATAAGACATTTTCTCTGGGGCAGCATTTAAGCATGCCAATCGAATTCCCTAACTGCGACTGTGGAGACGAGTGACACTCGAATGAAAAAATATCCTGCTGCCCGGAGTGTATGGGAGCGCACATACAAACAGAACGAATAAGTTCGAAAAAGTGGAGCGATTCACTTATGCACATAGAAGCAGTGACGAGTTGACGAGTGTGTTTGTAGAGCGTATTTACTGTACTGTTCCGTCGAAAGTGTACTGAGCCGGTGGTCGCTGAAATCTAGACTAATCGTGTTTTCACAAAGCAGGGGACGAAATATGTGGAACTCTGGCCTGCTTATACGACAACGTGGTTTGATTGAACTGAAGACCTCGGCTCCCCATTCGTCAGTTGCAGAACAAATCTGTGTAAAAGTGCATGCCACGGGACTCAAGGACAATTTCTTTCCATTGCAGATGCAGTACCCTAAACTAGGTTAAGTCACACCACTCGAGCCTAACGTTGAAAATTCGGTCTGATTAAGAGAAAACATCTTCTCATAGAACGGAATAAAGTTTCAAGCCTCCGGCAATCATTGCAATGAAAAAGGTGGAGGTCGGCTAAATAGCTCAACCATGGGTTTTACATTTGACATTTCGTTATATTACACGAGTGCGCGGGGTAAGATAAAGGCAGGAACGGATCTGGCTGAACTTCTAGGGAGTTACGACTCGTCAGTTGCCTCTGTTGCGAGTCCAGTTATGATCGCCCGGGGCTCGAAATTCGATTAAAATATCTATTTACAGGTCAGTTGACTTGATAGGGCAGGGGACTAACAACCTTCTGTATTACAGGCGGCCTTGCGCTCATGTCCAGAGGTCAGGGTTGGGGTTAATGTTAGGACTGAGAGAGTTTGCGCCAGGATGGGGATTAAGACAGGAAAATGGAAATAAGTAACCCCCGGAATTCAGCGCAAGAGAACGTGCAGTAGAAGGGTACACATTTCTGCTTCCAATCTTTGTCTTTTTTAGCAGAAATCCAGGCCCCAATCCGAACACGGCTAGTCTATTTGGAGACGCAGGGAAGATCTGCTCGTCCGCAAAATGAGAACCTTGGTCCGTTCACATGTGGCGGGCAGAAATGTAAGGCACAGTGCCTCCCCACCTTGGTGACAGTTTGTGTGCGTGTACGTATGTCTCCACTCTTACCCCAGCCTGGGCTACTAAAGACATAAGTAAATGGAGCCCAATATACGTAGGCTAGACTACAATGCTTCTCTAGTTTCGTACTACTTTGGTCCTCATTCTACGGCTGCGGAAAGTAGCTTAGAGTAGGTGCTCAATCTTGACACCTCCTGACGAAATAATGTGCTCAGTCGTCTATGGAATACTTTAGAACCCCCCCCCCCTTCCCCCCACCACAAACTTCCAGTTGGTTTTCTGACAGAGGTCGCTGCATTTTAAACCAAAGTCACTCTTTAACGAGTTTTGCGCCTGGTCATTGCATACATCTTCAACTATCTCACGTGCTTTATCTTGAGTCAAAATGCAACCCGAGTTGAATATATGGTCGGATCTTATTTCGTAGCCATACCTGCAGTAGACAAGGCCCAGCCTAACCCCTAGCTCCAACCGCTGACACTAATCCCTAACCTTAACCCCTAGCCTTGACCCCCTAAACCCCTAGCCCTGACTCATAACGCCAACCCCTGACCCTAACCTCTAACAGGTACGGCTACGAAATAAGATCTTGCCGAATATATGAAAGGAGGAGTGTAAGCTAGCACTGTCTGTTCAGCCTTGTCTGGTGGGCATTGAAGTTCTTTTGCCTTTTTTGACATCAAAGCACTGAACCAACAAGTTTTAAAGTAAGACTTTTGGGTTGGATGTAGGAGTAAGGACCCACCTCTCTACTGCAGGTCGTTTTGCACTGAATTCCAAAAGTTGATACTATTCCAGTATCCTGCCCTTAACTCTAGTTCTAACCCTCCTGGAATTTAGTCTAATACAGAGGCTCCTTATTCCCGTGTCCAACCCGTTTTTGCTCCGACGCGTCCCTCACGTTGTCACATCGTGACTACCGAAATCAAAAATAAGCGAGTTCGAAACCTTCTCAGAATAAAAAAAACCTAGAATAAGGTTTACTTCCCACTGAGTGGGCAGTTCCAGTTTTCGCAGAAACTTATGGACACACTAGTGGAACGACGGAGGTGCTTAGCATCTCCAGACCAGTAGCGAATTTGGCCATGTAGAAACCGAAAAGGATTGTTTTGAACTGTCCGGAAACTGTCACAATTACATCAGCAGTACACTTGCTATTGCTGGAGTGGGCTTACAGGATTCTGTAAATAACCAGCTGAATGAACATCCAAAAGTCGGGGAATATTAACTGTCTAGCGGTGGACTTATGATGAACATTTTGTCACATCTCTCGTGCCTACACTGCATTTTACAGCCATCAACTTTGTTGCGCATGAAGAGCATTATTTCCATTCAAGTGTGTCTTCATCGACGTCTACCAACCTTAATGAGTGTCCATTTTCTTTGCATCAAAATAAGTGTGATCAGCCGAGGCGGAATCCTTCTCACCTCTTGCCTCATTTCTCTCCTTGAGCGTAGGTGAACTCGAGGGAGCTGCTGACACGACAGCAAAGTTTGCCCCAAAACGACTCATGAGTTGTATGGTGGAATATTACCATTGGTCGCTCCTTATTAGCAAAAATGTCAATTGCCAATACCTCCTGATCGAGGAGGTCCTCGCAAACAACGTCTTTATTTATAAGAGAGGAATAGCATTTAATGAGTACCAGTCTATCAATCACCTCATGAATTTAGAGCGTTATTTGCTTGTGGTGCGGTTAGACAGCCAGTTCCCGAGTACAGGAACAAAGATGTCTTGTTTTACTCTAAGAGTTATGGAAGAAGAAGAAGGATTTTAGCATCGGGATCCTTTCAAAATCAGTTACGATTGGTAGAAATTTAGGCGAAAATGCCTTATACGAGAATTTTAATTTCTTAGAACATGCGAGGTAGCAAAATACACCATCATTTAATTTTCACAAGTATACAAAGACAAGGTTTTCGTGGATAAAGTATCCCAACTCCAAAAGGGGCCTTTTAAAAAGTAAGTTGAGGCAGGCAAAGTGTGCGACACAGTTCAAAGAGCCCACTCAAGTAGCTTCCTCTAGTTGTCCACAGGATGGGGATTTCGACTTGATTATGACGACATACACCTGTTATGGAATTGCGAAATCGGTGTGCGTTGCCAGATTTTATAAGTTCAGTAAAACCAAGTAATGCATAATTTCCCTGTTGATTTTTTCGGTGACACAGAAAGCTGGAGCAGTCTACGCAAGAAACAGGTTTTGCGCCTTACCAGGAATATGCGACACCGCGTTTTTTTGGAATAACTCTATCCAACACTGAGAGTTCTCTTCCCCCATATCCTCGACGCCGTATTTGCCATAAAGTCGATATCATGTTACTGTAAATTGACCTGAACTTCAAAAAGCAAATTCCAGCAACTGCTACTAATTTTACTCCCTCCAGTCTTTCCAACGGGACTCTAGACAGGATGGAGGCGGATAATCCATACAATAATTGGTAAGCTTACTAAGAATTTGCCACAAGGTGATTTGGTGGGCTCCCAGTGCCTGTAGACATTGATCTTCTGCCGGGGAATCAGTCGTAGTTTTAGTGACAACACAATGAATAGTCTAGGCATGCTTGCTGGGAAAATGTAAAATTTCGTGCTTTGATTAACAAAGACGCTTCACATTTCTCCGCCCTAAAAAAATGACCAAATCGGCTTCTTTAATTTCAGTTATTAAGCGGCCAGCGCGAATAATAACTATTTGGACAGTGCTTATAACTAAGACGGTTTGGTGCTCCGGACAATTGCTGATGCGGGCAAAAAGTACTATTGATACGGACCATTTGGTTGCCAGTGTGGGAGGGGTCAGCTTTAGCCTTCATGCAACTACTCAGAATGCAGGTTCCTCAATAAAACACAAAGTGCTTCCCGTCTGCAAGTGTTAAAATCGTGGCTAATTCGGCTTTTCTCATGAATAGGGGTCAAGTATTTTGCTTCTGAAAAGTTATTTTTAGTATTTACCCCTTGAATTTTCTCAATCCTAAGAGACCTGCGAATAAATTTCTACAAGTGAAAGCTTTAGTCACATCTTAGTGGCAGTCACTAATGCGGAATGCAGTGACACTCGTGGTCTACAATCTACACGACGGTCACATAAGTAGTAACAAGTAGTAAAGAACTATATTACTGACAATGGTAAGGGTGATTTGAATGACCATTCGTAATGGCATGGTTGCCATCGGCCAACCATATCGGAAGAACCTCGGATATAAACCGGATCATCCGATTACCTAGGCTTTAAGTCGAACGCACTGTCAGTTGAGCTAGGGATTCAGGTCATGTCAGCCGCAAGTGGCAGTATCCAAATTTAACGAGGTCGGTATACAATGATTTATCCCGAGAACAGGAAAGATGACCAAGTAACCAGTGTGTAAACCTCAGTCTCCTAAGTGTCTCTATGACAAGCCTGGAAGGTAGGACTTGTAAACGTTTGGGCAAAAACGTCTTATACGAGAACGTGGAAAGTGTACGCATCAGAAAAATACACCGCTACTTAAATTACGTTACTTGACCAGGAAAATTTCAGCCTATGAAAGTTGTGAAAGTACCCAAAAATCAAAAAATCTTAATAGCGGATAGAAACAGAAGAAATATGCGACACAGTCTGAGAAGCCCGCTTAGCTAACCTTTGATTACCTGCACACTGGAAGTGTCAACCGCAGATTCACTTTTACAGACATGAGCTTGGCACAGAACTGCGGAATCAAGATACGTTGGTAAATTTTGTAAGTTTGGTGTAACCGAATAGAGCTTAATGCCACGGTCGATTTTCACAGTGGCTCAAAAGGATGGAAAGATCAACGCCCGCATAGATAGGCAGTTTGACTATCACGAAAGACGATGTCCGTCATGTGCGGCACACCATGGTGCTCGACACTTTTCCACTACATTTTCATTTAAGCCTACCTTACTCGGTATTTGTTAACCATAACGAGCATTTGGTTCCTTTGCCCCAAAATCCATGCAATCAGTTAGCAACAGAATACTTCTCTCTTTTTGCCCTTTCTGCCGTTAGGCGTCGATGAGTTCGAGGTAGCTACTGGCACAACAGTTACGTTTCGTCTAAGATGGCTTAAAAGTATTAAAATGGGATGGTACTCTCGATCACATTCTGCTCACAAAAGACCCAGAACTATTGCATGTATGGAGTCGACCAAGGGAATTTTCTTCTCAGCTCTGGCAGAAGTCATTAAATTGAACGCGTTTACTCTCACTTGAAAGACTTTAATTAGGAGGACTCAGTCCCAATGCTGAAGCCTGGAAGACATGGAACGCCATCTGTGATGCCTGCCGACGTAATATAGGAAGCTTTCCTAGAGACGTGATAAACTACGAATTCACGTTTGTTTCCATGAAAATCTACTAAAAATCATTCGAAGGTGTGATTTATCAGGTGGCCTATTAGAGATGTTCTGGAGCTAACCACATTGCTGCAGGATTGCGTGTCAGCGCGAACATTTCACGAGCTGCCTCATGATAAAAAAGTAATAACAGGAAACACTGGATCAGCACTCTGGTGTAATCTGTATTACACTGTCCCCAACTAGTTATTTGAATTTTTCAAAAAATAGATGGGGGGAACTGATATCACAAAAAAGTAAACAATTAGTGACTTGCAGTGCGGAGGTCACCGACTTAAATTTTATTCCAGCCAGGACTTCCCGTTCGTAGTCGAAAAGAAAACTGGCCAGACAACATGCATGGCAGGTCCGATCCCCTATCCGGTCTTCATAACACCGTCCTGACATTATGCACATGCACTGCAGATGCAGTAAAAGTTTGTTACCACTATAAACTGGCTCAAATGCCACTTAACACCCCTGC
This sequence comes from Spirometra erinaceieuropaei, assembly GCA_902702965.1. Taxonomy (NCBI): domain Eukaryota; kingdom Metazoa; phylum Platyhelminthes; class Cestoda; order Diphyllobothriidea; family Diphyllobothriidae; genus Spirometra; species Spirometra erinaceieuropaei. The sequence goes on along the minus strand of CACRXP010000695.1, from coordinate 154,077 downwards.
GCCCAACATGCTGTGGGGTCCACAGGGGGCAGCACTGCTCCCGACGATCGGACTGTTGATTTACTTGAATGTCGCTAAACTGAGCAGAGGTCGGGCAACCAGAGTGTTTGCGCCCAGCTATCACGCAGGGCTCCAAACACTCATCCACAGACTGGCAACAACGGTCGCTGATCAGGTGCACCACTATAAACTTCGTCAATTTTGCTGTCGTTGCTGTTGTTGTTGTTGTTGTTGTTGATGATGATGATGATGATGATGATGATGGTGGTGGTGTTCAATACACATGAGTTGTCTTCGGAAATTCTTAACGAACTACGGGGAATATAGGTGTAATAAGGCCGTTCACACCGCCTGTTATGTTAACCGAAGTAGCACAACCATGCTTATCGGCTGGTTACATTAGCAGATATTCCCTTATTGCCGTCTAGTCAAGCAATGCTGTTACCGGTTGTGTCCTCCGTACCTAGCTTGTAAGGCGAAACTCATATACAATTATGAGAGAAAATGTTTGCGTAAATTGTGGCAGTTTGTTTTATTTTGTTCTGCGTGTTACAGTAAATGTCACAGGAGGCGGTCATTTC
>CACRXP010000695.1:112537-135058 GCA_902702965.1 Spirometra erinaceieuropaei | reverse complement strand
AGCTACCGATAAGGTTTTCCAGTGAATGTCATATTTTTGGCTTCAAGAAGGCCTTTGACAGTGTCCCACACAGGCTTCTTTTGCAGAAGATCTGGGGTGTAGGGATTCAAGGAAGAATGTTTAAACGGATCAGGAGTTTTCTGTCCTGCAGAGTACAACGAATCGTCGTTAGTATTTCTACCTCGGAATGGGTAAAAGTGGAAAGTGGTGCCCCACAGGGTTCTGTCTTAGGCCCAGTACTCTTCCTGATTTATATTACTGACTGCATCAACGAAGTGAATTGCGAGGCTCTCGTGTTCTCGGATGACATAAAATATGAAGTGAAGCCAAGTGCGATGATGATGCAGAGAAGTTGCAGTCCAACATCAACAAACTGTGTGTTTGGTCAAGCAGATGGCTTTTGAAGTTAAACGTGTCCAAATGCGTGGTCTTGCGCCTGAACACCGGCTGCAATACCTCTCCCAAACACCAGTACTATATTAACGGCACGAGATTAGAAGCTGCGGCTATGTCTACAAAGTCAGGAATGAGCGCACGCGGTTAGACCGTGGAAAATTTTCACTCAGCCAGCGGATCGTCAGACCATAGAACTCGCTTCCAGGCGAGATGGCGACGGGTGACACAATTTGGATATCTAAAAGAAAACTTGCTCGCCTAGATTTCGACAGAAATCGGTTTTTACATCATGACTACGCACAGCCAGTTTTGTAAAAAAAATGTTATATACAATCCTTCCGCACTAATCTGCAGTTCCCTTATGCACTACCTTATGATTAAGATTGAACTGTGTCCCGATGACATTGTAAATGCCTGTAGTTTTATTTTTGAGTACGAATCTGCGAAGGCACTCTAAATAAATAGAATCAGAAAGGGCTATGTCTCTAACCCTTCAAATATATAAACATATATACATACCACTGATTTATCCGTGTTGGGCATGGCCGCCAAGAGGGTGTGTAAATCATAGTAGAATCTGTTTTCCGCCTTGACGGATTTGGTGACCGGGAAGCATAGACGCTTGAAGTGGTAGCGCCATGTGCTCCCCAATGAGGCGGACATACGGTCATGAGACTTTCGTTAACGCTCTGCAACAGATAGGGCATTCAACCCACGATGTCGTTTCAAATGGCAAAGGCTACGCCAGCGTTTCTTTGCTTTGGCTTTAGGCGGCCCCCGAAGAAGGTGTGGTGCATACTCATTCCTTTCAGCTCAATCCGTTGATGGAAGCAAATCTCGCTGAGGGCAGAGATGTCCACATTGTAGCGCACCATTTCTTGATCAATAAACAGTGTCCTCCCTTCCACAGGTTGTTCCTTGGATTGTCTAAAAGAGAACGAAAACTCTAATCTACTAATGCATGCAGGTTTAATCTAGCAGCCTGTGGGCGGGAGTGGGGTATGGGCACAAGGTTTGCTGGTGTACGTTGTTCTGTTTAGACTATGAGTTTTACACCTACCAGCCACGGTATACATGAAGCTGACATAGTCCCAATATTTTTGGTGCACATTTTCATACCCTTTTCCCATCAGGTGGTAAACAGTGCCATCCCTCAGCAAGGCAGTATATTCACCCCAGACGGCTGCCCAATTCCACTTTGTCCACGGTTATGTAAGCTGGAGAGTCCCCCGAGTTCCCCGGGCCGTCTACTGGCTTGCATGTTGTCCTTTTTATAAGACTCTCAAAAATGGAGACAAGGTTGAGTGCGAACGGGTCAGAATTATCGGTGCGTAGACGCACATAACACCGGATATCCTCGTAAGGTTCAGCCCGCCGATGGAGTCGGTTATCGGGGTGTGGCCTCTAGGCAGTGCTAAGTTTTGGGAGATGTAGGTAAGGATTGTATGCTAATTAGGTGTCGTGTGGAGCAGTCATCACTGGCTGGACGTGAATTAGCACACCTACACGGTTTACTCTCCAACTAGACACTCCTACAACCCTTCGGAGCATGGTGATTAATGATTCGCACAATTCATTGGCAAGTCTTTGAACCCTGAGAGCAGGTGTTAGGTCAGATGTAGGTGCTTTGACGGAATGGAGTCGGAATAGTTCCGTCCTAACTAATGCCGACGAAGTACAAATTTCCCTAACTGAGGAAGGGGAAAGGAGATTAGTTAGTAAACGTGTAGAAAAGATGAAGCAGACACCCAAAACCAATGAAGCCAAAGTGCAGTCGAGATGGATGAGTTTGGTCTAGGCTTTTTTCCTGTGTTCAAAGGAGACTGACAGTGCCGAAGAGGTGCTATAATAAATTTATTCCATTCTATTTTATTACGGTCCCGACTGAAGAAATTAGGAAAAAAGCATGCGTTTGGTTTTCCCATCGGTCTGAAGTGTTCTTACTGGAAAGCTAAGGGCGGGAATAAAGTCCCGGTCTGTTTTACTATTATATACGTAGTTGTATGAAATTCTGGGGTGTTCTGGCTAATTTTGTAAAATGTTCCGCTGAAATTTTCTTCCAAACTCTACAACCTTGCCTTTACAAATGTTCCATTGATGATTATTTTCTCGTAAGTACTCTTTAATGCCAGTTAGCCAATAGCGCTTCCAAGGATCATTTCCTTCTCTAAAAGACATCTAAAATTCGGAGTTTATTCACGTCGGGTGGTTGTTGTTTGTCCTTTTTCTGATAATACAATTGAGGTCAGCAAACGTTCTCAGGACGAAAGGACAGTCTGTCAATGGTTATTTATTCTACCATAAAATCAAATTGCCCATGGCGCCTCGGAGACTTTTTTCACTTATCTGTAGACAGTCGCCTTTCCAAATGTTTCTCTCCTACCTATCAGGCAAATTTAGTCCAGAAAACACTGAGTTCTCGAAGTGTGGCACAATACGTTTGCTCAATCCTAATGGTGGTCAGTCCTATGGCCGAGGCACATTTTTCTCCACTTGAGTGTAAAGTACGGTAAAACAGTTTAACTGTTGTCTTTCCCCTGCTTGTGAACCGAAGGTAACTTTCTGATTAAGAGGCATGGCTACTGCCCACCGACGCAATTTGCGATAAAATTTGTCTGCAGGTCTTGCCCGGCCTATGTTTACCAGTCAACGCCAAGAGCATTAAAATTTCAGTGATAAGGACATAATTCCTCTTCCTGACTGCGTCCAGTTCAAATTATAAGAAGGAAACCATAATCAGACACCAGGTTAGGCGAACGGTATGCAGCAGATAGCGTTGGCTGGTAGCCGCGTCGTTGTCCTAGAACCAGTCTTGGTGTTGGTGGCGTGCGCGACCGAGGACGGCCATAACCGTTGACTGGAATGTGTACCACAGTTGACGCCGTCTGTTTTTTTACGGAGGCGTTTTCGTCAGCAGCAGCGATTGGAAAGTTGACTAGTCGTTGAGCTAGCATGTTGCTGAAATGGGCCTGATGTGCAGGCAAAGACAACAAGGCAATCTTCACCTGAGGGCCGCTTACCTTGGGGTCTCCTGCGGGGCTGTAGGTGTATCCGCATCCTGGAGATGGTAAGACGATGATCGGCTTACCCGTCGGCACCCGGCATCGTCTTTGCCACCAACACGTCCTGATGGTCTCGCCTCCGGACGAGGCAATAGTCCTGCAGGTGCCAGTGTCGCAACCAAGGGTGCATACAGGTGGACTTCTCTCGCATCGGGAGGCGGGAGTAGGTGTTGGTCAGGATGAGCCGGTGTTCTGCGTAGGTTCGTGGGAGGAGCAGGCCATTGTCACTGGAGCCGTTGAGACCATGGGGACCAAGCACTCTTCTCCAGGCAGCGTGGTCTGTGCCGACGTGGACTTTCAAGCCACCAAGGACGATCAGCTTATCCGTCTTAGGCACAGACACCAGGAGGGTGTGCAGGTCGTCGTACAACTTTTTCCACGCCTCTTCAGAACTGGTCAACAGGAAGCGTAGACACTGATGATGGTGACGAAGTTGCCTACCTGGAGAGGCAGACGGAGGCTTATCAGGCGGTCAGATCAGAGCAGATCAGATTTATTAAGGGAAATGTGGGCGAGTGCCTTTGAACTTCCTTTTGGTTACGATAACGTCATGAAAAAACAATGTGTAAGGCGAGTGTCATGAAAATCAGGTAAGTAATCACGTACAACAAGCATTGGTTACTGGTATAAATTTGTCTGTGAATGCCTTCTATGTCAAAATTGTACAATAACCAGCACTGTACTGAATGGACCAAATACTATAGAAGCAAGCGCATATGCTCCGGTCGGTAGATAGCAAAAATTCCAAAAAATAATACTACTTAAAGATGGGGGGTAGCGTGTCTTTTAAAGTAAAATTTTGGCTAGGGTGGTAAAGGGGAGAAATTTGTTAGTTTCTGATGCCGTGGGGGTACATATCCCTGTACTGGTCGAGCTTTCTCGTAACTGGGTCCACGGATGAGGACATGACGTTATCCACAGGCAGGGCATTCCATGCCTTCACCACTCCGTGGCTGAAGGAGGACCTCCTTGCGTCCAGTCTCGCCCCTGGCACACGTAGTTTCAGAGGATGTCCTCTCAAGCTAGTAGTGGCGGCCAGCTGAAAGAAGTCGCCGGATGCGAGGCAGCAATCCTGACCTCGTAGCATTCGAAACGTTTGAATTAAGTCGCCAAGTAGTTGTCGGTAGTCCAGGGGAAAGAGGAAAAGATTTGACAGTCTAGTTTCATAAGGTAGGTTTTTATGACCTCTGACAAGTTTGGTTGCCTGTCGTTGGACTTTCTCGAGGGTGGTACGATCTTTGACAGGCCATGGTCTGCAGGCCTGAATGGAAAATTCTAACTGTGGGCGCACAAACATCCCGAAGACCTTGCGAAAGCACTCTTTGTAGAACTTCGCAAATGTCCGCTTGATGAGATATAAGTTGGACATTGCGGATTTCGCTGCTTTCAAGCAGTGAAATGATGGCTTTAGTAAAGATGTTGTCCACACACCTAGATATTTTTGAACCTCTACCAGTGGCAGCGGTATGTGATTTAGATAGAACGTCTGCCGGTGCGCAGAGCTGGTTCTGCCAGTCCTCAGAATGTTGCTTTTGGCAATATTAAGTGGGAGGAGCCAGCGAACTGACTATTGTTCGAGTCGGCCTAAGTTTACCTGTACATTTAATTCATCGTCCTCTTTTTGGGTGACGGCCCAAAGCTTTATATCGTCAGCAAACATAGCAATGTCGCAGTCCAAACCCTGGATGCATTCATCAACGTAGATGCAGAAGATAGGGCCAAGAACGGAGCCCTGAGGTACTCCGCTCCTAACCATGACCTCTGCCGATTGCTGGCCACCAAGACGGACGGTCTGAGACCGAACGATCAAAAAGTTTTCTATCCCCTTCAAAAGTTTGCCTCTTACCCCTATGCGGTTGAGCTTGTATAGGAGACGTTTGTGTGGCACTCTGTCAAAGGCCTTCTTGAAGTCTATGTAGGCTACATGCACCACGTTTCCTTCATCAATCGCTCGGATCCACTGTTCAAGACAGTAGAGTAGATTGGTCAAGCAGGACCTTCCTCTGCAGAACCCATGCTGTGCATCGGATGAACAATGATGATGCTGTAAAAACCGCATCATTTCGCGTTTAATAATTCGCTCCATAACTTTGCAGCATATGGAGGTGAGGCTTACCGGTCGGTAGTTATTTGCGAAAGCTCGACTGCCGCCTTTCTGTGTCGGTGAAATCCACGCAGTCTTACACTCAGGAGGCAGTCTGCCAGCATCAAGAGAGGCTTGAAAGTGGAGACACAGAGGCTCTGCCAATTCTGTGGTTAATTCGTTCAACAACTTTGCCGGTATTTCGTCAGGACAGGGCGATGTCGCTTATTTTAGCTTCAGTAGTTCTTGTGGAACAATAGCATTTGTGTGAACTACCGACCCAATTTTCGGGACATCGTCCACATTATATGGATCAGCGGGTACAGCGACTTCTCTCGTAAAAACCGAACGAAAGAGCCTGGACAGATGCCTAGCCTTTTCGTCGTCCTTGTAAAGTTCAACGCCATCATTCCTTTTTAACATAGGTATGGGATCCCTGTTGCGAGTACTTTGTCTTATGTTGTTGAAGAAAAGCTTTGGGTTTTCTCCTGCACAGTTTAAAAGGATACCCTCGAAGTCTTGGTGAGCTTTGTAAACAAGGCACTTCATCCTATTCCGCTGAGCCTTGTATCAATTCCTTGATTCAATTGTCTTATCCCTAAGTTAAGCTTTCTAAAACGTTTGCTTACGGTTTACTTCAACGTTTAGTGAACTCTTTAGCCATCGGGACCTGCTGGTGATTTTCTTTTTCAACATAGGGCAGTATCTGGTGATAAGTTCATTCAGTACGGCCTTAAACTCTAACCAGTCCTTGAAAACACGCCCCATGAATGCTGCTTTCCAGTCTCTACGACGCATTTGTTTGAAGTCTCAACGCCATATGTTGCGTCTGCTCAGGTACAGAGAAGAGAGAATACTCCTACTGTAGGACTGCATGGTTGCTTTTTTCTGAGAGGGGATAGACAGTTTACGACATCAACACTTTTCGGTGCCTTTGTCGATACAAGGTCTAAGCAGTTAGCTAGTTGCCCTTAACGTCGTCTGGTTGGGGATAAGACGTTTTGTGTGAGATGCGATCTTTGCACTGATTTTAGGAGGCGGCGATCAAAGTTGAATTCTGCGCCTGGGACAGAAGTCAGATTCCAGTCGTTATTCGGAGCGTTAAAGTCGCCCATTGTCATGAAATTGGGTCGGGTCGAAATCGCTTCTTATTCCTCTAGTAGACTAATGTCTGATTGTGGATCCTTCCTTGGTGGGCGGTAGGCCGTCAGGATCTCGAGAGGCTGTGACCCCAGCGTTTTGATAGTGATCCAAATTGTTTCATTTGTGCGCTCGAGATGCCCCTCTTTTTCTGACGCAAAAAGGCATATTTGACATATATGAGCGCATCCCCACCTTGACGTCCCAAGCTGTCCCTTCCGAACAAGTGATAACCGGATAAAGCGACTTCGTGATCGTCTACGCTCGCGGACAGCAACGTTTCAGTTATGGATATTACATCGGGTAAGGTTTGCTTAACGTAGATCATAAGCTCATCTAATTTAGATAGCAGACTTTGCGCATTGGAATATAAGCATTTTAGCTATTTGCCTTTGCTAAGCCGGCTATGACGCTGTAGCGACATACTCAGGGGCCGCGTCCATATAAACCGGGTCGGTCGCTCGATTATGCAGTTGTTATAGATATCCAGGCTTTGCTCGCCATTCCTTTGGCTCAGCCTTAGCTTCCGGACTAACTGTCGGCTCCGCTCCGGTGGTGTGTAATCCGGCTGAAAAGAACTCCTTTTCGGGAATATTTTAACCTAAAACGTCTTGAGAGGATGAGATCAACATGCTCCTTTCAACTCAGAACAATTTTAAGGGGCCTAGGATGCAGTGGAATAGCGGGTTTAGTGGTGCACTTTTCGCGTCTGAAGGCTTTCAACACTGAAACGTGTTCGTTGGGTTGAAGCATTGTATTCAGAAGACCTTGGAACAAGCCGAGATCAGCTAGTACGCGTCCTTTAGGTGTGTCTGCGTGTGGCTCCTGAAGTCCCTGTATTACTTGGCACTGTTCTCGTGGCGGCCGGTCTTTGTTGCGTGATGTTGGTGACTTGGGAGTTCCTGGCAAACCGTTCATGACGATATTCTGGTTGCCATCCAGTCTAGGGGCCTTTTCTTGAACTAATGGCATCGTGTTTGTGGCAATACTGTTCCTGTCTTTTATGTCAATAAAAAGGATATTCGCATTTGCCGCGTCTGTGTCTACGCGGGCGTTGGAGGTTTCTGTCGATTGCTCAGACGATCTCTGCTTTTCCACCCTAGGAAGTTCTTTTCTTCAAGTACTCCGAAGTCGTCCGATTTCTGTATCTCCCTTTTCAGTCATCAGACCCTTTTGAATTAACTTCTTCTTTCGATGTGACCTCAGTTGCATGTGAACGGTCTGAGTCTTATTATTAATTGCCTGCTTCTCCTCGGTCTCACTGCGGGGGGCGATGATCGTCTGCTTGCTGCTCTTCTGCGGCGGATTAATATCATGCCTTGTCATATGCTCCAAGATTCCCTCTGAAGTTTCCGTCAATGCGGTAGTCTTTTCTATGTGGAATCCTTTTATCTTCTTCTGTGGTGGCGATCGGACAGCTTCTACTCTGCCAGTGATTTGGTCATTGTTCTTCAGCTGAGTGCACTGCCATTATCACTTCCTAACTTAGTTCGCATTTTTGGAGTGTCATTGATACGCTGAGGTTGACAGGGCAATCGTCCCATGATGTCGTTCCGGATGACAAGGGCGAAGCCCACGTACCCTCGCTCTGTCCTGGGGCGACCTCTCCAGAAGAAGGTGCAGCCGGCACCAACCTCCTCCAGGTGGCCTTGCACGGAACACCGGGTCGCGCTAATTGCGGGGATGTCCACCTTGTATCGCGTCAGCTCCACAGCCACTAAAGACATCTTCCGTTCTGGTCTGTTGCTTCTCAGATTGTCTAAAAGAAAAAGGAACATTCCAGGATGCAAGTGTGAGCGGACTAACCCTACCAGTCTCACGAGTGGCGTGGTGGGGAGGAGGAGGGGAAAAGAGAGCGTCTTTGTTTCAGATTTGGTTATTTTGGCCGTGAGTTTTTTGTCGAAAGCCACGGTTAGCCTGCAGACGGCGTGGGTCCCCAGCATTTGTTTAGGGCACCTTCTCAAGTACCTGTTCCCTCGTGGGTGTGAGCAGTGTTCTCTCTAAATAGGGCTGCCCAATTGTCCCAGACGGCTGCCGAACTCAACTCTGGGCCAAGACTTTTGTCTAGTGGGAGGACGACCCGAGTTAGTCTGGACCTACCTAAAACATTGCCGAAGGACTTAAAGCGCGGAGAAATTGGGATAGGGGAAGGGTAAAGAGATAGGAAGCAGAGCTTTTTCGTCATTTTCAACGCGAACTAGTTGCTGAAATATATAGAGAGTGAGCGAACAAATTCAAACGAACGGCAGTTGGCGTACAGCAAATACGAACAAAAACAAGCAGACTAAGGGCAGACGGGAAAGAACGAGTAAGGGTAAGGGCAGACAGAAGAAAAATTCAACGGAACGGCATTTAGCTCACATTAGGTGGGCTAACTCATGAAATCTCAACAGCAATTCCGAAATGGGTTTCCCTTTCGAAATGATTAATTAAGTGGGGTTGTAAAACCAATCATCATGCAGCATGATTATATAATAATTCAATTACTCTAGGACGTTGGCTTTCGAAAAAACTTCCCTTCGGCTGCATCCAAATATCATGCTCCGTAAAAAATGATTATTTAAGTAGCATGCACTTTTCATTGATTTTCGAGGCCCTTAAAGATTCAATTATCTTTCATGGAAAACATGCATAAAAATATTCATTCTTTTGCTCATTCAGTAGAAGATTACGTCTTCTTTACTTTTACACTCGAAGGAAGGGTATAATTCAGTTTTAAAAAGTTTCTAATTGTGAAATTGTTAATACCATGGAATGGCCCTTCATAAAACGTCATGTCTCTGTATTTACCAGTGTGGCTTGCAAATGTAACAATGTGGCCTAAATCCACTGCTGAATTTTATGAACCCTCTATGGTTCCCCTTTATTACGATAGAGAAATGTGTGGTTTTCCGTACGCGGAAATTATACAGCTTGTAGTTTGGGAACCCTGAATGCAAGTGTAACGGCAGGTTGGGCTCAAAATTATCCTGGAATTGGAAAAGTTTTATAAAACGTAATTTCCTACCGCATGAGCAAAAGAATGAATATTTTTATGCATATTTTCCACGAAAGATAATTGAATCTTTAAGGGCGTCGAAAATCAATGAAAAAGTGCATGCTACTTAAGCAATCATTTTTTACGAAGCATAGCCGAAGGGAAGTTTCTTCGAAAGCCAGTGTCCTGGGGTACTTGAATTTTTATCGAATTATGCTGCAGATGACTGGTTTTACAACCCCACTTAACTAATCTTCTCGAAACGGAAACCCATTTTGGAATTTTTGTTGAGATTTCATGAGTTGGTCCTCTTACCGTAGAACAAGGACAAACACAAACTAGTAGACAGAATCAGACAAACAAGGACAAGCAAAGTAAAGACGACAGAGCAGTGTTCACTTACCTGGGACTCACTTACCTTGTGGCCTCATGTGATGTTACTGATCAAGGCTCCTCTCGGAGATACCGAGGCGGCGATCAATCCGGCCGGCGGAGCCGACTTACCGTGTGCGGAGATGCACGCACGGACACCCTCATCTGGTCTAGCCCGCCAGTCGAGACGGTTACCGGGGTGTGGCCGCTAGGCATAGCCTAGCTCCGTGAAGTCATATTGAGAGTTGGGTGCCAGTTAATGGACTATAGACGTAGTCTGCACCTGCAAGCAAGTGGGCGACCTACTGCAACCGTCACGCGGACCTACAAATGGACACAATATAGTCCACATAAACACACTCACATATATAAGTGTCGCAAATCAGTTAAGACGGAGCAGTGACAGCCTGACTGTCAGCTAGCCAGTCCTTCACTCCACACAAACACACACAACTGGGCAGACTGTGTGGACTGAGTTGAGGCGTCGGTCGGCAGCCTTCCGAGCCACAGCGTTTGGCGCACCGTGATAGCCTCAGACTCCTGTCACACATGCAGCAGAGAAACGGCATGGATACGGAGTCGGGAAGCAAGCTGCTCACATTCATGATGCGGGTGATGGCGGGTGATGTGTAATGTGGTTGGCGGTTGTCTGCCGCAGGTTTTCGTGAATGCGTATGTGACCTAGTAAGTACTTAGGGTGAGTGAATGTACGGGGTCGGTGAGTGCTGTTGAGGCGGGCGCGGTTAGTGTAGATTGGTGCTCCAGGCACTGGCTCGTCAGCCTCTGTGCGATGGTTTCGCAAGTGACCAACCAGGACTATGTGTGAAGTGAATGGGCAATTGCAATGAGGGCAGGTATGAGCCGATTCTACATCGCTGGTGGTGGGAGTGTTGCTGTTGTTGTTGTTGTTGTTGTTGATGATGATGATGATGATGATGATGATGATGATGATGATGATGATGATGATGATGATGATGATGATGATGATGGTGGTGGTAGAAGGCGATGTGAAATAAAACGTGACCCCATCGGTGGGGGAAGTGCGTGGAACCGTGATGGTGGTGATGCTGGTAGCGCCGGTCGGTGCAGAGCTTGGAGCAGCGCGGATGATGTCGGTGAATGGTGGTGGCGGGGCAGCGACATTGTGGTCAGCGGTGACGGGGGTGGAGGTCGGAGCGAGGTTTGCGGCAGGGGACGAGGGTGGGAGAAGAGGTAGTCGTTGTCGGATCGATGGCACATTGGGTCCGAAGGTGCTCAACGAGACCGGTAGGAGTCCTTGCTCGAGGTGTCCGTTGAGGCGATTGAGGAGTATGCCGTCTAAGACCTTTCTGGCGATGTTAGGTAGTAAGATACTTCTGTGATTGCTGCACGGTTGCCGGTTGATTTTGCGCTTGTAGAAGTGAATAATGCTTGCATCCCTGGAGCTCTGATGAACTTGTAAACAGTGTCACATCTCCTGAAAGAGCGTCGTGATTTGGTTCATCAGGCGGTGGCCGTCTTGTTTGTAGAATTCGGCTGGGATTTTGTCAGGGCCTGATGCTTTTCCGTTGGAGAAATGTTGCACGATTCGAATGGTTTCTGGAAGGGAGGGCGGGAGATCCAGGCAGACTTTGGTTTCTACTTGGGGGAGCTGGTCGATGGAGGCGTCGAAAATTGTGGAGGGGGTGATTAAGGACGCTTCTGAAGTGTTCGGCCCAGCGCTTCAGATATTGCGACTACTCCGTCAAAAGCGTTGATCCATCAGAGCTGAGAAACAGGGCAGTTCCTTTGGTCGGGGGCCGTAGTTCGCCTTGATTGAAGTGAAGAAATTCTCTGAGTCGTTTAGGTCGGCGTATGCCAGGATTTCTTCGGCCTTTCGGGCCATCCAGCAGTCCTGCATTTTTCACAACCGCTGCTGTGCTAGGCGGCAACATTGGTAGAAGGAGACTCTATGCGCATCGTTTGGGCGGTCCAGGTAGTCTCCGTGCAACCTGCTCTTCTAGACCAGCAGGTTGCTGATGACGGCATCATTTTCGTCAAACAGTCCTGGTGATGGCGATGTGCGTGGCGGAGGACAGACAGGACGACCGAATGAGCGGCATCCCGTAGTCGGCATCATCGAGTCTCGACGGAGGCGTTCTCATCTACAGCTGGCATGTGGTTGTTGAACTCCAAACGGTGAGCAGACAACTACGACGAAAAGATATTCCGCTTATCTGGGGGTTGCTTAACTTGAGGCCTCCTGCGAGCTAGCAGACGGAGCTTCATCTTTGAGATGACGAGGCGGTGGTCCGTCCAGCATCGGCGTTGCAGATCGCCTTGGTCACCACCACGTCTTGTTGACCTCGCCATCGAACGAGGACGTAGTCCAACAGCTGCCAATGCCGCGGTATCGAATGCGTCCAAGTCGTTCTCTTCTCCCGTAATGACAGTCGAAAGAATGCGTTGGTCAGCGGGAGGCGGCGTTTAGCGCAGGTCCACGTGAAAAGAAGGCCGTTGTCATTGCAGCCGGCAGTTCCGTGAGGACTCGGGACTCCCCTCTAGGCAGAACAGTCTGTCACCAAGGACAATCAACTTGTCCACCTTCGTCAGTCACGTCAAGAGAGTGTGCAGGTCTTCCTAGAACATTGTCTTCATCTCGTCTGGGTTGGTCATTCTTGAGGCGTAGGCTCTTGCAATGGTGGCGAATTTGCCATCCCGGAGAGACAGGCGGAGGCTCATCAGGCTATCTTTGATGCTCTGCGGTAGACAGGGCAGTCGTTCCACGATGTCATCCCGGATGGCAAAGACTACGCCTGCGTCACGTCGCTCAGGCTTGGGGCGACTGCTCCAGAAGAAAATGTAGCGGACACCCACCTCCTCCAGTTGGCCTTCTTTGGAGAACCGGGTCTCACCGAGTGCAGCGATGTCCACCTTGTAGCGTGCCAATTCCCGATCGACTAGCGCCGGTCTTCGTTCCGGTCGATTGTCCCTTTGCTTATCTAAAAGGGGACGAACATACCCGGCCGCCAGAGTGAGCGAACTCACCCTAGCTGCCTGTGAGATGGGGAGGCGGTGAGGAGGAGGAGGAGGAGGAGGAGGAGGAGGAGGAAGGGGAAGAAGAAGAAGAAGAAGAAGAAGGAAAAAAGAAGGAGAAATAACAAGAGGGAGGAGAAGAAGAAGGAGAAGAAGAAGAAGAAGAAGAAGAAGAAGAAGAAGGAAAAGAAGAAGGAGAAAGAACAAGAGGAAGAAGAAGAAGAAGAAGAAGAGGAAGAGGAAGGAGAAGAAGATGAAGAAAAATGGGAAGAGAAAGAGAGAGAGGGAGAAACTAAAAAACAACGACTTCGAAATAAGAGTATCTACCAGAAAGCAGACGGGGAACGCTGGTGGACTAACTGATGAGCCGGACCCTTCGCAGCTGTGTCATGCAGCGGCAGAGTATCGACGAAAAACGTGTGTATGGGCTTTTGGCTAGTACCTGTACTGTTAGTATGGGATCTCCTTTCCCTAAATAGTATTTTACCTTGTGTTTTTTCGACCGCATGTTGAATAGTCCGAGGGCCACGGTCTGCGCGCAGATGTCGTGAGCCAAGCTTTGTTTAGGGTACCATATATAACCGCTCCCCTTGAGGGCAAGGTAGCGGTCTTTCTAAATAGGGCTGTTTTGTCGCGCCAGACGAATACCTCTCCCCACTACAGGTTACGGACTTTAGTCAGAGACAGAACAGTGGAGATGCAAGCGCGGACACCCTCAAGTGGTTCAGCCCGCCGGTCTAGGCGGTTACCGGGTTGTGATTGCTAGACAGAGGCTAGCTCCGGGGTGTTATGAGGGAGAGTTGGGTGTCAGTTACTTGGTGCTAGACGTAGTCAACACCTTCAGGTGAGTGAGTGACCTACTATGGCCTTCACATGGACGCGCAACTGGACACCCCTACATCCAGTATGAATACATATACGTTTGCACATATACATATGTATGTATACGCACCGATGCTACCAACATTTGAAATCATTTGTCTGGCTGTATATTTCTGATAATTCATTATTACTTTTCGGTACTTGCCTTGCCGATTTTTTTAAAGTAATTCCGCTGCTTGTAATAAAGAGAGAGTTCAAAGGCGCAGACGCAAATGTCCCTCGAATAGATTGGACTTAATTGAAGATTGAAGATGAGAGAAGGTAGAAGAAATTAGGCAGTGCAGGAAGTGGTAATGGAGAAAATTGAGAAGACGTGAAAAGGTGGCGAAGATGTGCATGTTAGGTGGAATATCTACTCACAGGAAACACTACTTCTCACCGAGGAGTGTTATTAAAGCTTTAATATATACAGGGCGGGATGCTAGTATGGGTTTTTGTTGTGATTGTGGGACACACGGATCATAGGATCGTGGATAAATAGTTCCACGCTAACCTGTTTCACTGTGGATTGTCTTGGTACCAAAAATACATGGAAAGGCAATCTTCACATAGAGACTAAGACAGTTTAATCTGGTAACCGATTTCAGGGCTTGGTAACGAGTGGTGAAAAACTCCCCTATCTCATCACTATACTGTTGGAGGCTGAAACAAATTATAAGGACTTCTCAAAGGCTGAACATGTGACCGCGCCAGAAAAACTTCGCATACTACTAGCATGGTCACGATCACCTCTGTTTACCTTTGTTGCTTCCGGTCCATTCTATGGACCTCGTCGACTGACTCAGATACGGCGTGACCACAACGCGACGTCTATCAATAGTTTCGTCTTACTCGATTAGCTGCCGACGGACTTGTATCGGGTGCTCACCTACATTCCGCAGTGTCACTTATAACAGTTATAGATGGGTTCCGTCTCCAGTGGCTCTTGTGCTGTTTATAAGTTCCCAATTTGTCTCTCTGAATGTTTATTTGGGAACTCGTTACTTTCGTCTATCTCCTGCCGCCTGAAGAATTCTCGGCCAAAAGCGCCTATTATTTTTAATGTTATTCCATATATCTGTAATCACTTAATTTACTCTATAGGACTTGGACATTTGATGTTTTGCTGTGGCGGAAAACAAGTCTGTAAGGTCTTTCTTTTAGCGGACTTCATAATCATGTCTTTTTCTTCAACCATCCCCAGATTGTTCTCTCCTCCTCCTCCTCCTCCTCCTCCTCCTCCTCCTCCTCATCCTCCTCCTCCTCCTCCTCCTCCTTAGTCGCCTTCCCTTGCCTTCTCTTTTACCTTATCTGCATCCTTTATCCTTCTTCGGCCTTTACTGGCATCATTTACTTTTGGCTGCCAAACGTCATATTTTGGCTGGAAGTTGCCCTGTATATGATGTTCATTCCCTATACAGACGGAAGTATCAATGCGCACTTCTGACCTCTGAAGACGCAGCCCACTTTTGACGCCTCGAGAGAGCTGTGAGCTGTTTGCAAAAATCACTACGAGTTTAAATGCAGGATGCGTCATAGTGTAATCAACCTAAAATGCTGCCTAGGCGTTTTGCTCACGACATTTCAGTAAAGCGGCCGTTGGTGCAAGAGGGCTGGATTTTTAGTCGGTCTTTTTTGTTCTTTAAATTATACTCGCTCAGATATTCATTTTTCTCTAAGAAGTACGTCACAGGACAAAAATCGGTCAGATGTGATTATGTAGCCCCACCTGAAGTAAACAAACCCCAGCCACCTGTAATATGGGGCCGCTGGTAATAGGGGTTTTTACAGATGAGGCCGGGGAACGCACAGGCTGTGAGGTAAAGTAGTTGTATGCAAAAGAAAAGCTATTGGGAATGCGCGGTTGTACTGTGTGTGGTTAAGAAATAGTTGCCCTGAACCCTATCCCTAGCGTCCAATCCTAACCCCTAACCCTAACCACTGACCATAACCCCACCCCCAACGTTATTGTGTCCACCAAGTGGGGCTACATAACCACATCTTACCCGAAAAGCCTTCGTGAACGTGTCTGAAACGCATTCCATTGAAGCCACCAGCTAGGCCAACAGCCAAAGCAATACGGATCTAACGGAATATAGTAGCCCACATCATATATTTCTAATATTGCTGTTCTACTATAATGCATATTGGTTAATGGGCGTGGTTCTGACTAATCAAAAACGCTCTTTGCATCAAACAAGTAACCTAATGCATTTGTAACTACATTACTGAGGAAACTTAGTTTATCATATTGCATTTCAAATACTAATGATAACTTGACTTAAAGACCGCTTAGGCAAAAAATTAATTTCGCTAAGGCACGGGACTGTTATCCCTCGTATTACGGGATAAATTCTAGGTAGTTTGGAGTAGGCTAAGTGTAAGTGTTATGAGGGCCAATGCTGGGGCTATGGTTAGAGTTTAGGTTGGTGTTAGGATTGGGATGAGGGTTAATTTAGAACATGGGGATGGGTACCTCCCAGGAATTTAGCCTAAAGTCGTCGTAGATCAGGAATTCTTATTCCCGTGTCCTCCATTAATTTCGAAATGACTACATCAAAGCGAATATGCGACTACTATGCGATAAATACATCCGAGTCATGTGCTTGCAGACGGCCCTACTTACAATCTTCAAATAACATATTTTTAGTCCTAATAGACGAGCCGAAAGTTGTCGATTAATTCACATATCAATAAGAGAATTATTTTTTTAGTTTTGCGGTGCAGAACTTAAATGATTTATCGTAAAGGGTTGAGTCGTCAGCAGTGAAAATGACATGTACCTACTGATTTATTGGGAAGACATTAACTGTAGTCCCTGGCTGATTTCGCAACCGTAACACTAGGCACTTAAATTAATTAAAGAAGACTTCTCAATAGATGGAGGTCACCTCAATAACCAAACTTCGTCGAGGCTACTAAAATCGAGACCCCTGCTAGTTGGTGAGGACTCATATTTTTAAAAATTTTACAGCCTCATTCAATACTCGTGAGATGCTTTGGTAGGGGCCTTAATTTTTGGCCTGGCCATTTGCGTTTTGAGTATAAAATTGAAAATTCCAACGCGTCCGATTTGTTTTTCGCTGTCTTCGACATGCCTTATGACTTAAATTGCCACGAATGTAAGTGGTTAAAATTGAATTTAGCTGAATAGACTTTGCCAATATGGAAACAGTCAGGTAATCGGTGTCCGTGAATGGATCTGGACCGCCGACCACAGAGTTTCCCTCGGATACAATATGCACCCAGATACAGGCGGATGGCTGCCAGCAGGACAAATAGTCGATATTTCCCACTTACTACTCGCACAGCTAGCCAATTTTCCAGCTTGGGGATTGTTCTGGTTGGACTGCAAAACCTTAAGGTTTTTTTGCATTGCATTGCAAAAAACACACGGAATTCTGTGTTGTATGTCATTTGTTTCATCTCATAATGATGCCTTAAGGGTAAAATAAAGAGATATCAGCTTCAGTGGGGACGTTTGTGTTTTCAGAATTTGCACTGCTAACCTATGGCAGGTTCTTTTCGCGTTAGTTGGCAGGAAGGGCCACCTAAAGGGCTGATCCATGGCTTGTTGAAGCGCCTCATACTAACGAGATTTTGAACGCAATTTCGGTGACACTCTTCAGCTATCCTCAAATTTAGGCAAACTGTACAACTGCCTGAGCACTGGAGCCTTTCTCAACACCTCTCGTCAAATATCATTGCGCAGCACGCTACCCCACAATATCACCTATCTAGAAATTCTAGCCTACGCATTTTACCACAAAGACCCCCAGCATATTTAGCAACATCTGTGTCCCCTAGAGTTCGAACAATATTGACCTCAGCCCTTTCTGTCGTTGCACTCTCCTTCTAAGGTCCACAGTCTATTTGAAAGTTGATTGTTCTGTTTATTAGTGTACTACTGTCGACGCATCCTTTTTAATGCGGTAGGAAAAAGTACTGCAATCAGCACTCAAACTGCTGCCAAAATTACTTTATTCAGTATTCTAATGGAGGAATTGAAAACGGACTCTTTCTTGCCATGGGATTTGCCATCCTCACTGCTCGTCAGCGAGGCAAAAGAACTCCGAATCGCTAGTGAAGCATTTTGCCTAAATCTCAAAGAGGCTGACAAGAAGCCTAGGAAGCAAGCCATTTCGAACATGCTGCCTTCCGTCAAGAAAATCCTGGAGTCCTCGGCAACGTTCAAAAAGTTGAATGAGAGAGGAGGGAGGATAAAGAAGCTGCGACGCCTGAATCTGCTGCTGGATCGCATGCGCACATGCCTGAATGAATTACGGAAATATAATCAGAGTTCGGAGGCTTTGATGTCAAGTTTCAGCAGGCCCACTGTATTTGAGATTGTATTAAGTCCTTTTATTTTCTTTCAGACGAGGAGTAGCATAAGTGTAGTTTTGAAATCTGAGAAAGACCGTCTGACTAGCATGCAAACGCTTGTAAACAAAAAACTAGATATTCTTCAAAAGATACTGCTTAATGAGGAATCCATCTTTCGGAAAATTGGATCGCATATAGATCTGTAAGTTCAAATGATCTATAAATACTGAAACTAATTCAGTTCAAACATTACTAGCTTCGTCAGAGACATTGGAAGGATTCAGCAAGTAAAATTTCGATCTTTCTGTACACCGTCTTTATCATTTCGCTGAACAGTGCGAACTAGTAGAGTCAGACGAAGTCGTATTGGCTGTTGCAGAGATATTTGACATTACTGAGAATACTCCAAAAGTAGTCAACAACCTGTTGATAGACGTCAGCAATACATTTCAGGAAATGAAGGCCAAGTATCAGGCAGAAGCAGTAAACACTGTCCTAATATTTACCAAGACTGTTAGGAAAGCCAACTTGCAGAACTAAATAGAATGAAAAGACAGCTGGAGAAAAGTTCAAGTTTGATCGAAAAAAGCGGAGTCGTAAGTTCGGATCTTCTCGTAGTCTTTGGGGTGGTTGCAGGTTTTTAAAATTTTCTTTGATAAGGTATTCAATGCAATTTCCTTCGGAGTTCCTTTTTAGATAATCATCCGAATTGACGTCTTATTTTGAGTAAAGCCACTTTATTCGGCGTTTATGTATTTCCACTCGTAAACGTCCCTCTTTTAAAAGAATTTCAAACATTTCATGATTTTCACAGAAATTGAAAACAGGCTATCAAGCTAGTAATTTAGTAGGACACTTTATTCAAGCAGAGTAAGAACTCACTACGTGAGTGAACTCTCACTGACCTCTACTTCTGCCATTAATAAAGGTACTTGCAACATTTTCTATATTGCGCTTACCGAAATGAACACCGGACTCGAAAACGTTCGATCTTTTTACCGTACTTAAAAGCAAGACCGAGTTATGTTTAAACTTTCAATTTAGAAACCCAGCAAACTACACTTGGAGAACATACGGCGATTATCATCGACAGAACGGAGACTTTGGACAGAATATAGGTGTAATTCATCCGTCGCCCAACTTCTCTCAAAATTCATACAGGAGCGGAACAGATGGACTATTTACGTGAACAAATTGTACTCTTCCGGCTATTTCAAAATAAAGGCTTAAGCGTGTGTTTATGTCGTGGCCTGGATCTACTGAAAGTTTTTGGTCATTATTCATGAAAATAAGGAGAACTTCTTTTTTGCAAACTTTTGTACGATTAAGTCGATTCGCTTAAGATCACCATAAAAGTCCGACTATTTAGAACGCGCAAGCCCATTTACACTTTTGTGCAAATTGAGCCTTAAACCAGTCCTTCAGTCCACATCATGTCAGACCACTAAAGTCCTTGACTGCATACTTCTACCGTCGATCGATTTATCTAGTTTGACTAAACCACTTTGAACATTAGAGCGAGGGTATTTCGGGCGGAAGACTGTCACGTAAATAACTAAGCGACTAGTTCTATAACATCCTCCAAAGACACAGCAATAACATTAACGATTGGGCTTCTAGTTTCGAAATCCCACACCATCCTCGGAATAATGCTTTGCCTAGCGTGCCTGTTCTGCAATTTGTTCCTATCATCGCCCAAAAAGAATGTATCCACATTTCGAATGGAATATAATTTTTACATATCCAAACTTTCACTCGATTGTGAAACTTTCGCAAATTTACAGCATATACAGCTGACGTAGTTAAACATTGTAACACTTAAAACAAATCTTACGAAAAACTGGGGCAAATAGGAGACGGTTACTGGAGAATCATGTATCCCCAGATAGCATTCTACTACCCGCATTGCGGTTTCTGATTGTCTGTGCTCTTACGGTGCTAATTCTCTGCCACAGGCAGTGTTATAATCGTCCCCTCTACGACTCTTTCAAAGGGAAATTTCAGCATTTTCCATTTACTAAAGAATTGAAATAACATGCATTAACAGTAAGTTTGCTGCGTCCATAGCAAACTAACTGTTGTGTACTTCGAAAGTTAT
The DNA here is from genome assembly GCA_902702965.1 of Spirometra erinaceieuropaei. NCBI lineage: Eukaryota > Metazoa > Platyhelminthes > Cestoda > Diphyllobothriidea > Diphyllobothriidae > Spirometra > Spirometra erinaceieuropaei. Next base: position 114,752 of record CACRXP010000695.1, on the reverse strand, counting down.
AGCATACTAATTCGCATAGGCTAACTGCCCAACAGTTAAACAATGGAAGACTGAGGTTTTGGTATCTCATCCCTACTTCCGCTTCATTACTCGGGCAGCTTTCATGGTCCACTTACTGTTGTTAATACATTTTTTTCGTTTCTCGAAAATTTTCGACCGAAATTTCTCTTTATTGTTATCTGTGCCCTGTAGGTTAGGGAAATGGATCTCCCGTCCCTAGAAACAATCAGTATTCCAAGTTTTTTTAAACTTCGACCATTTAAATGGCAACTTGTCAGAAAAAAATCGAGAACGGAATTAATCATATGCGCCAGTGTGACTCATGTGGTGGACGCTCTGCAAGCGGTTTACTTGCTTTTATCGCTAGCATTTCTCCTCAACGAAGAATAGGAATTCCCGTCTCCTACGTTTAAATTTGTGCCATTTAGGTTTAATAGTAGAATTATTTGTAAACTGGTCAAAAATAGACATAATATCATATATGCCTACTCAGTGAACTGCTGACGGAAGGGTTGGTACGAAAGTTATTTGCTGTAGATATTTGTATACGACTGGATTTCCGGTCCTACTATGGTTCTCTAGATGACAGGAAATCCATAGCTGAGGGGCACTCACCGATCGTTCTTACGGAACTCACTCATCTCGTTTTGCCTTACGGACTCTCTCGAGCCCAACCAGCAGCCGCACAGCGGCGCATGCTATAGACAGAGTGATATTACCGCCAAAGATGGGGGGACTGGAATGGTCATTTCTGGCTTATTAGCCATCGTCAGCCGTCGTCTGTGAGAACGATCGGTGAGCGCCCTTCAACCATAGTACATTCACGATCAAAACCGGCAGGGCAACGAGCGCGTTGCTCAGTGGTTAGAGGCGTTTGACATCTAACAACCAGGTAGCGGGATCGAGCCCCAGGTGTTCCGCACTTCGGGGTTGGGTATGACTGGCTGACGACGGCTAATAAGCCAGAAATGGCCATTCTAGTCTCCCTTGTCTTTGCCGGTAGTAACATTCTGACACGAAATCTGTCCGCAAATTAACATAAACTATGAAGATGGGGAGTTAGGCAAATTTCGTTTGACTTGCCCGGCGCTGCCAGTCAGTCATGGGAGCATCACTGACGTGGGAATGGACCATTTTTATTTTCAGCTGATATCGAGATCCACCTCTCGCCAGAGCCACGTAACGAGAGCTTTTGGACAAATTATGTTTGAAAACCCCAGAATTAACCTAGTTGCTTGTGTTAAAAGTCCATGAGGAATTCTGCAATATGCCACCAAGATCTGCTTAGGAGGTTCCACAAGTACACCGAAGGAATGTATGCTGCGAATCCTAGTAAGCTCTTGATGCAAGTGGTATGTTGTGAGGGTCCTAAACTCGAAACTACCAGCGCTTTTGACCAGAACGGCCCTGCTGAGCACATGCTTTTGCTTACAATATTTTGTTTTCAGTTTCTGTTCAGTAGAAAGTCATGAGGATTTTAAGGGACACTCATCGTCTCGCTGTTACGTACGACTTCGGGACAAACTGTCTGCACACCAGTTTGCTTTGTTTCTATAACATGTTCGAAAAAACGAAAAGTAACCAAATTTTGGATAGTTTATATCAGAGAAAAGCCCAAGACTAAAGTCGATACGCGAAACAAGACTCATTGTTCAAATGAAGAGCTGTGTATCATATAGCGAACGTTTGAAACTCAACAACCTTTGGTTATTCCTGCCATTTAAGCAGTTTACGAACGACTGTGGAAGGAAGTTTACTACGACGGTCAACCAAACTTTAGTTCTGATGTGCGGTTTTATATTTAGCATCAATTTTCAAGCAGCGTTGGAGATTCCGTGCGTGGGTAAACGGTGACGTTAAGACCTTAACTCTGTTCTAGTCAAACACTCCCTCTTCATAAGGAGGCCTTAGCCAGAGTTTCGGTTTTAAACATCTTTCGCCATGAGTTGTTGCACTTCTGTAATAAAGATGAGTGCGGCAACCCAGAATTTGAGAAGCCTGTGGATACTACAGGGTCGACACGCTTCCCAAATTCGGATAAAATTTGGACAGAATACCCGCCTTATTATCTTTATACACTTCAATGTTTCCATCCGCCAATTCACCTAGTTTGATGCACCATCTAGACAAATAACGTTTTAAAGAAAGAATAGCCTGTGCACAGTTGATATGTAGTTTATAATAACACCGATACTGAAGTAAAAATACATATTAA
>CACRXP010000695.1:91911-108243 GCA_902702965.1 Spirometra erinaceieuropaei | reverse complement strand
GACCAAAATACAAATCAGGCAGTGGTAACTCCAACAAGAGGTTTTACGTTATTTTTACCCTAATTGTACTTATACGGTGTTGATTACTCAATTTTGTTGAAAGGCGACTGCGAGAAGTCAGTGTGCATGGAGTCCGCCCAGTGCAAATCCAAATTGCAACACAAATGATCATCGTTTTTACAGCGAGTCAAAGTCCTACAGACACTTGAGCGGTCTTGGCTGTAAAAAGAGAAGATTTTCATTAACGCGGCTGCCATCAGCCATAAAATCTGGAGGCCATTAAAAACCCGGTCTGTCGGGAGTTGTTTTTCGAGGAGCATGACTGCGCACCTGACCGATTTTACTGATAACAGGATGCAGATGTGCCGACTGGCTTGTTAAAGAAGTTATATGCAGTATGCAACAAATGTGCAAGCGGAATGATTGAATAAGTTGCAGCTGACATAGTCGGCATTCAGATGTAAACAGCCGAATTCGTGACCAAGACTAAAGGTTCGACCAATCGTTTGAGTGCACTATTCCTGCTTCTTATAAGCAGGAATGTGCCGATGGTTATTTTTGATGACTAGCATGTTTCTGTCAACTTTGCCAAAGCCAATATGCATTCTGTTCAGAAGTTGGATTATGTTTGTAGACCGTTTACTCCTGTGGTACTGTAGTTGTGTGGACGTTCGCTAGAAAGGATAAACCGAATGGCGTAAATGTTACCATCGAAGTAATATGAATGGCCAGTCTGTCCTACATAAATTCTACAAAATAGAATAAAAAAAAACAAGTTGTGCCAATCGTGATAAAGATCAGATAGTCGCGCCTTCGGTATTAGGGGACGCAACAACCTACCTAAGACGAAGATAACTTTCGCGTTGTTCAGTTTCGCCTCCGGCATATCTCCAGTGGTTTTGAATGAGAAACAAGAGACTTTCGACTGACTCTCAACTGAAACCAGTAATAGATTTTTCCCCGTTGCCTACTACTGGTGAGTTTTTTTGTGCAGCAGCTAAACATGGTTGACGGTTACGCTTCCAGCGCGTCCATTTAAACTGCCCAATGAGATCACAGGCTGGTCTAGCCACGCGCCTTGATTCGATCAGGGAATTCAATATTCCTAGCGCGTGTGACAGTGGTTGTGACCAATCAGAAAAGCTAGATTTCGGTCCTAAGCATGAAGATATAGGCCCTCTTGTACATGACAGGCGAATAGTTTGTCCCTAGCGCGTCGAGCTTAAGCGCTGTTGTGCGTAACTCTGCCAAATACTGTCCAAATGATGCGGGTTAAGTGACACTTGAATGGCTGGACTGAAACGGTTTCGGTTATTAATGCGGAACGTTTGTCACACCGTAGCGGTTTGAATGCTGCTCCAACTTTACCTAAAGCGGGTCTTGATATCCACTTTAAGCCATCAAAATATCGAAACTTACATAAATAAGCTGAATGTCGTCTGCTGGAAGTACTTTTAATCTCTTCGTAAATCTAGAAATAGACACGCCTGTAAGTAATTGAAGTAATTACCAGGGCCCTTACACTCTTGACGGTTTGGTTGATCAGAAATTAACTACAGTAAAGGAAGTTCTCAGGGCAACATGATTTATGGTCTTCCACGTCATCTTACAAGGGGAAGACTAGGTTGATTGATTAACAACCTGCCATTAGAACATAAAGTCCCCTGCAGTAAACAAAACATTCGAAGGTATAAGTGACCCGGCTATTGACCTCATTCTTCAATTCACTATCCTTCGCCAGCTTTTGACACAAATAAGTCTTTCGCGAAATTTTCTAAAGCATCTAGTCATGCGTCTTATGGTTTCCAAAGAAAGGTTAAAATATGCAAAAAGAAATATAGTATTCGGTCCGGTTCAGGAAAGCATTCTGATTTCTTTCTGAAAAAAATTATAAAGCGGTGTACGCTTGATGTTTGAGCTTAATAAACCACCGGAAATTCGATCTCTCTGTTTTGCTACAATAAAAACTTTCCTGAAAATTATAAGACATTTTTTGCATTAGCAGGATGGACCAGCTGTATAGTTGCCGATGCGGCACTTTCTTTTTTGAGAATAGCTGATTGTTGTAGAATCAGAAACAGAAACCCGGTATCTGCTGGATGCAGGAGAATGCAATCAAAGACATTTATGAAGAAAATGCCTGTCGCGGTTCCATCTTAGCCCCTCCTTTAATTCATAAGCATTTTCTTTCTTTATACAGGGAAATTACTAGTTCTAGCGAAAAAAACGAATCTTCCTCTGCTTATACGGGCTGTTTCAAAACGCCTTCACCGTAGCAGGTTTGCATGTCCTTGAGCAAATTGAAGTTCTCTCGCTAAAGTATAATTTGAACAGTAATTACGTCTGACTTTTTATTCGCGTGACTACGGAGTTTGGAGATTTCCCGTTAAAATATTTTTTATCTCAAAATTGGGATTATTCTCCCATGTCTTGAAGGACTAAGAGTAAAACTGAACTTGCTGAAGTTAAAGAATTATATGCTCACAATGGCCAGTGCACGTAATCCGGTAGTTTTGCTCTGAGCCTGTGTTAAAACTAAAGACTGAATAGTGACATCCAAGTTTTTGTGTGCAAAGATCACCTAGGAAACATGCATTGTCCGTCAACTTCATAGATCAAATACAAGTGCTGGTTTCATAAGTTTGTAGCATGATTTAAATGTTTAATAAAAATATGCGCATTTTCACAACAGACTAGTCAACAATCAGTAATTATTCGCTTCAACTGACAATCAGATAGGTCATGCTAAAGAAAAAAGATCTCATTAGACATTGGAAGCATGCGGGTACTATGTATGATTTGTGGCATAATAATCAGCCTGGTTATTTTCTAACAGACGCGTGATATATTTAATTGGGAGCATCTAAATAAGGATGTTTTAGTAATGCTCACAGACACAAATTACAAGATTTGAAACTCTGCCAAATTCCCAACGAATTGTCCATATGGTTAATGATTTGATCCAAATGGGACGTGCAGTTCGCAAATAAACATGGACTTTATTATGACATATGTCTACCCATCCATGTCCTTTTGAAACAAAGAATGAGGTTCCTTGGAAACCCTTTGAACATCGCTTAAACTGAAACAACTATAGTTGGGAGGCAAGTTACTCATGTAACACTAGTTTATAATCACGTGAGAATGGCGTTCAGTCGATCAAGACGTCGGCAGTCTCCTGCCAAACACAGATCCCAGACTTCACAACAGTCCATTTTCTAGAGGGCGCTCGATGGTAATCGTGATTAAGGTATGCCTGGCTGATGTTGATGAGGAAGTCGAAAATAGCCATTGCAATATCCACAACCTCATCAGTAACACATTTCAAAAATACCTCAAAAAGCATTTATGTTCGATGGTCGAATGCAAAGTAACCACCCAGAACTTGTGTTGGCTAGCAAAAAACCACTTAGGACTTTATTGTAGTTCTAACTGTGATCAAACAAAATAACAGTGCATTAGAAGAGTGTCAAGCTGAATTAGCGTTTTATGTGACCAAGCGTCCGATATTACGTAGCTAGAAACGTGAATTTATGCTTGATAAGGGGGGGGGCTGGAGCGTGCTGCATATGACTGCATGATTTACTGCACATCATGCTCATCTCACATGCCATGTTCACTAGTTTATAAGTCCACAGAGCTCACTGACAGCGGAGTTATAAGCCACAAAAATTAAAGTTGCCCTAAAGTTCGGTCTCGTTCATATGTTTCGACCTGTTAGAAATTTGTGCGGTAAAACCGACGTTTTGAAAACTAATCTGTTACTTGCTATGGGGCTTTATGTATCATCTTGCGGAGCTGTTAAATGCGAAATCATAAGACCCCTGCAGCAACGTAATTACAGAACTGAATTATGGTTTCAAATGGCATTAATGGGTAGTGAGGACACGAAAAAATATGGTTTTGATAGTGAAAATTTGCAATCATAATTTAAATTTGCCGGCAAAAGAGCCATGACGCTAACTGATTTGCTGAGTACCTAATCAACCTCCCGAATGAGCACCCTTGACTTCCGAACATAATAAAATTTAAATTATTAGGGGTAAAAAGTTTTTTCGGTTATTTTTTATTTTCACATTTTTACACACAATTCCTACCGCACAGATGGCCATACTATCCCCAACTAGCTGGTTCTACTGTTAGAAGCAGCATTATGTAAGCATCTTCAACCGCCTACTCGCGTCCTTACGCTTTGACCTGGGATACGTTGCGTTGAGTGAAATAATCACTGCTTTCTCAGAAACGGAGAGAGAGGAGAGAGAGGAAGAGAGAGAGAGAATCAAAGCATGTACGTCGCTATCACTCGCGAAGGGAAGAACGAAATCATACTCCACTGCACCGTTTGCGCATTGCATTGGGCGACCATGTCATAGGCGCCAATGTGGTCTGTAATTATAGCTACGTAAACCTCCAAGGACGGAGTCGAAGGCAGTCAGGCAAAGCGTTGCACGGACTCTTATTTCATGACTGTTCATAATGGTGAAATTATTTAAAAAAGGCGTCACATAGCAGACGGCGTATCGTCAGACTAAAGATTTCATTCTTATGAAGGGTGCTTCAGCGGTGATACTGCAACCTTCGCCAAGCCCCATCAGCGAAACTTGGCAAGTGCCAAATTGAAAATGTACTCAAGAGAGTCTTGTGCTCGGACTTACATTAATAGAGCAAAAGTAGCAGAGGCTGGCTCTTAACATTTTGCTCGAGATAAGTGTTTTTCAGTCACGCGATGACCATTCATTAATGGTTATGAGGGAAACTTTTAGACGTTGATGACTATCTAAACAGGGACTAACTGGGATTAAGTGCTGAAGAAATGGCGAGGTGACCACTCCGACAAAACACAATTATAGGACGTTGTGCCTGTATTTAGCTGATTTTATGCATTATTACCTTTAGCTGGTGGAAAAAGCACAGTTGATAATTCGTTATGAAATCGTAACCGGGAACGAAAGCATTCCAGCGGATATACTCAATCAGAGAATTACCACGGCCTTACACGTATTTGCTAAACTGTGGAACTTCATGCTAATGTATCATGAAGATGGTTTAAAACGAAATTAAATGGGCTAGGAAGGGCTTTTAATTAATTCCACTGTGCCGATCCCAATTCCGGACTACCTTGCGTGTTTATTTTAAGGAAGTTATTCATGACACTCATTGCTCCCCGGTATATGTGGTTTGATAGTCCCACCTGATGGAGACAATACTGAGGGGTTAATGTTAGGCGTTAATGTTAGGGGTCGGGGTTAGAGGTCAGGGTTAGTGGATAGGGTTTAGCATAAGGGGTTATAGTTAGGGGTTCGCGTAAATATTCCTCAACCTTTCAAAGTACAACCGCGCATTCCTAATAGCTTTTCTTTTGCATTAAACTACTTGACCTCGTCGCCTGTGCGTTCCCCGGCCCCACCTGTAAAAACCCCGATCAAACCGGTTCCATATTAGAAGCGACTGGGACTTGTTTGCTTTAGGTGGGGCTACATGACCACATCTAACTGTCTTCCCTAATAACTCTACTGTGAGCACTTGAGCTTATGATTTGCTGTGGCATAATTTTAACTGTTGCTTGCCATTTATCATAAAAATATGTCAGTCAGATCATGCTTATCGTAACAAATCATAGTTTTTATTTCGTTTGAAAAACCTAGCATCTCCGACAAAACACCCGTTGCAGTTAACACCTAAAATGGTAATATTTTCGTCCGGTCCAACATTTCTGATCCTAAATCAATTAAATCATAGTCTGATAACATACCTACGCGAATAAGTATCCCTCTTAGAATTGATTTAAGATCAAGTGCATCTTATTAGTAAACGTTCACTAATTATGAATAGACTAAGTTTGACGTATCAGGTTCGCTCTAATGATAATGAAATATATAAAGATGTAGAGCTGTCTAAATACTTAATATCTACTGAAAATGTCTAAACGAGGATATAATTCATTTTAGCGTCTGCCACGGCAGCTCTTATTTGGCGAACAGTAAAAGTGTGGTTCATCCATCGAAGCAGTTTCGTACTCGAGGCCAAACAGTTCTAACTCCAACAGGAAGTCATGTCACTTTCACTTGTTATTCCCTATCGATATCAGAAGAGATTTTATACATTAGGCATTTTGATGTACCATTCATATTCTTCTTCTAATGCAAGTTCTCATTGCCGGATTATTTTTCATATGCATCATATGCCTGTATTTTAGAAAATGCGAGAAGAAAACCCTCATACCTCACATTATCTCGCATCAAAATATCAAATATAGTCTTAACCTCACTAAACTACCAAAAATATATTCCTCCTGTGAGCTCCACCGTCGAAAGTGACGACGTACACCATGTGCCCAACGGAGTGGGCGCAGAACCAGCGGTTTGTGTATGAATTTGAGGCAGCATCTACGCATCCTCTCAACGCCCTCTCCCACCCACCGTCCAATGACAAGACTAAGTCAAAACGACTGGAGCTGGACTCGGATGCGTGGCTGACAAATCTAAACAGCCCGTCTACGAGTATTACACACGACCTACTCGCCATACAGTAGATCAGGTTCTCACAAAAACAAGGAAGCGGCTCGCGCCCTACATTCGGTAGAGTGCTTATTAAGGAGAATACATTACGTTTGACTCTCGGTTTTGGGGCCAGTCGCCCCATAAATACGCAGTATTGACATTGACGACTAAAACCCTTCATAACGAGATGGTCACAGACCGCAAATTTCACGTTATTTTCTGCATAATGGGAGCTTTAGATTTGTTGTAAATGCTATTATGCTAAACCGGTCATTTACAGTCGGGGTGAAAGGGATGGCAAGCAAAATCGTCGACACCTATGGAGTCCGTATCCGTGTGTCACTAAATACCATAATTCGACCTAAAATTTATCATCTTGACTCGGATAGCACTACAACTGATAGACCAGAAATGGCCGTTCCAGTCCCCTTGTCTTTGGCGGTAATATCATTCTGCCTATATCATGCGCCGCTGTGCGGCTGCTGGTTGGGCTCGAGAGAGAGCCCTTAAGGCACAACGGGACGAGTGAGTTCCGTAAAAGTGATCGGTAAGCGTCCCTCTACCATTGTACATTCACGATCGAAACCGGCAGGGCAACGAGCTCGTGACTCAGCGGTTAGAGGCGTTGGACTTCTAACTAGCAGATCGCGGGATCGAGCCCCAGGTGTTCCATACCTCGGGGTTGGGTACGACTGGCTGACGACGGTTAATGAACCAGAAATGGCTAGTCCAGTCTCCCTTGTCTTTGACGCTAATAACATACTGCAGTCTGCTTACCGGGGTTAAGGAAAAACTACCGGACAAGCCCGCTCCGTGCGTATCTACTTAGGAACATGCTTTTGTGAAGTAAAATGCAATGGTCGAATGAGCCGACGCTGGTTCAAAAGGACGCGGGAAGGCATATTGGCGGGAACAGGAGGGAGTGAAGCAAAGATGGTCAGTAGTAGACTCCAGTGACCGAGAAGATTTTACTGAAGCACTTCATATGGTCTTCAGAGTGTCATAAAACTTCAGAAGTCACTTCAACAATGTTTACTAACCACAACCAAAGCGACAGAAATCAGCCTGCATAGCCTGGTTCCATGCGAACAAGACAACATCGCGCAGAAATCACAGTTATCGTGACGTCCGGCAGATGCCGATATGTAATCGGCCCATCTAGGCGTGTCATACAACTTGGTCCCCACTACAAATGTGTCATGCCACGATGAAGGGTGTTTCCCGCGCAAGTGCCATGTGCACTTTCTAATATGCGGTGTTTCTCCGCGTCATCGTTGCTATTGCAAATTTCATCGCGCGCGCTTTGCGCAAGTACAGTATATCGTGCTGTTGATGACCACCGTTAGGTCCCCATGCAGACTAGATGCGATCGTCTGTATAGGTAGGAGGAAGTGTTGTGAAAGGTCTAGACCGCGCGCTTTTGCTGAAGATTTTCGTGCATGTGCATATGACTGAAAAAGATCCACACTGTATCTAAATGTTTTAGGCCAGTGTGGGCGGGTGAGGCAAATGCGAGGTGTGAATTTCTGGGCTCGAGAAACTGGTATGCCGGTCGCAGTGTGCTAGATTTGCAAATGACCGATCAGACCGTTCCAGAGCTATTTTATCACTCTCCGAATGGCTTGGGCACGATGAACGCTGGCTCTTTCCTGGACCTCGGTACCATCGATCTTTTCTTGCCACATCACCTTCAGTATTCTCCAAAATGTATTTGGTGAGGTTCATTTAACTCTCTTGCTTGTCTCTCGTACAATGTCCATGCTTCTACTTTTTACAATAGCACTGCCAGACTGTTATGCAGAAGCAGTTCTGAATAGAGTAGTTTTGCTTGCGAAGGCTTGGCTAGCTCCGGTGATCCGACTCACGAGTTCGTCATCAACAGTGATGTTTTTCGAAAGTGTTCTCTTCAGGTAAGATAATTTGTCCATTGGTGGTGAGACAAGCTCCGTTGACATTGATGTGGGGTACGTTTAAGTCATCATTTAACGCCTCAATTGTTTCATTACCACTGTTGTATATGTGTTGATAGTAGGACCGAATTTGGAGTAGTCGGAGACACAGAGGCTCATATTCCACTGCATGTCCTCTTCCGCTTTGGCGTTTAGCGCACATTCGTTCACGAACAAGTGGTCGTGGATGCTGGTCTTGGAGACTCTCAAAGATACCTGCCTGTGACGGATGTTGAACAGTTGTCCACGAGTTCGGTAGATGAATTTGATCCTCAACCGCTCCTCGCGGTAGATGCCCAGCAGCATTGAAGAGCATATGAGAATAAATAGGGTAGGGACGAACGCATGGCCCTTCATCCCATTGGTTACCGCAGTCGCCTTTGAAACTAACCGCCGTCTGTACTGTGTACCATCATTCCATCGTGCAGTTGTCTCATCATCTGCTTGAAATGCTCCACACATCTGAAGTTCGACATAATTTTCTAGAGCCCCTCACGATTTACTATGTAGAAATCCTCCGTCAGCCTCAGAATGCAGCGTAAAGACTTATCCGCACTTCCTGACACATTTCTTGAAGTTCTCGGATGCCAAATATGATGTTTGTGGTTCTACGGTATTTCCGGAATTCGCACTCTCTTTGTGGAATGGGCTCTTGCTCTAAATACTTTTTGGGTTTTGATTGGGAATCGAACAAGCGCATTACTAGCGATGTTGACAAAGAAGGTCTCCGATGCATACCGCCGATTTGTCTGTCTCCTTCGAGTTTGCGTGTGAATACTATAGATACGCCTTTGAATTATTGCGGCAATTGCCCTAACTGCCACAGCACTAGGAAAGGTAAAGCCGACTTGTTCGTCTCGTCTTTTTTAGAAAGTTCGTTTAGGGTTGTGTTGGTGTCGGATGTCTTCACGTCGAATAAATTTTGTGGTGCTTTTATTGCCTTCCGCAGCGATGGTAGTCGACCGAGGTCGCCGTTGGTGACCACTTGGATAATTCAATTAATGCCATCTTCGCATACCCTCAGCGGGTGATTGAGGGCACCTTAAACGTGTACAGATCGGTGCTTTAGGTCTGTGACTTCTCTGCCAGAAGCGTTGGTCTAACGTGACTGGCAAAAACCTTGGTACATTTGACTTGACCAAAGAAAACTGCCTTGACGGTCGCGAAGAAATTTGTCATCTCAGTGCGGTCGGCATATTCCTGGATTTCCTCAGCCCTGTTAGTCGGTCGGTATTCCTCAGCCTCTTCTGCGCTAAGCGTCAACACCCGTAGCATGCGGATTTCTTGGCGTTGCTGCTGTTGATGGTGTATGTATGTTATGTGTAACCTGTGTTTCTCAGAAAGAAGATCCTAGATTACTTAGTCATTTTCACCCACCTAATCCTGCTTCTGTCGACGTGCGCGGTCGAGCGCTTCCATTGCGGTGAGCTGGATGGTATCTCATTGCTCACTTCACTGGGTATCAACACTGATATGCGACCCCAGGTTTCGCATTTCTCCCAGTTTTGAGTTGATGCGGCCACTAAAATTCAGTAACCCCTCAGCCGTATCCAATATTATGGTATATAACTAACATGATGTTTGTCCATCTTGCGGTCGCCTGTGGGATTTTAACTGAAGCTTCATCCAACAGTCGGCACCACAAACCATCTTAGTCATTAATAAGTCACGTTGGTCACATCATCGAACGAGTATGCAGTACAGCAGCTGCCAGTGACGGGAGCGAATGTGCGTCCACGTCGTCTCCTACCGGATGAAGAGGCAGAATAAGCTGTTGGTGAGGAGAATACCGTCTTCAAAACAGGCCTTCACGAGAAAGGCATAGCTCTTACAGCTGCCGACATTATAGCCACCGGGTACTCCTTCCGAGGTAGCTTAATCTGTGCCGAAGCGTGTACTAAATGTGACCGAGACCAACTAATCTGCCCGCTTTCGGTAGTTGCCAGAATTGCGTACAAGTCGCCCTAAAACTTGCTCACAACGCCATCGGGACTAGTCACTGTGGGGGGGAGGGGGGTAGACGCAGGCACTGACGGTGAAATCGCCTCCGTGGGTTGGTGGCCTCATGAACATGAGGCGATTTTTTACGCCATGCGGCAGGTAGACCAGCTGTCACATGGCGTCATTCCTGATGGCAGAAACCCTTGGGCGTTCGCACCCACCTAGTTCAGCTGTTCCTTTATGGAGAAGCAAGTTTCGCTGTGTGCCGTAATAAATACGTTGTAGCGAGCCAGTCCCTGGGCGACGAGTGCTGCCTCCCTTTACGATCGGTTGGCCTACGGGCACCAAAAAGAGGCCAAACATTTCATGCCGCCAGTGTGAGCAGTGTCGCTGTGGTACTTTGCGAGGAGGCACGGGATGGAAGCGGGAGTTGTTGTTGCTTATGGATCCCATGTTTTGTGTCCATAAGCCACGGTCAGATTGCTGACGGCGTGTTTATCCAGTATTTCAGGACTTCTTTTTAGCGCCCCCCCCCCTGCTAGTGTGTAAACCATATTACGCCCCTAAATAAGTCTACCTTGCCATCTCTGGCGTTTGCCAAAATCCACCCTCGGCAACAACCTTCTACCAGTAGAAATCTGAACCAAATTAGCCTCGGTTGTATATGGGTTTGGACGTCGTCCTCTCTGTAGGCCTTTTTGTTGGAAGGTGGGGGGGGGGGGAGGGGGAGGGTGGAAATTAGCACAGGGACTACCGGGATGTCGAGCCACACGCATGCCGGACGCCCTCATGTGATGCAGCCCGCCAGCCTAGGCCAGTTGCCGGGTTGTGAGCGCCACGCTGAGCACGGTGTCGTGGAACCAAAGATGAGAACATGGTGCCAGAATGGGGCGAAGTAGGTGTATACAGCAAGTTCATCGATGTGTGTGGTGAACGCCATCAAAGCAGTGCCTACAAATACTCGTCACGATCATGTTCATTCTTGATCTAACCGGCTTAGATGGTGTAGCGTATGTTACTTCTCCATGCTTGACAGTTTTTGGCAGTGCATCCGTGTACTATTGTGCAATGACACTCCAACCGATGGCGGCGCACTCGTAACGTTTTTGTCTTCGCATGACACCATCAACACTCTGCCATCCCATGTGCCACTTCCACCGGTGTTTGGCTAAACGTCTGTAAATAAGCTCCCCTAACTGGTGGCAAATCTGTTTTCTGCTCTTGCCGGGCAAAACTTCCTTGCAATTAGAACATTTGTGATAAATGGGGAAACTCCCAGTCATTAAATCATTTTTCGATGTTTCCTGCATTCTAATCATTGCTTTTTACAAACTGCTGTATTAAACTTCCTTCTGGACACATTTAGCTTTTTAGCGATGCATTAACAGACCACGTCTAGATTGAACTATCGGCTTTCTAGGACGGAAGAAGCTTGCGTCGTGGCCGACTGTTTGGTCCTTCGGGATGAATGTCCAGTAGGAAAATAGCCAGGCTTTTGAAATAAAGTTAAGGCATTATTTTAACCCAGTTTTACGCCACCCTCTCAAAAACATTCTCCCCATTCCACAAATGATATGTAGACTTTCGCTGGCTTCGAGAGCAATCATTTCTCCGCTTGGCTATCCGGCACCAGTTAGATAACTTGCCATGTTTGTGGAAAATCTGGAATGAATGCAGATTAGCAAAAGTCAGTCAACTGGAGACTTACGGTTTATAGGCAGACTAAATTATCGGACCACACCTGCGTGAACCGACTTTAGTGCCATGTCTCAGTCGTTAACTCAGGCACGCCTGCATCTCACGAACTGATCTGCTAAGTGGGCGTAAAAATGTACGACAAAACACGGGAATAGGAATATACCCACCCCCCTTCACCGCGGTAATACAGGCAGGGTACCCATTACCGTGTCCTAACCCCAGCACTAAGCCTGAGCCAAACCTTCACCTTAAAAGAACCGCAAATGTTAACTTTAACTCTAACTTCAATTGCCCTGAAATTTAACGCAAGTTCACCTTGTTACGGGGGGGGAGCTTTCTGTTCTCGCGTCCTACTCAAAGCAGTAGTATTCCCCAAGTAAAGCGCCGAAAATGCGCATGATTTTGGGAGATACTTCTTAGTGTACTGAATTATCTGCTAAATCGGATAGTGCACTAGTATTTGCAGATACCAACATCGAGGTGGGCAAGCGAGTTTTGAAACATCTCATGTTTAATTAGGTAGTTATCATGCGAGCTTTTGTGGACTTCCACTAAAAGTGCACTTTCTCTCAAAGACTCTAGACCCCGCTTTGGTTCGACTTGTTCAAAAATCTATAAGTCCTTGACTTAACATCTAGAAGATATTTGTCGGCATTAAAACACTGAATCGCAAGACATGAAAATCGCGATTAGAACATGAGCGTTATTTGAATTTAGGTCGCTGTAGAGTTTGAATTGTTAGAAGGAAAAATGTCGGTTTGTAAAATAAAGTAACCAGCGATAACATGCCCTTCTGCTGTCACAAATTTCACTTTGTTGCATGATTATATGCAACTTTTTCCACTTCTGCAAAGGGGTTGTATTTTCACAGAGAAAGTAAAAAATTATCTTTCCACTGCTTATATTTGCGTCGCAGTCTCGTGAATGTGAGAATGGAAAGACCTGGAATATGCTATGCGTGATTTGAGAAACATTTCCTTTTAGGTTTGACATTTGCATAATAATCAGGATTTGCATATTGCCTACAGTGTGTATATGAGAATGCAAATTCAACAACCAAGTCTGATCCTGCACAGCCACGCCCGCACTTATAAACTTATCTGCTAACAATCTCAGGGACAAACTTAGACCGTCAAAAACAGCAAGTATGTACTTGAAAGTGAAGTGCCCTGGAATGGTAGGAGAGCACTATGAATACTGTTCTGGCAATTTGAGTGGCTACTTCGCTCGCAGCAGTTTCCCTTGACCTTGACCACACGCTGGCATGGGCTAATATTTTTTCCTGGAACAGATTTCATGTGTTTGCGCACAGTACACCAAGCCGACCGTGAAAGTCTTTAACAGGCATGGGAATAAGAACTTCCCCGTAACGCATGTGGCCTTGCTCCAAATTCCAGTGAGCGTACATATTCCAGTATCCTAAACCTGACACCAACTCTAGCCCCAGCCTTCCTGCAATTCAGCGCCGGGTCACCTGTATTACGGGGCGGAGTTCCTATTCCTGTGACCTACCAGGTATTTTTTCTCCCCTAGCGAACTCGATGCCTAAATGAAGTTCCGAGAAGTTAAAAATGAGCTACTGACCCACTTTTTCATTATTCCGTTGCCAATTCAGAATCGGACCTGTCTTCGGCATAATTTGCTGGCGGTGTGTACAATCTGAGAAACGAAGGAATTAAAAAATCTGCCGTGTTCGCAGGCTCAGATAGCTAAAAGGACATTTGGGAGTCTTCTGTTTTACGACAAGCGCGCCACCTGAACAAATTACCAGATACACAGGTTTTCCATTTAACCAGGGATCCCTTTATTTTGCTAGCCATTCTCCGAGTCAGACCAACCGAAAGTACTTTCTGGCTGTGAAGAATACTCCAATATTCGCAGTCTTCAAACGAATACCATTAAAAGGATGAGCAATCTTCGACGAAAAGTAAACTTCCCCTGGTTGTGAACGGGTCGTGCAAGGGGGGAGGGTTATCATTAATAATTCATATTTTTTTAGAAAATAAGATTTTGGTTCCTCTTTGTGCACCCGAATTGCCTTATGCCTGCTAGTTGTAAATGCCGAATACGGCAGTTGTTATAAGGTACAAAACCGGTTGTGGTTGGAGTACAAAAGTGGGCGGGAAAACGATGTGATTGCATTTGCAGAGAGAACCGCCACAGGCCCATCAGTTTATATGCAGTGAGAGATACACTTGATAGCGAGAAAAAATTTAATTAGCACCCCTTTGGATTCCATCAAAAAACCCCAGAACACCTCTGTGGTGTACCTCTGAAAAAGTTTTAAAATATGGAGTGCTTCGGAGAAGGCGCCCTTCGCTACCATTTCCAACCCTCCACTTTTTTACCGTTTCCCCTTCAAGAAAATCTGACCAAAACCATAAAACTTCGTCCCTCAGCAAGTCGACGACCGCGCTCAGCTTCCCCACCCCCCTCTCTCTTCAATCAAATCCTCAGTGGCTTCAGACGCAGATACCTCGTTGCAGCTCTCTAAATCCAGAGGGCTGCCTGTACGCCGGAGCTTGATTACCAATCAGGGCCGGTTACGGTGCTTTCGAGTCCGCAGAAAACCAAGTCAGACAGCTTGCGATGGCGCGACTGAGAATGCACACTTTGAAGCCCAAAAAGACCCCCGACTGAAAGACATTTGAGGGGGTTTGACGGCTGCCCCGTCCTCTGGACCCGAGCTGGGGTAAGTGTGCCAGGAATTAGGCCGCCGGGTGTCCCTTCATAAGAATGCTGGTTTTCAGGTAATTTACTTTCTACACTACTAGCTTCCCGAGTCTTGAATAAAATTTCATTTTGAAACAGCAAAACACGACGGTAAGTGAGATACCACACGAAATTGAGATTCGGTTAATCATTAAGGGGATTATGTTTGAATTCCTGTAGTCGTCTTGCCATCAGATCCAGGCATTCCCGAAAATGCTCTTCCTTGGTCCCAAGCTGAAGGGTATTCTTAATCATTCTGTCGAGTCCATCTAGCAACCTCTACTCAACGCTGCACATTAACAGTAACAAAACGGGAAAATTAAAGAACTTAGCGCGAAACCTTGGACGAGGTCGTGTGCGTGACAGCATCGAGTCCAGAAAGCGCTAAATGTACGAGAGAAAAGGTTTCCGAAACCAAACAACTTTTCCTTAACCAAGAAGTCTATAATAAAGCCCTAATTTCCAGTTTTTGTGACTGAAAGCAAAACTGGTATCCCAACCAGCAGGTAAACCTGGCATGACCAAGACACCCAAATAGGTACTTCCATATGACTGAAAAGCACTCGGATCGACCTACTTTTATGAACATTAGTAGGGGCGAACTGAGGACGCATTTCGCAAACATTCATTTCAGACAAGTTCTCCGGAAAAAGTATACACCTGTACACTAAAGAACGGCTATCGGCTTATATTGCCAACGATGCATTCGTGATATGACGCACGCGAGCTGCTTTTAACACGCCTAAGTGGAAGACATGCTCTCAGTTGTGTTACATCGAATGACACAATACAAAACAAGACATTTATTGTGTACAGACTGCGCACGCAGGATCAGTATCATAGAGAATACTTATAAAAAGGAGGGAGAGAGTGGAGATGGGTAGAGTACAAGGGAAGATATAAGAGAAAGGATTCCCAGGCGGCAGGGGCGGTTTTTATGCCTGATTATAGGGTCCAGCGGCGAGGAGCATGTATGGGTGGGCAAACTGTACAGCCAACACAGATGTCTTGCGCGTGAAAAAGGCATCTCGCAGACATGTCCGCGAGACCTCATAACTGCCAGCTGCAGAGTAATAGGTTTCCGCGGTCTGACGCCATTCGCGTCCGCTGCGATTCGGATTGCGTTGATAGACATCCGAGAGGGCGTTGTGTGCAGCGAGTAGTCCCCCGCCGCTGCCGTTTGTTGAGGCAGAGTCGGCGGTCGGCGCTGTGTGGGAGCCTTCCGGGGCGGTCTGCTGTGACAAGAGCTGTCCAGTGCCCGTGTTCCAAACACGCACGGCGCCCTCGAGACCTGCAGCAGCCAGCTGACCACTGCCACTGGGGCAGAAGTGTAGTGCAACCACCGGACCGGTGAGCAATTGGCGGCTGCTGGAGTCCTCGCCCTCCTCTGCCGTCGTTGTGGTCAGAGCGCTGTAGCCACCCAGCTGGCCGACCTGGCCACCGCGGCCTATATCCCAGAGGCAGATGGCGCCGCACCAACCACCCGAGGCCAGGTATCGGCCGCAGGGTGAGAAGGCGAGGCTTTGCACGGA
>CACRXP010000695.1:62131-83212 GCA_902702965.1 Spirometra erinaceieuropaei | reverse complement strand
ACCCTGTTTGGCAAAAATAAGTATAAATACGTACTACGTAAACTTAGTCAGTAGGATGTTAATACCTCCCTTGGCGTCCAGAGATGGCACGCGAACCAATTTACTCTGCATTTATTACCAAGGAAGAGTTGTTAAACCTTTTCGTGACTTACGATAAGGTTGCGAACCGGGAGTCCTTTGTCATGCATGACATCAAAATGGGCGCCCGAGCTTTATTTTGTCAAAAAATGGTGATAATGGCGCAACCAGGAGGTTGTGAGAAACCGGAGTACCTACATTTTCCGTCTTCCAGCCCAGAGAGTAGGTATTAGTAAAACTCATACTACGTAAGAAAGCTAACAAATGCGGTGCCTCTGCAAGTTACTGACGATAAATAGGCTAGACAATAAAACGCGACTACTGCTCAAGTGAATGCCCCAAATTTGGTGCGATCTTACGTTTGACGTTTAAGTTAAGACGCCATATTCAATAGGCCACGGCGGCCCAGAGTAAGAGCTAATCGTAGGACGGTCTATTTGGCCTTCACGACTAAAATCAGCCGTGACATATGATTCTGAGTTGGAGGTGCACAGGCGGGAAACAGCAAAATGTATGGCCGACGGATCTAATTGACAAAATTCGTGAAGATCTACTTTTGGTTTCTGAGCTTACTCATTCTCATCGTGCAGCATCTTACTCCGTATGCGGTCGTCATCCATATCAAGAAGTGCTAGTTCGTCGGGCGGCATCATCTGACGCAAGGACTCAGCGCCAAGTGACCAGACGCGAATCCTGCCCGAACCAAAACCAACAGCCAATAGGCCAAGGTCCTCAGAGAAGGACATGCTGGGGACGCCACCACGGCGGATGGCAAGCGCTGACTCGCCAGCCTGCGCATTGCAAACAGTGTAGAAAATAGCGGTGGTGCCCGGATCACTGTCTTGCTGCAGAGCACTTCGCCTTAGCGAGGCTATCTCCCGGCGTAGGAATCTTCTGCGATCGAGGTACGCCTTGCTCAGCTAAAGACAAAACGAGGAGACTTTAGCAGGAAGGTGGTGGCTTTGACTCGAAGTTTTTTTCGTAAAGTGCAACAGCCTAAATCAAAAGTTTCTCGCAAACAATGTCAATCCTTTATATTATCGGTATTGTCCTGCTGTCGAACTCAAATTTAAAAAATGGGGACTTTGCGCGCCCTTTGGACGTCCAGAGCAGCACAAAAAGACAGAACTCCCGCCAACAAATAAAAGTAAATCGATTGCGGACTCCTAGGTCTTCACAAATATTTACCAGCTATACGTACCTAGGGTTGTATAGCGGTTTTAAGAAATATAACTATGTGCCTAAGACTTACTGGATGTCTAATTCTAATATATTGCCCTCAACCAATTCCAGTTCTAAAAAAATTCGCACACATTAAACCGCCAACTGAGCAGTCAGCGATGGAGACAGGAGTTCTCTTTCACAGGATTGGCAACTTTGGTCCTGTATATTCAGTACCGTTGAGTGTCTGCGGGAAGAAAATAAATCGAGGGGACCACGCCTATAAATCTGGCTCCAAAACGCCACAAGACTGACTGATGCCAACACTATCAAGGCCTGAAAGACAACAGGCTGAGTAAGGCACTGGACGCAGTTCAAGAAAACTGTGGCTCCAAGCTACTCGAATGTGACAATCGCGACTCGGTACAGCGGCCCCCTAAATGCAGGTCAATGGCCTATAAACAGTGCCCCGTCAAACTGTGATAAAGTACACACTCCCAAATGCCTGTGGTGGTCGGTTTTTCATTACCACAAATTTCTCGACCAGTTCTTAATTAGATGTCAATTGTTGCGTTTAGTAGGTCCTAGGGTAAAGCGCAGTGTCGCAGCCACAGCCGCATGTGATTATGATGAGGTCCTTGCAAAACAGAACCAGCAAAAAGCACTCACTTTTGGTAGGGGGACACGATCCATAGCCGGTGATTTTGAATATGCACCTTTGGTGTCATCCGGTCCGGATTTAGATGGCTTTTGACCTGGGAAAGTGCCCTCCTTCTTCTTCTTTTTCTTGGACGGAGTTAAGTCAGCATCAGCGTCTGCGTTTAGGGAGAAAAAATCGGGTAATCTGATCGTTAAGATACTTTCCCATTGGCTGTAATAATTGTATATTCAAATAATAAACACTACAATAGGCCAATCGGGGGGTTTACGTGCGCAGAAACACGTCCATAACGCTGGAGTATGGCATAACGGCGAGTCAGGCGCCGTAGACATCTCCCTGCTTAATTTACCGATAAGATTGTGCGCATACATGAAGAGCGCCCTGATGTGGTATGTATTTTTCCTCTGTGAGTTTTCTTTAGCATTAAACTTGCTCGTGATTTGATTTTGAAATAGAAACTCAGTCCGGACATTTTCAGGGTAAACAAAAAGGGGGGAGATATTGGGGATGCAAATAGGCAAGAGTTCTGATATTTTAGGCGTCGGACTGGGGAGATGGTTACGTGTGCGACGAATTAATATTATCAAATAGCAAAAAATCTCTACCGCGTAGAGCGAGGAGGGTATGGGTGTACTTCCCACACTGCACTACAAGCGATATCAAAGATTTCTGAGTATACGCAGAGCAAGCTTACCACAATTATCCATATTGTCATTTGGTGAACTTTTTGCTGGCTCCGAAGTGTCAAGACTTGTAGAAGAATCTCTTAAAAGACCATAAAGAACCGGCTCCGTGTTGGCGTCCTTGCGTGCCTCACCAAAAAGCGCCCCTCTTCGACAGTGAAGCTGAAGCTTTGAGCGTGGTGGCCCATCAATGGCTAAAACTTCAGTATAACTAACTATCCTCACTTTCAACATGAAGTTGGTCTTTTAAAACGCTTTGTAGGACGGATAGTTTATGTTCCCGTATATAACGGCGAAGTAGAACATAGGAAGACGAAGCAATACTGACGTAGAAGTCGGTGGCCCGAAAAGACTCAACAAGCGGATTTGTGAAGAGATGATCTGGTTCGGAAATAGAAGCCAGCACCTTTATGTCCTCTTGATAATAATCCTCCTGAAAGCGTCGAAATCTTTCCATGAAGAATTTGGCTGCGAGAAGTTCGAATATGATACAGCATACCTTCGGAGCAGAAGTTCCCACTCACCAAGCGCATATAAAGTTGTACGAAGACCGGGTAAAGGAGAGACGACAGTTCAAGCTATGACAGTGCACACTCCTTTAAATACCTACTTTGTGCTGGTCAGCAGCTGTGTCAACGAATTTGATGAGCTGTTCATAAGCTGCTAAAAATGTTTTAGGGTCGTCTGGCGTCTCGCTACGGAACTCCCAGATATTAAGAGACTTACGCCTTAAATTCTAAAAACTCTTCTGCTATTCCACTATCAGCAAGTCCAGCTTCTCTTTTTAAGGCAAGCTCGGCTTCCTTAAAAATGCTGCACGAAAACGACGTCTTACCTTGAAATTGTGTTTCTGAAGGGTTTGTAAGGCCTGCAGAACCTCAGCATCCACTGAATGCGAAGACATTGCTAAGGGTGGTTGGATGAAAATTTCATGTGTCTCCGGCTACAACTACCATATGCGACCAACATTCAACACCAAGTCCTTTAATAGAAAACCAGAAAAACCAAGTAAAGGAGGCAAAACGTTGACTAAAACAAACCAGAAAAAAATGAGCACCATACAGTACTGTAGAAGAAAACACCGTATGATAAAAAAAACCGCTTTTTAACATGATGAGGAACTTTATTACAATAAGTACTATTCTCTGTTTCGTCCTGTCGGACCTCGTTCACTGTATACATAAGTTAGGCGCGAGCGTTACACATTGTTGACAGCGGTGACCCTAATCAATGTGTCGGACAATCCGGTCAGCGAGCCCGTAAAGGAGTTGCAAAAACAAGCTCTCCCACCTGCGAGTGCAGTGCAGTCAGCCAAGCTCAGCCGCGCGGGCAACTCCGACCAACTGGTTTATCGTATGGAGGACTATCTGAGGGGGATCGACGCCAATGGCCAGGGCTCACTTATTCCCGCCCAGTTCGAAGACGATTTGTACGACCCGGTTCAGGCAGACGGCATGTCATTCACTACATATAACATCAAAGTCCTTTAGAAATTAAGGCAAATCCTTTGTGGAGCAACGTCCTCCCAGCTGGAGCGGTCTGAGTTCGCCGCCGAACACAGGAGACCCCGAAGGTGTTTTCGAATTCAACCGGGCCCTCCGTCTTATCAGGCGACGAGCTTCGCCTACCATGCCGGTAGCCAATTTGGAGAAGATGTTCCCAGAATAATTAGTCATCAGCGTGTCGAATGCGCTGGATCGCAAGGATAACCTGGGTGAGCAGCCCTCCACATTCGACACTGCTCTTTGTCTTGCTCAGCAGAAGAAGGCCTTCCGAGCAGCCTGTCTTGCCTGTCCTTGGGACCTGTTTCGAGTCACATCTGTGCGTCCGAACCTCACAGCTGATGTCGGCACCCAAAATCCCTGACGTCAGTGCTCCAACGGATGGTAATTCCCCCGCCAAAAAACCGGAGCCGACAACAAATTCGTCGCCCTAATGATAATACTAATAATAATAATTTTAATTAATGCCAGTTTACAGCAATTATCAGGGCAACGTTAAACACAAATCCGGCCAGCTGTGAAAAAACTCCTGTGGGAAAGGAAAAAAAATATGGTTGATCGTTTTCATGGTTTGGAGGGATTAGGAGAAAAAACTGCTGGCGACAAACATAGAACCGTCAAGAAGGGAGGGACTGCATGGTATCGGATAATATCAGTCGCCAATTTCTTTCATGAATTTGGGGCTAGTCCATACAGAAGCGCCGAAGAACAGCTGTCGCTGTTGGCCAAAGAAATTTTCTCTGGTGAAACCGGCCACCGTGGTTAGAGTCCACAAACGCAATCAATGCGGTAGAGTCGATCAGTGGATTCAGCACCCAAAATATGTGGGAGCTTCTCTGAATGCAAAAATCGAGTAATAGTTCTCTTAAAGAAAGGATAATTTTGCAGATTTTTCACACTTATGAGTAGTTATTCCAAATAGCAATTGCATTTACAGAATAGAACCGACGATGTTAAACAGTACGTGCCAGGGGAATAAATAAAAAGACACCACAGTGACTGTTACGTCGTGGAGGGATATGATGACTTAAAGAGGTGAATGGGTCAAATGTGTGATTATATAAGAGTTTAAATAGCAAAAATAGTCCCTTTTGTAATCTACGGAACCATAAAGGATCAAGGCCCGTAAGCCGGCAACCTTCTTGGCAAAACAGATGTCGGTGTTCCGGGGTTAAAATTCTCTTGGTAAAAAAGTGTTGAACGGATTCTATTATCTTCCGCTCAGCAGCACGCACGAAGCTAAATAAAAACGAACAGTATTACAGATCAAGTCTAACGTAAATGTTGTAAAGACGCATTCTAATGTCCGTTGCTTTGAAGTTTCGGAGGATAAACCCGGTCATTCTATGTGCTTTGGAGACGATCAAGGCAGAGTGCTCCGAGAGACTGAGGCTCCTGGAGTACGCTACGCCCAGATCCTTAATAACTCCAGGCACATTTATGGCGTGACCGTCAATATTTAGTTGAGGTTGGTGGTCGTCGCCAACCACCATGACTGAGCACTTATGCCAAGAAAGAGAAAGGCGCCATGTGCGGCACCACTGGGCGAAAGTCTGTAGATAGGTCTTTAGGAGCTCAAGCACGATGTCACGATCTGCAGGCTTATATCGATATGCAACTTTAAGATCATCAGCATACATGAAGGGCTTACCATTCTGGAAAAAAACGGGTACATCAATATCGAAAAGGCAAAATAAAAGCAGGCCGAGTACACTACCCTGAATAACTCTCCTCCTCACACGTGTGGGGTTGGAGATAGTATTGGAAATATTAACTCGTTGTGTACGAGTGCCCAGGTAAGAGGATATAAAATTCAAAAGTTTGCCACCTATTCCGAAAGAGGACAAGTTCAAGAGAAGAATAGCATGGTCAACACTATCAAAAGCCTAAGTGAAATCCATATATACTATGTAAAGCGTAAAACCATTGTCCCTAGATTGGAGAACATAGTCAAAGAAAGAGAGTTGACAAGTGTCACAAGATCGAGCTTTGAGGAATCCATGCTGAGCAGCAATCAGTATGCTATTCGCTGTTAAGTGACACATCATCTTATCTTTCATTAATGTCTCTAAGATCTTCGAAACTGCGGGGAGGGTGTTTATTGGCCGAAAGTCATCAAATGATGTAGATTTGCCATGCTAAGGAATGGCCAAAATGTGTGATTCCTTCCACAAGGTAGGATAGGTTTCAGTTTCAAGAGCAAGATTAAATATCTTGCACAAGAGGGATGGGAAGATCGTGTTTGCATCGGCTTTTAAAATGCTTACTGGGACACCATCAGGGCCTGGGCTATAAGATTGACGAAGACGCCGAATCGCAACGGTCACATCCCGCAGAGAGAAAGTTATATTTTCTAGGACTGCCCCAGTCAGTACCTGTAGTGTCGGAAGCGAAGTGATCGAGTCTTCAATGAACGTTTTGGATAGGAAATCATTGAAGCTATCAGCGGTTAACTGGGCATCAAATACGGGATTTCAGAGAGCGTCTCGGAGGATGGGATGCTGCGTCTTTCGCTCAGTTCGTATTTTTCTAGAGACAAGTTTCGAGACATTTAAAGTATGGTTTTCGCTAAACTGTACCTCTTCGGCTAGCTGTTTTTCTTCAGTCAACTTCTTAGCCCGCTCAAAATTATCACAAATCAAGGGCAGGACAGAAACGTCTTTGTGAAGATGGAATCGACGATAAAGTATGTGCAATCTGCGACGAAAGGTTAAGGATGGGAAAACCTCATCCAAAACATTAATAATTCTCTTACGGGGCACGAAACGAGAAATAAGTGGATCCAAAATGTCGTACAGTTTTGCAGTTCAAACATTTATAACCGAACTTAGGAAGAAATCAGTCCAGTCGTAGGAATTAATATGTTGTAAAGAAGATGAAGATCCGATCTCTGGGACAGTGGGTTTATTAGTCTGAGCTTTCGGTCTCGTACAGGAGGCCATCGCTCTCACTCATATCTCTCCCCCCCCCTTCATGGCGTGACTACAAAAACCGCTCATTTGATGTTGCCTTCTCACAGTCTCTGACGATGGCCTCCTGTACGAGACCGAAAGCTCAGACTAATAAACCCACTGTCCCAGAGATCGGATCTTCATCTTCTTTACAACAAGAACCTGGGATTCGCATATTCGCTTCCATCCGTGAATTAATATGTGTTAACAATTCGGTTGATCGAGTTCATAGGAAACCGCAGAAAAAGTTATGCTTTGGAAACAACGTTTTATCGGCCTCGAATTCCAACTTTGAAACAACTATGTCATGGTTTGAGCTCCCGAGTGGGCGAAGAGATGACAATGACGTTGGCATGCAGCCTCTACAGTAAATCAGGTCAAGTATGCTTGATCCTCGGGTGAGAAAATCGACAACCTGAGTCCACATTCCAACATCCAAAGCCTGAAGACATTCTTCGAACTTTCTGGGGCCTGAAGGCGGAGACCAGAGAACTTCAGGGAGATTTAAATCACCCGCAACTGATTGATACTTAAAGCGTAAGTCGGTCGACTTTACCGTATTTTGCTTTTTCCTCTTTGTCCATATTCTCGACCGTTCCGGGCTCAATGCCCCAGTTTAATCTAGCAACACATTTCTCGATATTTCTTGTAATTTATTCATATTCGAATCTCTTGGACGTTCTTCATAGCAGTTGGACGCTGTTCTAATAGTTGACCTTACACGAGCCTCCTCAGAAATCGAACTTCAATACCAACGCTATATTTTTGCACCTTCGCACATTTTTAAGGTAGGCAACAAAATATTCCGTGGTCACTTACTTTGGGATGAACTAAGTCGCAGCAGAAATGTTAAGGAACTTTGACATTTATCCTCCCTTTAATAACCTGTGTCGACTGGCGCCTATTTCGTTTTGGTGTAGGGGTTGCGTTTTGTTTTTTCATTTCTCTTTATGGTCCGTAGTAACCAGCCAAACTACTGTTTCCGTATTTCTGCTGTTGAAATTGCAGTTTTCTATTCTAATGACAGCATAAGATTTTGTTCGTCTAATTCTCACTCGCATATAATGGCCGCTTTGCGATCTCTGACACGATTTTTATTTGCATGTAATGGAAAGAATAATAAACTAGGCATCAGACTTAGTTTGCACTCGTTATTACTTCACTGCAGTCTTTAGAACTTTCAGGGATTTGTTGCGAACGTAGTGACGAACGCATTTATTTTGAGCCTACAGCTGTAGGCTGTAGGTACCTTTTGCTATCCTAAGGTAGCAAAAGGTACCTTGGAGCATTGCTGGTTGCTATTCTGAAGGCTAATTTGTAAATATGTTAAAGATCGTGGCGGCACAATGATTAGAGTCTGGTCCTGGTCCTAGGCCTGATGCCGATCTGTTCAGTCTTGCCGGTGCGTGGTAAAGTAGTCGGGAGCAGCCACCTCGGTCAGACCCGCGGAATCTTCTGCTGTCAGTAGGATGAACACATCAGCTTTTTCGTCCTTTTAAACAAAAAATCAGGTTTCTTGCCCTCATGACAAGTAAAATGGAGGAATGACCGCGAGTGACCTAAAGTTTGGCGAAACTAACACCTTAAGCCCATCACCCGTTAAAGTAGTTGGACAGTCCACCTGTGCATGTGAGAGCTGTCATCTCTGCACACGGGAGGCATCCGTTCTCTGCTTGTGTTTGGTCAGTCTTGTTCACTCCCCATGCTCTGTATTTGTTTTGCCACTCGCGTCTTCATTGAATGGCTACAGTTTGTGAGGAATGCAGCGTCGATTGCGCGCTTCTTTCTCCCCAAATGAGATGTCTCGCTATGTAATGTGTCGACTTGAAGAAAAAAATCGTCCCGCTCGCTTGGACTAGGCCCTGGATTGCGACTATATCGAGAGGAACACCTGAAAACTTCGGTAGATATGACTCCGTCCCTTTGGTCCGCGAGGCAGGCGTGCCAATTAACTACACTTCACTCGGGAGTCTACAACAGACCGACTCCGGTGGAAGCTATCGTTCTTACCTTGACGAGCCTGGAACATGGGATTGACTCAATCGGTTATGCCGAATGCCATTTTAATCACAGGTTAACCACAGAAAATGACACTTGTTCTTCCTCGTGATGCGGTTACATACGTCATGCTTCTTCCTCTTCATCCTGACCCTGGGTGCTGATAGCATGTAGAAAAGGGTCCTTGTGAAGAACTGCGGGTCGTCCCTATGTTTGACCTTATCGTTGTGGCCGATTGGATTTCCTAGACGCGAAAGTGTTGTTTATCTGCGAGGCGGTTTCTCCACCACTACGCATCGGGGGACCGTTGTCCGGATGATGAAGAGCCTATTAATTTTGCTGCGCTCGACCTCTTAGTCGTTACGAATATATTTTTCCGGCATTCCAGGAGATTTCTGGTCACCTGGCACCCAAGCGGTGACCACTCTCAATATAAGCCCGACTACATACCTGCCTGGGCCCGCTGGATCAGCTCATGGATGGACTCTGGCACAGTGCGTAGGGCTGTATGCATGATTCTCGGTTGTAGTTGAGGCTGCATGTTGTCCAGAAGTCACTGCCTACGAAGCTATGCAGTATTGGGCGTCTCAAGGATCATAGCATTGTCGCCGGCATCCGTGCGGCTATATCCAACCGCCTGGTCGCCCTGACACAGACAGCATCTGCCTGTAAGGCGTATTCCATTGAAGCCAACTGGCTGCAACTGAAATACGTTTTCCAGAGTAACTCACGAGAATTATTCTGCCACAGCAGGTGCGACTGTAGGAATTTATTATCTACTGAAACGGTCCCACTGACTGAAAGTGCAGAAGCGTTTTGCATTCATGGCGATCCGTCCTTCATGCCTGCAACGTATTCTGGTGTTAGACTGCCTGTGATCTGGAGTTCACATCAACTACTGTAGATACGTGATGTCTACCGGATTTTCTGGAGTATACGGTCTCAAAGCCCGTCCTGCTGTGATTGACCCGGTGGAAAGGATGTTTTATCCAACTGCTGAGCCCGCTAATTCGGGTTTTTTAATACTGAAACCAGTTTAAAAATATCTTGGTGACCAAACATATTTAAGGTTGCAGCTGATCCTCTACGTGGGATATCATTGAGGTGATATCTTAGTTTAAGTACGGCAGAATTCTAAACGAGTACTGTCTCTCGGCAAAAATCCACACTTCATGTTACAACCTGATGGGTTACAGGTCTTCTCACTCACATTTTGAAGAATGTAGTCTTAGCTGGGGTTGCCGTGTACTTTCACCGACTTACAAGGACGGCAACAGTAAACTGTAGGGGGGGGGGGAGTGAGACAAGCGGTAAGTCACAATTGTAACCGACGTCCACCATTGGCCTTCCCTTCGTCTTTGTTTTGGGCCCTGTTGCTTCATAGTTCTACACCTTCATTGCGAACAGTCCGAACGGTCTGATCATACAGTGTTATTGGTTGCTTTCACTGACTACCGCACTGAAACACGCCAAAACAGCCAAGACTGTCTTTAACTCGTACAATGTAACACGCCACTCAAGCGTGACCTAACACTTCCAGCCCACACCCTGGCCTCACCAACTGCCACCACCAGCCGAAACAGCAGTTTGGGGTTCCGTTCTGAAGAAATCTCTTATCCGTATGTCATCTATCTTCTCCTGCCGGCAGAGACTTGAACTGCTAGTTGTAATGGTTAAAGTGAACCTGTCACACCGGCTTAAACTATGGACATATCCCAGTCACTATGATCTTCAGGAATAGAAGTTTGACGCCAGCTGATAAAGCATTATATTCTTTACAAAATGAATGAAGAATAGGTTGGACCAAGTTGGCAGCGCGGAACTCGGAAGACAGCCCGATTAGACTCCACGTATATTCAAGTGTTTTGTTCAATACCGATCTTCTTTACTGCCAAGGGCGTAGCACTTGTAGTAGAGCTAGCTTATGATTCAGTTGGTGGTACTATTCGACTAACCAGACTATTTTTGTCATAAGAAATAAAACGAGTTGGCAACAGTGCAGTTTCTTCTTACGCCGTTAATCGCTATGCTGAATTCGACAAGGCTGATGTGTCAAGCATTCTAGTCCCCGTCAGCTCACATGAGAACTAAGTTCCTTTTTAAGCATCCGGACAGATTTTCTACTTCCTAAGTTTATCAAGCTTATAAGCCCGGAGCTTAAAAGAGCACTTACAGTCAGTAACCAATCTCATAAAATGTTCACCGAAATTGTGAAATGCGTTTTGGATCTGGATTGATTATTTAGGTGCGGTCATGATATTTATCATCATGCAGCATAATCCCAAGATATTTCAGTCACGTCAACATATCAGTCTTTGAATGCACGTCTTTTTGGCCGCCTGTAGAAATTCCACTCGGCAGAATGGCTACTAAGGTGATATAATTTTTTCCCATTGATCTTCGGCGCCAGTATAAATGCAAGTGTATTTTCTAATGACGTAGTTGAGTATTCATCTTTGTGTTCATTTGGCATATATCACGTCTTTTTCAACTTCTGCATTTTTAAGAGGATTTGTTTTGGTTTTAATAGCTGTTGGATTCCCGAATGATTTTGGACCCGATCTGCTGTTGCGTTTGCGTTTAGGGTTTACAGTCCACATTTTATATGCTCTTCACGTAAGGGACCAGAGAATCTAACTACTTTAATCCCTGAAAACGATGTTCTTATTCTGCAATCGATCAACATTCGTGTCCTGTGGGCAGCTCTTTCTCTCTATTTAGATACACAGTGTAATACAGGTACGACCTGGTACGCCTCCGTTCTATTTCATTTTCCCGTTCCATTTTTATCGTTCACTTTGTCATTCAACGTCATCCTACTGACGCTTAAATTTTTAGACACAATCTATCTTGATGGCATACACTATCAATGGATGCTGGATCCCGAACTCTGAACTTCAGGATTTGCACTCCTGCTCCCCATCCACATGCACCTTTTGCCCTCCGTCCTCCATGAAGACTTTCCGTTGTCCATTTCCTAATTTGCCTTCTCCGCGTATTGTCTCGGTTAAGTGCGGTCGCTCAGTCACCGCAAATGCTTATGAGTGGGAGTTACCGAATCAAAACTGTACGCCCGGTAAGCCCCGGTGCACATCCCCCTTTTGTGAATAAGTTATGGGGGATCATACGAAGATCTCCCTCAATTAATGTTTCGATTAGTACTCGATAAGAGGTTATTAGCGGTTTTGAGGACCGCCATAGCGTTGATGATTAGCATTTTCATCATATCGTTTGTCGGCTGCTCTTGCTGCGTCATTTTATTATTATTATTATGATTGCAGTGTGTTTTCATAGGTGTCCCCTAAATGTCCAAACCAACTGTTGCTTTTTGCTCTATTTTGCTCGAAAAAACAGTCCAAGTTAGCCAAGACCTCCTGGATACAGACTGCGACCTTCAGCTTCGCCACTCGCCGACCGCCGTAGAACATGTATTTTGTTTGTAAGTAGGTTGTCAAGGCATTTGACTTGCGCCAGAAGAAGATAGTCACAACTTTCCGGCGACAAGTACAGGCCAAACTGACTGGCAATCGGGTAGGACGCAGTTACAGACGACGTCCGTCTACACACGCTGTGACACGATGGTAATGACACTAGGCGTCGCAAACAAATTTACAGGCACTGAAGATGTGTGCCTTTACCCTAATATTTGTTTATTCTGTTAATTTGAATATTTGTCGGGTTGTCGCTGCTGAACTCAGTGCAACTTCTTGGAATCCGACACAGAGCTGGGAGTCTATGGAAGTTATTGGGGAATGACTGTCTCATGCACTTGTGTATTTCTTACGAATATCGGCTCATTGCAGTGATTGTCCATCTCTTGTTATTACATACACTCCATTATTACTTATCTTACGCAGCCATTGAGGAAGGAAGTAGACTGGCATAGCACTGGAATCATTTGTTTATTTGTTTGGGCTTTCGAACTCGTGCAGGAGTCCATCGTCAGAGATGACAGCGATATTTACAGGGGATGTCTGCCAATAAAGGTTCGGTGACGCAGGTTTGGTGGTGGCTGCAGAGGGCTTTATACGCCGACGGAAGATCAGTACATGGATTGATTGAGTTCTCGTCAGATGCCCAGGTTTCAATGGATTCTCAGCAAGTTTTGCTTCCGGCGTGGGTGATTATCTTGGTGGCCGCTAATTTGAACTTGTGACTCCTCTCGAATGTGTGGACAGCCACTCACGGTAGTTCGTCAGCCCGTTGCACAGCCAGCCCATGTTTGCGTACGCACGATCCGAGCAGACGTTCTTTTTGGCCTGTGTAATTACAAGGGCAGTTTGGGTACTGGATACGATACACCACACCTGACGGCTTACTGAGATGTAGTCGATCCTCGCTACTAAATAGCCTGCCGTGCATTCTACGTCACTATTGAAGTTGAAATGCCAGTTGCGAGTTTTTTGAACACCTCCCTTCCTTTTAGTCCAGGTCTTTTGACTCAACCTTAAACACCACCTGTCTTGTTGGCATGTTGTCGCATACTGGTTGTGGGAACCCTCATTTCTGACTTCACAAACACTATAACCACACAAAATAACGACGCCTGACAGATGCTCGCACCCAAAACTCTATAACTTGTCAGTCCTTTTATAACATTTGACTTATTAGGCTGCCATGACTTGAACCTAATCTTTCGGGCTCAAGGTTCCCCTGTTTAAACATTCCGTTTTTTCGTAAAGTTTCTCCGAATTTGGTCTTTTCTTTTGCCGCAATTGTTTTTAGTTCTCGAGAAAACCGTTTACTTTTACGGCTCTCTGTACGCCCTTCGGCAAGAGCAACAGTCCCTCGAGTTGGCCCGTCAGGCTGCATTGAACGTCCGCGCAAGGCCCTTTATGTCTCTCTCCATCGGAATGTCGGCACTCAGCATAACCCTTGTGCTGCTGATGATTTTATACGTTTTTTATAAAAACAACCGTACTGCTACCGGCGGCGCCCGTGCCACACGCAACAGACACCGGACCGACAGGCGGGGTAGCCGTCGGATTCGCTCGGACCGACAGTCTGTGGGCGTCCAGGCGGAGCAGTCTAATTTAGTACTCGATGCAACCGCAGCCAACGCCAGCATTCCAGGAGGTCGTGCGTCTCGTCCCCGGTCCAGACGCACTACGCAAGTCAGTGAAGTGAGTTTCTTGTTACTTCAACCAAGGACCTCACTTACCTTTATCATCTGACAGACTGCCATCATTAGGCATCCTACTTAATTTCATAGGGAATGTCAACGTTTATTCAATTCTTACTCAAAGGTCTGGTCGGGTGCGATGTCGCCGGCAGCTCTTAATTTCGTCTTCCACGTGTGCCATTTTGATCTCCCAACTGGAGCTCCAAAACGAAATGAAACGTCTGTATTCCATTCCGCAGTCAGAAGGAGAGGGTTGAAGTCATTTTTTATGACTGTATAGTCCTGACCGAAAACGGAAAAGCTTAAGGCCTTGACTCTTCGGTAAAGCACTTTTCTTGACAGCTGAAAAGTCCGATCTACTGGCTGATGACGGTCAATGGGCGGGAAATTACCTGTTCAGCCGTCCCGGAATTTGTTGGCTCTATGTCCTAATCAGTTTTTACATGGTTTTCCGGTCTCCGCTTTATGTCTCGGCCTGCTGATGGACCATGATCGGCTGTCAAGCATGCTGCGGCGGACCTGCCTTCACTTGTGACGCCGTGGCTTTCTCTCATATAATCTTTCAACGTTATGTCTGTTTTCCATGAATCTGTCATCGCCTCACCTTTAACTTTATGTCTGTCCTATTTAACCAGTCTTACTGGAATTTTTATTTTGCAACTTCATCATCTTTTGCATCTATTTTGCGTCCTCTTCGACCGATGTTAGTAGTCAAAGGTTCCTAGTTCATGTCTGCAATGTCAGTATTTTTTCCTTTTATGATTTGGTTGACTCCCTTGCTTTGTCTCTAGGGTGGACTTAACACTGGCTTCTATGACTCTGAGGCCCTTCTCGGACATGATGAAGCGCTATCGATGGCGGCTGATGAGGAGGATGAGAGATGCACACAAACGCGGCGCCTGTCTAGCAACACGCATGCTGAGACGCCTCTGCGCACCCCTCCGGGCCCCCCGACCTCTCCGCCGAGGTAGGCTTCTCTTTGACAAGCCTCCCCTCTCCAATTTGCAGAATCTATCGCCGTCAAAACGGCGGGCCGAAGGGCAAAGGAGTCCATACTAATGACCTTTTTAAGGCTCGAGGTCACCATTCTTTGGCACACGTTTTGCATCTATTTTACGCACAGTCATCATGCACTTCACAACGCTTCTTTCCCTGCGTTGCAGGTATCATCAAGTTGATAAGTTTTTAGCCTTGCTTGTTGTGCAAACTATAGTATTTTTAAATCCGTTCGTTGCCTAAATTACGAGTGCCGATTGAATGAGCTTCTATGCACCAAATTACAAGGAATATCTTGGAAACTGATTTTATATGTACTCTTTGTCTGACAATACCTGATGTCTTTGTTGGAACTGAATTTGGATTCTGTCACCTGCGAAACAGTAGGTCATAATGCTGCGGTTTGGTTGGTAATCCACCTTACTGTCCGAAAAGAGGTCGTGCTAATAACTCCAGCATTTGACGCCAATGCAGTTTTAGATTATTGCAGTCCACAACTCTCATTCATGATTACTCTCATGGATTGGCTCGAATTTACACAAAACATGTTGATTTAATCTTTGCCTCATGTGAAGATCACTTTGCGTACATTGTAGGGTTTACCAAAGGCGTTAGCCCACTCACTGATTGGTTTATGGGATTTCCCATACTCGTTTCTCGGCTGTGTGCCTATGCGATCATGAAGCCGATCACAGGTCTTTAGGTCAGAACTACCGCAATGCATAACTGTCAACAAGCAAATTATTTGAAATTTTCAGTTGGGATAATAGCAGGCGACATTCTGTTTGAGAGTGTGGTTGTGCTTCAGACTCGTGCTCGGGCACTTTGCGAATGCTAGCTTTTACTGCTTCGCTGTCGCCCGCCACAAGGCCATATCCGCTGGTCTCTCTGCGCAAGTCGACATGGGTGGTTACCTAAGTCGACTGTTCATTTGACTATAGGGCTTGGCTGTGGCAGTTATGACGATGCCGGGCGAAGTCGGATAGAGGATGTCTCAGAGTCGGATCGGTTTAAACCTGTCTGTTTATAAGACGAAGAGGCGATCACAGGAACAAGAAATTTATTGGCCTGACGTTTCGGATTCTCACTCGAATCCATCATCAGGGACATCCGCCTGTCTGTTTATCTAGTCCGTCAGAGCCCTCGAAAGAATTAACCCCACCCCAGGGCTTATGATGAGCTTATGTCTGCTGATGGCGAAGAGTCGTTTTTGAGTTTTCCGGTTTTATTTAGATGATCGCTTTGCAGTTAATTGGACGAACGCCACCTAACCAGTCTACTTTGCCTAGATTGTTCAACTTATTTCAAGAATTTGTCAATCATACGTCAACAAACTAAGTTGGACTAACAAGCATGCAGCGTAGCCGCCCTCTTGTGGAAATTAATTTAGCTGTAATAGGAGGGTTCCTTTTCTGACTATCGTAAGTTGAGGTCAGTTATCGCCATTTAGCGCAGTTGGCCACCGCGATACCTTTCCGCTTACTCCCCGTGTCTTGATAAATTAGAATTTTTGGGACTTTTGGGTCCTCGCTGGACCTTGTTTACCCATTTCCTTATGACTTTTTCCTTCGCTCGGTCCTAGCCAACGCGTTTTTGTCGGCGTACCATGGTTGCCTTCCTATGTGGACGCTACGAAGACCGGTATGTACTGCATTGTCAAAGATTCACGCACTCCACCACCGGACTACGCGTCAAACGTGAGCCATGCAGATCTATCCAATGGCATTGAAAATGACGGACTGAGCACCTCGTGGGAATGCGACTCTTCATCGGCGACCGGCATCCAGAGGGCCCACACAACTGGCAGTTTGCCCGACTTTCCGCAGCCTCTCGACTCCTCCCCGCCCGCCAGTGGACGTTCATCACATGGCGACTCAACCCATACGGTATTCACCTATTTCCCCTACTACGTCAGGTTACATGCAGTCGAGTTTCCAGTGGAAAAGTTGATTCAGAGTTGTTTCTTTCGTCTGAAAGCCTATAAGCGTGATAGTCCTGCAATGTTTATACCAGATTCGAAGACAGGGAAGCGAGGGTTTTAAGGTTTATGCGAACGTTTGGGTTAGCTGCCATTAAACGCGCAACGTTTTAGCCTAAAATGAGGAAGCTTGTCTTGCTTACTCATATTATGGATTGCCCATGACTAGCACGTCTTCGACAACTTTGGTCGCTCGCCTGCTGGCTTCTATTCCGGATCTTGCGTAATTGAACCACACACATGAGGTGACTGAACAAACGTGAAGAAATGAGATCGTTCCTGATCGTTCATCGTGAGTCCCTTTGACGAATAATGAAACTTGGTGGTATGCCGGCCGAAATTGTTGTCATGATCAAGACCTACTACCGCTCAACCACCGCGCAAGTTCTAGTTCATAGCGGTCTCTCCCAGGTGTTCGATATTCGGTCTGGCATTCAGCAAGGTTGTAGCCTCTTGCCAATTCTGTCGAACTTCGCCGTTGATTGGATTCTCAGGAACGCCCTACGCGAAGTTGGCGGTGTTGAGTTCGCACTCGGCCGCCGGCTGCCTGTGCTCGACTACGCCGATGATATCGCTCTCCTAGCTTCAGGCCTTGGCGATCAGCAGTCCTTTTTGTTACGAATGAGTGAGGTCATAAAATTCGTCGGTTTATGCATAAACGCTGGGAAGACCAAAGTGTTTTCAAGCTGTGTCGCTGACCTGGATAAGGCACCTCTTGAGATTAGTGACTGTCGATTTGAAGATGTAGACAGTTGCAGGTACCCCGGGGGAGGCTGTTGCCGAATGGGCAGAGTAAGGACTCCATTGTATCCCGGATTAAGGCTGCCCACCGGTTTCTTCAAGCCGTAGGAAGCGTCTATAGACCTGACGCGACATCTCCATCGTAACGAATGTTCGCGTGTACCTTGCATCCGTCCGACCAGTCCATCTGCACGGTTGTGGATGCTGAGCCGTGCGTGTGAATGATTAGCGAAAACTGGCGGTACTTGACTGCCACTGCTTGAGGACCGTCCTCCGAGTGAAGTGCACTGAATTCGTCCCAAATGAGACTGTCCGCACTCCCTGGACATCGAAAGGATGTCTCAGGTCATTCAAGAAAGACGGCTGCGGTGGTTTAGACACTTTCTTCATTGTCCACCTCACGAGCCCAGCGTTGCTACCTCCGACCTGGCGCTGTCATCCACTTGGAAACGTCGTGGAGGGGTCAACTCAAAATCTGGCTGGACAAAGTCAAGACATACAGGTGGTTCTCGGACCACTCGTGACTGAGACTTTTCTTTGCGCTACAGGACTTAATAGGTTGCTAGCGACCCAACGGCTTGGGATCAGCTCATTGAAGGTTTCGGTGTTTGGTGAGGGCCAGTGTTAAAATGTCAATGGTATAAGGACAGTTTTTTTGCCAGACAAGAAACATCGTCTCTTTTTTGTAATTTCATGTTCTTATTTCATTCCAGGGGTCTCCGAATGTCGTGTAATTTCCCTCGCCTCGCCGGATTGCTGTTCTCAAACTTTCCTATTTTGCCTTCCCTACCAACTGTGACTTCGACCCTTTGTTTTCTCTCAATCGCTCACGCACGCGCTTTTTTAACATCCAAGAAACTCATTTGAATTATTTAAAGTACATGAGTACTTTTTCTCGATCGTAGCCATCCGTTTTTTGCTTTGCCACCCGGGACTGGCGTTAACCAGCGGAACTATATACAGACGCCCGGTTTTACTATAGAACTCCAGCCTGAAATTGAGGCAGGTAGGAGTGATATGCGACCGAACGGTGTTGTGTCGAAGGACAGTGGGGACTACGTTGGCCCGTTTCTGTCATATTTTCTGCCGCTAACTAATCACATCCCAACCACTGTGCCGAGGGGAATGGGATTTGAAGTATGACCTAGTGGGCGATTACACTACTAGTGGAGTCGGGGTTTTGTTTTGTCTGCTGTCGTCAATATCCAATGTTACGTGGAATAACATTCCCCGGAGTGGAGAACAGACATTCCTTTTTTGCCGTAGAGCTCCAGGCACTGAGACTGACTGGCATCGTCTGTTTTGTCCTTTTCGTCTAGTCTCAAACTTGAGCAGTCGATGTTCACAAGCGGACCACCGTACCGTTTGGAGACCACAGCCCTTACTCCAGCATGATCCATAAACCGATTCGTCGAAGCAGAAGACCTAAGGTGCAAGGTTAAACATGACATGCAATCATTTTAGTGCGGTGGACTGACTTTACGCACGAATTCCCAAAGGGCTTGCTGTACAGCGTTTAGTGCGTTTGCGCCTGACCTGTTGTACAGAGCAATCTGACTCTGATAAAGTATGCTTAGGGGCGCTGCGCTAAAGGGTTAGCACGACAACATGAGCAATGCAATCGGGTGGTGTGTATTTCACACGCGAATTCGGGCTGGGACGTGTATTACTCAAACCAGAGAGACGGCCCTCAGGACGCGTCTTTCCATCTGAATTCGTTTCCAGCCCTAAGAGTGGGCAAGATGATTTGATCGTGACTTCTTATCACTTGATGAGAAACCTGAACCGGAAATCTAACGAGTTGAAAGTCTTTACAAGGTACTGGACTCTGGACAGATGTTGAGGACACCGTGAAAAGAGCTAGCGATGATTTTATGCCAAGGTCCTGCTAGATTTCAGTCATACGTGGTGAGAAATCACTAGGAGGATTCATTTGGAGAGGTGCTCCCTCCTTGAGAGTCTTACGCAAATGATACCCAATTCGACAGTAGCTCGTAGCCGGCGCTTGGGTGATAGTTCGACCGCCGATTTCGACGATGTCCACCTTGGGCGGCACACCAAGGTGCCACAGGCACGGTGACTTGTACGTGAATTAGTTTATAGTGATCGCAGACTTGCTCAGCATCTACTGCACCCCCAATCCTCGCCTAAACCCGGTGTCAAGACAGAGCAAAGAAGACCGGATGTGGGGGAGGGCGCAGGTAGCTGGCACGGTCGGAGCCGCACCTAGGCGTGCCACCACACCCCCTGGTGCACACAGCGAATGACCAACAGTTTTCGCCAACAACAGCACCCCAACAGGGGCCAGAGCGACGAGGATGACGGGGCAACCATGCCCACCACCGGTGTGCCTAGCGGGAGCACAAGCGCATCTATCTGCATGGAACCAGGTGTCAG
The DNA here is from genome assembly GCA_902702965.1 of Spirometra erinaceieuropaei. Taxonomy (NCBI): domain Eukaryota; kingdom Metazoa; phylum Platyhelminthes; class Cestoda; order Diphyllobothriidea; family Diphyllobothriidae; genus Spirometra; species Spirometra erinaceieuropaei. The sequence goes on along the minus strand of CACRXP010000695.1, from coordinate 62,944 downwards.
GGAATTACCACCGCATTCCAGGCTGCAAGGGCCATGGTTTGCTGATACTGGCGTATCACACGCTTTCAGACCTTTTAACCAAACGCTTGGATAATAAAGGGAATACCCAGTAAGGCCCGCAAAAGGATCTCGATGTAACTGCTCTTTCTGATAACGGTGATTGTCAAGGATTTCTAGATAGCAGTCTATAATCGTCTAGGTCTGTCACTGACCGAGTTATTCACATATCAAGACTAAGATAGTTAGGGCAGAATTCCGGTTAAATGCTGTTTTGAAGTTTGCTTCGTAGGGAGATTACAAAGAGGCTGGGGGCGGAGCTTTGCACTGGGCTTCTGGGTCTGCTTTATTGAGCAGCTTACCTGCCTGGCATGCACGAGTCGACGTTGATGGCGTATGTGCATTCTGTGAAGCCATTACTAGGCAATCCATGTCCGTGCTTTTTCCCTTAAGCATGTGTGGCATCTGGTGCGCATTGTTTTTCTGCACTAGCTCATCATAACTTATGCGCAACATAAATTTTTTTGCCATTTTGGTTTGTAGGGTACGACATGAGAGCAGTGGGTTTAATGGGACAAGTATTCAGGATATCCTGCAGTAAATCGTACATCAGATGGAAGATTGCAGCTTTCGGGAAAGGTAGTATAGGAAATCGCCCCATGGAAATTAAAACGCGTGATTAATGAGTTCCACCTTTCGCCAGAACAATGACAAGGAGACAACAAGGTCCGGAAATGCGACTAGTAATATACTTGATTTGCGTTTGAAACTGTTCTTTAAAAATGACAAAATCGGCTAGGTATATTCAACCATTTT
>CACRXP010000695.1:42637-61694 GCA_902702965.1 Spirometra erinaceieuropaei | reverse complement strand
ATTCGTGCTGCACAACCAAATCGGCAACAACAATGAGGCGCCGGTGCTTTTTCTTTCCAACAAAGCATGCGGCATCCAAACCGAGGCTTTTGAACTTCCCCATAAACTCCAAGTGCTTGAGGCTGGTCTGGTGATGCCGGTACAACTTTTCCGCCAAGTTCCCGCTAGTTTTTTTCAAAAAAGCATCCGGTTGGTCACGGGAATATGGACCCACCGTAATACGGGTGGCCTTGCGTTGAATTCCAATGTCTTAGCCTTAACCCTGATCCTCCTAGCCCCAGCAATAACCTTCATAGCCCTACCCTCTGGAACAAGGCAAACCGTGATATGGGAGGGTTCATGTTTCCGTACCCGAGCAGCGCATCCAGGCGGTCCATATTGAAATCAGTCGTTGACCCGGGAGGGGATGGCACTTTTGTTTTCGAATGTGCCATTTTCGAGTTTGGTCAACCAATACTAGGCAGTTCTTTCAGAACAAAGCACAAATGTCACTAGGGGCTTTGGAAACTTGATTTAAGGTGAAAAGCAACTGAAATGCTTGTTTTTCTTAACCCAACGATTCAGTATCTAGGTCTAAAAATTGCACAACACGAAAAGTACAGGAAAATGATGGCAACGGCCGTGCAGGGCAGAATGCTTCCAAATAAGCCATAAAACGCCACAACGAAACAAACTGGTGAAGAAAAATCGCGTTTGACAAGAACCGTAAACACCTTACTGGTAGCCCAATATTCTGTTGATATGCTTTTTCATAGCGCGCACGTTTTGCATGGCAAAGGACCTTCAGTTATTTTTTTCTCCAAGGCAGTACTTGGATGGGTTGTCTCTGATTTAATCTAGGTTCTTTCATCTGCAAAATTCCGAATCTATTCAGCTGCTGTTAAATTGCTTTAATCAAGACCTAGTCCACTCATACTTACGTACGGATTAAATTCTCTTGATCATGCGTTCGGTAGAGATCGTCACAAAACGACCCAGGCGTGTAGATCTTGTGGATGGAAGGTTGAAGATGACAGTCGGGTGTGAACCGTCACCCTACGCTCCTCTGGGGTCGACTCTAAGCACAGGTGCTAGCCAAAAACCCAGACAACTATCTCTCCAATATTCTGTCGCTGCAGCGCACAGCTGCGAGGGGTTCGGCTCATCAGTGAGTACCCCAGCGTTCCCTGTTTGCTTTCGTTTTGCCCTTTTCGCTGGTCTTTTCATTAGTTTTCCCATCTATCTCGAAACGGTGGCACCGGGAAGAGTTCGCAATGAAACGTACGATTGCAAATACCTACTTTCCGGTCTCCCCGACAGTACTGTATAAGGTTCACACCATACGGCAGAAAAACTTGCTAAAAAAGTAAACTGACGCACCTGTGACAGAACTGCGTCGCTGTTTTAAAGTTGATCATTAGCTGTGTTGAGAGATGACGAAGATAGGCTTACCGCCTCCTGTTTGCTACGGATGTACTCCGTCCGAAGGCCATTTGAATCACATTTGTCTGCCAAACATTGAAGTTGTTTCGGCTTTTACTAACTTAATTACTCTTCATTCAACCGGTATGGCCTCGGGCCTCTAACGCTGGCACCAATAAAAGCTACTTTTGAAATTCTTCACATTGTCCATTAAGAAGACACGCGCCACGGTCGAGATGCCAATTCTGCAACCGGACCGTACCAAAGACAGCCCGGCTCTGTGAAACGTGGTTTCTACATATTAACGCACATAAACACGCGGCGGTTCGGCCGTCTCAAGCGACGGCTTCCGCCGCATACCTCAGAGAATGGGCGCCGGGCCGCCGACTTGCCCGCGGCAGCACCTACTGCACTTTGTCTTCCTTCACCCACCTAGATCCGAGGGTAAAGCAATGCTAAGACGACCGGTGGGCGCGACCGCAGTGAATGACAGAGGTAAAGGGTCTGCCTACGCGAACCACACACAACCTGGTCAGTAGTGCATGTACCAGGCTTTCATAAGGACGGTTCGAGCCTCACGGGGGTGTGAACGCCATAAGGGTGCACTAAGAAGGGACTATTGCAGCCCGAATCTCGGTCCTGAAAAGGAACGAGTTATCCAGCCAGTTGGCAACTTTCCGAGCCACGACTACACGGAGCGTCGTGAGGGATCCAAGCGTGTCAGATTTACTGTGGTGGGGAGTGCGCTGATGGGTGGATTCCCTGGTGTCAGTCTCTCTCCTCCCTCACCTATGCGCCAGTCGACTCCGAGTCTGCCAAACAATTAGGGACGAGGTGGGGTGTGGTGGCTGGCAAGGATTATCGTTTAGACTTTAAATGCACTCAAAATCGTCTATGACGACATTCACTGTGAACTCCGCCTTCCCTCCACCGTTCACAGAGTGGCTGGGCAAATGCTCCCCCAAAGAAATGGGTTGTATAGCACAGTTACAAGGCACAACAGAGCACCCGTGTCTTGTCTTGCAACCAGGACAAGACGGGTATCCTTACTCATCGGCAAAGTATAAATTCAGGTAAAGAGAGCCACGATAAATGCATTGTAGGTATTAAACGTACAGATAAAAAACAAGTAAGCATGAGGATGGGGTCAAGTCAATAGTCAGAACTTTGTAAAAAAAGGAAAATCATCGCCTATGGTATGATTGTGCATGCAAGTTAACCTAAATTTCATCGGGAAAGAGCTCCGGCATTTTTCCAGACAGATGGGATTGCACGAAGTTAAGCTCAGGAGGCTTGGTTTGTGTATGCCAGACAAGGATCTAAAATGTTGAAAGGCATTAATTTATTGGACGACAGTGACAGTAGCACAGACAGTACCGTTCAACTTTGAGCACAGAAAAGCCATACGGTTTGGAAAAGCGGGTGGCCCTGAAGTTAGTGCATACGAAGAGAAGGTGGTAGAAATGTGTCGCAATAGGTCCTTTGGCTGACAATAGTTTAAGGTGAGGTCCTAACAATTCAAAGTATTACAGGTGTCACCCTCGAAAACAAAAGGTAGGATGGTGGCGACTCCGATAAGTCGAAGAGTCTCCAGTTATTGAATCAAATATAGTATAATGATTCATACACAGCGTTAACAGGAATAAACGAGCTCCACAACACCGGTCCTGTTGTATGGGCGAAGGAGTCAACCAGGGGCGGCTCCTGATACTAGATGACGGGGTGCAATAACGTACCTCGGTCGCGGTACTCAAAGTCCGACGATGTCACGATTCTCATTGGTGTCTTGTTGACGCCTGTTGACGTCCGTATCTCGAACTCCAGTTACTGGATATCAAGATTTGCGAAATGCACAACAGCTTTCTACCCAATCGCAGAGGCCCATACGACGCTTTTAACAACCACTGCACGGCAACTGGTCAATCGAGTGGAGGCTAATCAGCGACTTGTGAGTGAAGACGTACCTTCCAAACCATTCGTTTGTTCCCGTCTGCGTGGCTGCATCGGCTGCCGAACAGCAAGACAAATGTACGAGGGCAAGGGCGAGTCTCAGGAAGCGGTTGAGAAAAAAATTTCGTTCTAGCAATCAGTTCCCAGACAAAGATATGTACTATTCACAGCTGCAAAATGGTTGACGAACGTCGTCATCGTGATCCATTTATCGTTTTCGGGGATTGAAATTGCCAGATGGGACCGGTGATTTCTCTACAACCGACTTTGTCCTGGGGCTCGATGCGGAAGTAGTTAAATATGGTCGAGCTAAGTTAACCAAAGTCGCGTGGGCAGTATACGCTTCGAACAATGCCGCAAATGGAACTGAATTTGTACTCCAGTCAGTCACACCGCTTACATTCTGGAGAACTAGAGGCTGCGCGGTTAGAAGCATGGTGGCGGATCGATGCGTGGTGATGAAAGCGGCACCTTCCTTCGGTTAGATTGCGTTTTCTTCCGCATAAACGTTGGAGGTCACCTCTCGGACGCGCCTAAAGCTCTGTATACCATACGACTCGATGAGGAAAATTCAAGAAAGTCCAAGACATCCGAGACTCGAAAACTGGGATCTGGTTCTGATCTAGAGCCTGAATCGAAGTAGTTGGTAACGAATACCCGCCACTTGGCGCTTGGGTATCTAAATATAGCTACCAGCAATTCATGGCCGTGTGCTCTCAGGGCTTAGCAGCAGTGGTTAGTAACGTTAATCGTAAGTCCTCGAGGTTGATAACGATCCTAAGCAGCATCGTTAAAGTCGACGGCCTACTAGTGCCCGCGTCCCTAGTATTTACAATACTCCAGAATCGCTCAATATTCGGTCAGGCGTCCAACAAAGTAGTATCCTGTCACTCCAATCTCGGTTGTGTTGGTTGAAATCCTGGTTATTTGTTGTGTGGACCAGGGGGTGTGGTGGGACGCCAAGGTGAGGATCCGACCGAGCCATCCACCTGCGGCCTCCCTCGTCTCCGGTCTTCTTGACACCGGGCGAAGGAGGAGGAGAGAGTGTAGGTAGATGCAGCGCTAGTCTACCGGCACTGTAAACCCCTGCGCAAGTCACCGTCCCTGCTCCCACCGCTGCTGCAGCTGTGGGGCACACGGTGGACATCATCGAAATCGATGGTCGAACTGCCATCCTGTCACTCGCGATATCTAATATCGTGGGCTTGATTTTTGAAGGAGCTTTACGCTAGTCTGGGTGTGTTGAAGACACGAGGAAGTTGGAGGGTTTCGGGCGGCATCACGAGAGTTCGTCCAGATACCCAAGGAAGACAGATGAGGTTGTCTGGACGCATTGTATGGCACAATGCTAATGCCTTAAGCCCCTAGGCCGCTTCCCCAATGAAGGCGACGAAAAGGAAGTCAGCTCAAAACCAGACTTGACACGGTCAGTCAATGTGTTGAGATAGTTCGTGAACCCACCGCTGGAGAAGAGTCATTCGAACTCACTAGACCCACTGGCGAAGGACTGCGATGGAAGGATAGAAGGCATCATGTGCCACATCTTCAAGGTCGGTTCCAATGGACCCAATCGCAGCACAGTTAAGAAAAGTAAATTAGCATGTCGGTTGTAATAACGATCTGGTCCCAATTTCGCTTTTCGTGGCTAAATAAGTGCGTTCTGGTCGGAACAATTTTCTTCATGTAGAAAATCTCCGTCTTTAGAGTTAACCGATTTTATGAAAAAGCCACGTAGAAATTAACAGAACAGATTTCGCGCGCTGTGTTGAAATTAATGGCCGGATCTAGTCAAAGTAGCTCATTAGAAATACACAGCTGGAACCTGGGTGCGACAGTGAGAATGGGTATTAAAGGTAGGACAGAAAGGGACAGAAAAAAAGGACGTGACATAAGAGATGTGGGATCCAGACTAAAATAAACAAGGAACTGGCCCCTAAGAATGATTTTCAAAGAACAACTGAGTTGGTATTTGGGTGGATTCAAATAAATCAACTGACCCCTATTGGGAAAGACTCGGAAGTCTTCCGTCGAGCATTTCACAATTGGGTCAGTAGAACAATTTATTTGGCGGGCGGCAGCCACTTACCCGCTTGCAACCATCTGCCTTAGGTTCCATTTCAGTGAAATTCCGAAGCCCTAGCTGCTTGAGAAACTCTGTCTCCAGAAGGCCGGGTTTCTTGTGGTAGACAAACTCCGCAGTGGGGTAGGATAGTATCAGATCTAAGTTCACAGCAAAGCCTGCCATGTCAACGGGGAAAACCCGCCAGGGTTTGAATACGGACCACATTCTCTCAATCACATGCGGCTCGTAAGGTTTTGTGACACATCCCTCCCAGGGAAGTCCTCCAACAAAAGCCACTGGCCAGGTTGAAACACGCTTGGTTGTTCGAATCTAGGGGAATAGCGCACACAGGTAAGAGAAACACTTTATGAACAACTGTACTTTTTAACAAATTACGAGCGTATCCTCAAAAATAAAAAGGGCCAGGGTACGGTCTACGGCCGGGATTACTTATTTCGGGGAGCGTTTGTGTTGAGCAAAAGAGGTTAATATCTAAGAAATTTGCGGTATCACACATTCTAGTTCTCCATATTGTCACCAATTAAAGGTGACACTATTTTTACTACTTAATGATAATAGTAAATGAATTCAATTCCCCTTTAAAGGCATCGTCAGAAAGGTACTGCACTGTAGTATTTTTACTCCGATGACTACCTTAAAGCGTCTTGACTACCAACACGCAACAGCCACCGTGAGGTCTTCTTATTCCTTCCTCTGGCACGTACAAATATATATATCCTCAGTTATTTTCTTTTAACACAATTGCTTCCCGAAGTAACCCCGACCACAAACCACACCCTTGCCAGTAAAGAAAACTTTAAAAAACACCTTAAGGACGCAGCAGTGAGAAAATTTGGAGCTTAGACTGATAACCTGAACATTTCGGAGCTGCATGTCGCTGTCATCAAATAGCCATACATAAATCAGGCTGGGGAGGCCGACGAGTTTCTAAATAAATTGTTCGAGCTACGGCCTAGCCGCATGTTTTTGTCAGGCGTAGCACATGCGCCATAGGACATGAAGGCTAATAACTCCGCAAGGTGGCGAACTCCGTAGTAAATGCAGGCAGATAAGTTACATCGTGTGATGCTGCTAAAGCGCTCGCAGGCGAGACCTATCTTGTAAACCCATTCTGCCAATATGGCATGGTTTTCTGACCTGCCCAACGACAGTTCGACCGTCGCTAACGGCGATTCCATCGCGTATCGTACAGCAGGGAGGGTGCAACGACGGTGACTTGCGCGTAAATTAATTTATAATGATAGTAAGAAGTGGGAGGGGTGAAGGGGTGTCCAGCGGTGAGCTCACGTGACGGTCGCAGTAGGTCGCTCACTTGCTTGCGGGTGCAGACTACGTCTGGCGTCCATTTGTTGGCACCCAACTCTCACATGTGGCCCCTCAAAACTAGGCTCTGCATAGCGGTCACACCCTGGTAACCGCGTCGACCGTCGGGCTAAACTACGTGAAGGTATCCGTGTGTGCATCTGCGCGCACGGTATTGTGGACTCCGCTGGTCGGCTGGTCGGACGGAACTTCGTATCGGCATCGTCGAGACAAGGCTCCGTCTGGTACACAGCAAGAGGCCACCAGCTTACGGCGTCGTCGTAAGCTCTCCAGGCTAACTCGGGTCGTTCTTCCACTACACCAAATCCGTGGCCCATAGTGGAGTTCCACAACGCCTGACGACTGTGCAGCCCTTTTTAGGGTGGCACTGCTCGCCCCTGCAAGGGGAAAGGAGCTAGAAAAGGTGCCCTGAACAAATGCTGGGGAACCACGTCGTCGCAGATGTTAAACTCACGGTCAAAACAACCAACAAAGAAACAACACACTCTCTTCCTACTCCTCCTCACTAGACTATGTCAGCCACCGCGCCCATTCTCCGCACCAGTCAACTGACCGGCTCGAACAGTGGCCGAGGCATGGGAATGGGAAGGGGGGGGTGAGGTCGACGACTCAGCGCATTTTCCTCACTATAAACAGTCTGACGCGCTTGAAGCTATCACGATGCGCTAAAAGCCGTGGCTTGGAAGGTTGCCAACTGACGGGATAACTTGGACCTCGCAGTCGGCCCAGTGCTGTGCGTTTGTGTGGAGTGGTCGGCTGGAGGTCTGAAAGTCAGGCCGCAATTGCTCCTTCTTAATGTGGCTTTGATGGCACTCCCACTCCGTGGGGTCCGAGCTGAGTGTGACGGCATGCCTAGGCGCGTCTTCGGTCGTGCCAGCCAGGTTGTTGGCCAAAAACCTGGTTATCTGTTGTGTGGACCAGGGGGTGTGGAGTGGTGCGCGAAGGTGCGGGCTAGACCGTGCCATCCACCTGCGCCCTCCCCAGTGGGAAGTGTGCCCTTCGACCCCTCTCTCAACGTGGCTCCTCTGACACATGTAAGAACGGAGCAGTCCATCTCATTCTGTGTGATATCCTGGTGTGTTCGTACGGGGAGGGGGACAGGTTACTTGCGTGTGGCATGAGTGGACGAGCTGTTCCCAGTTCTATGAGTCAGCTCTCCCAATCTCAGCGTCAGGTGGCTGACCAGCTTTGACAGTTAACTGGTGTACGTGATAAGGTAGAGTGAGCGAAGTCGACTTTCAGCGCCTAATTCCTCACTATAAACAATCTGACGCGCGTGAGACTAACACAGCGATCTAAAAGCTTTGGCTTGGGAGATTGCACACTGACGCCCCAAATCCGGCCACGAAGTCGGCCCAGTGTGCGTTTGTACGGAGTGTCCAACTTGTGGGCTGACAGTCAGACTGCGATCGATCCTTTTTAATGGCAATCAATCACAAATGTGCGGTTCGGGGTCGCTCCCCGCTCGTGTGTGCAGTCCTGGTGTGTGTTTGGAGGGCCAGGTGGAACATTTGGCGCATGCAGAAGGCTCCCTAACTCTGTCAGCCACTGCGTTCACTCCCGCATCAGACGACTGACCAGCTCGAACAAAAGACTGGTGCGTGAGAGTGGGAAGAGAGAACGTGATCGTTAGTCACAGCGCATATTCCTCACTATAAACCTCACAGTTAGGCTAGTGTGTGATTGTGTGAGGTGGCCGACGGGTGGACTGAGAGTCAGGCTGCAATGACCCCTTCTCAATGTGGCCTCTATAGCACTCTCACTTAGTGGAATCCGAGCCGGGTGTGAAGGCACGCGCTAAGGTGGAGATTTTCGCCGTGCCAGCCACCTGCGTCCTCTCCTGCCTCTGGTCTTGTTGACACCACCGTGACACCAGGCCCAAGTGGGGAGGGAGGGTGCGGTAGATGCATCGCATCATCATAAACTAATTCACGCGCAAGTCACCGTCCTTGTTTCCACCCTGTATGGAGCACATGGTAGACATCGTCGGAAACGATAGTCGAATTGGCGTAATGATAGTAGACAAGTGCTACGTCTACCACACTCCCTCTTCCCTCATCCACCTGGGCGCGACGTCAAGACAGAGTCCAGAAGACTGAGGGCGGAGTCGGGTGCAATAGCTGACAAAGTTAAACAGCCCATTTACGCGTGCCACATACGCCTGGCCTGCGCACGCTGAACCAGGTTTTCAGGAAAACGAGGAAGGGGGCGTCTCACATGCCAACTGAGTGACAGTACCATAGTGACCACATCGAGGAGAAGTCATTACAGTCTGACTCTCCGTTCTAGAAGGAGGACCGAGTTGTCTCGCCAGTTGGCATGTTTTAAGCCACGGCTTTTGGCTCACCGTGATAGTTTAACGGTGCACCAGATTGTTTGTAGTGAGAAGTATGTGCGAAGTATCGTGGGGACCGGGTCCTCGGAGTCGACCCCACTCTGTTTTCCCTTTCACAGGCAACAGCCCATTTTCCGAGCCGGTTGGCCATCTGGTACGGAAACTGAGCGTAAGTGACCGTTGCGGCGTGAGCCTGAGCCTAAGTATTTTATCACACCGCCCATCTGTGGGCAACGTGTACAGTGCCTTAGCATGGCTCCATGTCGGTCCAGCGCATCTCCCGCGTAGTCTGTTGTGGGGGAGCAAAACAGAGATGTCAGTAACGCCCGTTGTCACCGGTCGGTCACCAACGCAAGTACTCCTCGGAATTAACGTGGCTTAACCTCGGCAATCGGACGAAAACCAGCGTTTTCTGTTTGGTATGGTTGCTGGCCGATTTTCCCAATACTACTGATCACACAGCAACAACTCAAATCCCACCCTTTATTCTCAAGTTGTTTGTGTTGCACAATTTCTCTTCATTGCAGCAGTTGCCTCACGCTTTGCCATCATCCACTTCCTGCTAACTGCGGAAATCTATGGGGAAGAATGTCGTCGAAAGTTAAGTGATGACAAAAGGGAAAACTGAAGTTGTATAAATACGAATAAACATGAATAGCATTCGAAATCCCGCAGTGGATATTCGGCGCGAATCCAAAAGTTCAAAAATATTAGGAATCCAACAACACCCGCCAGTCTCACCTCATTAAAGAGCTGCAGGGAGTATGTATTATCATCATCAGCCATGTAGACGACCCCCTTGTCTTGGTCGCGGACGAGATTTTCGCGAAGCCAGCGGAGACCGCGATTTCTCTGGGCCACACCACGTGCGTGACGCCAACGTGGCTCATTAGGTCTCTGAACCTCTGCGGCGGGCGTCTTTGCGTGAAGCAAGGTGAACGGGACGCCACAGCGACCAAGTAGTCTTGACACCTTGCTGCCAAGTGCGGCCGGGAAAAACAAAGCACGACATTGAGTTTAGGCAAAAAGTAGGAATGTGAAAGACGGAAAGCGCATTCTTATCGAAAAAAACTACGAGAGAAACACATGGCCATGTGTATTAACACTTGCGGAGAACATGGTTAAAGCTAGCAGTGAAGGGCGGCATGGGTAGACACTAGAAGCGAAGAAACCACAGAGGAACTTACGAAGAGATATTTGCGGCGTCTTCGATTACCAGCCAGTGGATATTAGGCACGTGGAGAAAGGTGTGACACAAACGGGTAAGCTCAGCTGCCTGTTCAGGCCTATTATAGGTGGCTGTTATAAGAAAAATTTTGGGGAGAATATGGGCTTCTTGGCGTTGGAAAGACCTGTGAGAATCAGGACTCTCACAATTTGTAGACGAATCCTCCGGCGTTAGTTTGAGAAGAAGGAGGAAGGAAGTGAGCAATGAGTAAATTATTACGGAGTACAGGACACATGAGGAGGTAAACGTTCTAGTAATCCGCATTTTCACCATACGAAAGGGGACTTGGCTCGGGCTGAAAATTTTCAGTTCTGACCTAAACCAGATGGGTTGAGGTGTCAGTCATTAGGTCGGCAGCAAGTCGTAAAAATAAGACGCGCGGGATGACCAAGGAGAAGAGGTTCCACAGTTGCAGAGTAAAAGTGACGTGATCCAAAGAAACAGGTATCAGTCTAGAAGGATGCATCGATTAGGAGTTGGAATAATTTCTAGGAGAAACGAGCCAGCCTTTGTGAATTCTTCTACTGGAATTTGTTGAACATGAATAACACAGTGCGGGAGAACATTTCCGGAACCGTTCCATGTAACCAAGTAACGGGTTCATCACAGGTTGCTCATGAAAAGGCGGTAGTGACAATCTAGAAGAGCAGCGAGTAGAAAGTGGCCTATTTAAAGGCAATTCAAGGTTAAAAATGAGGCGTAACAACTGTGAGAGATTTGAAAAATAGGGTCCCACTTAGCGGCCATTTCTATGCATAAAGAAGATAGGGATGGTAAGACTGATAGAATGTGGTGTTGTGTGAAATAACGGCGAAGTTATGCCGAGCTAGCGGACGTGCTGGCAACTTGTCTGGTGTTCCCTTGATGTTTGCGCACTCTCGGTAAGGAAGAAAACTGTGATCTTTACATCAATATGGGTCGGAAGTAGACGGTAAAAAACATCACTTTGTAACGCCAAGTAGGTGCCCATCGGTGCCAAGGTTTTGTGTAGGTTAAGCTGGTATTTATCGTTTTCAGATCCGCTTGAAACTTTGCAGGCGTGAAATGTAGCTACAAACACAAATGCCATTGTGCCACCTAGCTTTCTTTGCTGGAGCAATAGAGGATATCATTGTGCAGAGAAAATTCAAGATAAAACAGGTTGGGTTGAGCATGTCGCACGTTCTAGTTGTTTGATTTTGAATGCATCAAGCGAGATGGCTCTTACCTGCCTCTACTATCAGCGGATGGAAATTTCCAGATCCATGCACTTCACAAGCCATTTAGCTTCGCATGCCCCCAATTTTGACGATGGACCTCATTTTGAACTTGATGCCCCAGTCTCGTTCATTTTGGTTGACAAAGCTTAACTGCTCCGCTGGAAAGGTCGATGGTACTACACAAATGTCATTCGCAAGCTATGGTTGGGCCCAGTGAGTTTAACCTTAGAAGAAGATTGCCAAGGAACAACACTGTCTAACCACCGTCCATGGCTATGTGAGACAGGCTACCTAACTGTATTTCCTCTGTGTGCGACCGCGAAATACCCCATATTAACACATAGTCAAATAAGTAGTTAGCATAGCTGTGCTGGTGTCCCTAGGAATTTCGCAGCTCACAAGTCTGACGGCGTTGCCGAAACAAAAAATGCTCATCAGGGTTGTGCGAAACGTTTCAACAAAACCCAGTCAAGCTTGCCATATCACCCGGAGTGGTATCCACACTCCCGGAAAGTTGTTCCAAATCAATGTATATCTCCAACAGTTCGCCTTTTGAAGGTTCACAAGGAAACAAGTTCAATTCGTAGGATGTGCGGGTCGAGCATACAGGATTTGCAACCGCCAGCCCTTCTGAAGTAACCATGTCTTGATGAAGTCCAAAAGGACATGCGCGAACATATGGACCATATAATGATTTTTGACGGATGACCAGGCAGAAGAAAAACTAAGGGCTGTGTAGACCAGCAGTCAAAATGACGAACGTAAGCATGTTTTCCTGCCTGAAAGACAATCACATGAGGCAGTAAGACTGTATCGTCTGAACAGCTGACCTGTAGGGCTAGGAAACAGCACGAGGGGAAACACATTTCTCGTCCTACAAACTACTCAAGTACTTAGGGAATAATTCCGATGCCCTGTCAGTTTGTGGTAACTCACAGGCAGGTATCTCTGACGTAACGCATGAAAAGTTGCGCCTAGACGTCTCCTGTAATAAAAATATTCACGATCCTAAAATTTCAGTATTCATGCGTGGGGCAACTCCTCTCCTGCTTCCGTGATCCTCAAAAGGGTACCTGTTAAAGTCCGCGAAAGACTTGGCTCCAAGTCCTCACGCGTTTTACTTTCATTGTGTTACATCAGATATCACCAGCAGTATATCCATCTAAAAATAAACCCTCCAAAGACGCTCAAAGAACTTCAGAGCCAAATGCAGTTAAGACGACGGCTTCTTGTCAGTCATGCCGCTTAGATAGACGTTGAAGTCAAGCTGTTTAAACCCGAAGAATAGAGACGCCATCGCGGGAATCGCGACCACCACGTCAATCGCGACCAGCATGTGCTGGGAGTACACGCAGGCTCTGAACTTACATGTTAGCTAAATCAACACCTCACTCCGTACAGTATAGGCACCCCCCCACCAGTGTTTCGCTCTTTAAGTGGGCATAACGCGTACGTATTTGATAGATCGTAAAACCAAGGCGAGCACAAAACGAAAAGTAGTTTACTATAATACCCTGGGGGTTAAATATTTACGGATTGTTAGCTAACAATACGGAAGTGCTTAACCCTGCAGCTTCTAGTGTTCGTTTCTGGTAACGCCTAAGCTACCAAAAAAATTGAAGGAGCCGTGGACGTAATGAAGCGTTGCAATTTAAATCAAAAAATTGTATGTAAGCGTGCTTTACCTACACTAAGTGACTGCAATTCGACTGTCTACGGTATTTGACCACATAGTATAACAAAGTAGCCGAGGCGTAACCAGAGTCAAACATCGGTCACACAAAGTGAAAAATGACAGTAATTAAATATGAGGAGGCTGTATTAGATAAAGGCAACGTATGTGAAGAGGAAACGGCAAAATGCGGAAGTGCATGTGCCTGTAGTCCTGCGATAATGCACAGAAAAGTGGATTCTGTTTGGTTGCCCGGTAGTGGAGGAGTTGGGAGTCAATCTAGAAAACCTGCCAGAAAATAACACTCAGGTCTACAACTATTCGGACGCCGGAAAAGTCGTTATTTTAGCCATAGCATATTGGAAGCAAAGTTAATAATGAACGTAGGTCGAGAGTGCAACTTGCATCCGAGGGTTTTTATATGAGAATTTAGTGGGAGAAAAACGAAATACAGCACCCAGGCGTCCCACGCTCCATCTGAACGGATAAAACCCTTCAACAAACTAACCGAACTATACATTTAATAGGTTTTAAAACTCATTTGCAAAACCCTTGAAAGCAATGAATTCTTGAATTCTGGAAACTATGGTCAGTGCCAGAGGCTTGGTTTCACCCCTAGCGACATCCCTCCAGACGCTAAGTACAAAGTTCCTCAGCTCAAGCTTTCTTGGAGTGTTCCATCTCCACCAAGTGAAAAGCGGAGTATATAAGAATCAGGATAGGTGATCGGATGGAGTGCTGCAGAAGAATTATCTTTGTTGGGTTAAAAAGTCTCGGGAGGTTTCCGAAATAAGTTTTGCGTCATTGTCCACACGCATCGTAAAAGGCTGTCCTAGTAAGTCTAGAGTAACTTGACTAGATCTGTGCAGAAAATACGGTTTTGCGCATTTCAGAGATAACCGTGATCCTTTCTTCGCCAGTCGCATTATCAATAATTGCAAGGAGACCCGTTTATATTAGACTAAAATACGCATGAATGCCGCAATTGCGTTAACACTGCTACCACCGCGCTTGGAAAACGTCTTTTCCTCTGCGCTATGAGCAACTCCCCCGGTTTTCATACTGTTTTCTTTCTATCATTCCTGTGAAAGTTCGCGTTTGTTTCATCGATCAACACACGGAAGAAAAGTGTTTAAAACATGTGAATAAATCCTACACATGTGGAAATCATCCAGGAATATAGGAGCTAGAAACGGAGTGTAAAATAATACTGCAAAAGGCGATTCTATTTTGAAAAGTGTCGACAGTTTTATGATCACGAACAGTCGAGCCCAATTGCTGTAGGGTGTTTTATAGGGTCGTCAGCCTCCACGACAATTCCTATTGGTATATAATCCGAGGTCACTGGTTGGTTACTTTATTACGTCTGTAACAACCCAAATAGAGCATAGGGTTCGGATCTTGTTTTAATAAACAAGTGAATACTAATCTTGTAGAGATTCTCGGACCAAGCTCGTCACATGGGCACGATCAAAGCCGGTGGTCTGCATACTTGATAAGTTCCACCCTCGTTTGTTATATGTTTGTTCTCTCGTTAATCATTGTTACATTTTGTTTTCCACCTTCTGTCTTTTTCCTGGTTAATTCTTTACTTTGATGTATATACATATTTTCCCAAGGCCGCCTATTTTGTTAGTTCCTGTTTTCGATTCGTGATGGGTTTTCTACTGACGTTTACACACTATTACACACTCTATTGTGTGTTTGAGTCTGTCTGCGAAGAATATTGGATGCTCTATGTGCAGATCCTCAAGTTAATCCTCAGGTTGTAAAGAAGGGGAGACTGTCCCCATCCAGTCTCGCTCCGTCCATACTAATCCATCCGAAACGGACGTTACACGTCATACCCGCGACAATTCCTATTGATATGTGATTCGGGTTAGCTGACCGGTTACATAGTAGTGTACAGACATGACTCAGTATTGTTTTAATAGGAAGGAACGCCAAGTTTGGGAGTAGAGGTGCCTGATGTCTGGATACTGTCTACTTTCTTTCTTCTGTTCCAAGTTGAGGTGTGTGGAAAAATCAATCATTCTTCCCTGGTGGCGGCTTCCAAATCCACTCTCCCCGGATAACTGCGAGGTTAAGGTTTACCTGGACTACACGGCCCCTTTGTTCTTCGTCCTACGCACCTTCCCTCTTCGTACAATGAACTTGCTATAGTAATTGTCTTATCGTGTGTCTGAAGTGTGGTATTAAATAAATAAAATAAATAAATAATTTGTTATTAAAGACTCGTGGGAGTTCGGCCATTTAAAGTAAGATGAAATGATTATATGAATTTTAGAATAGGTAGACGGAATCTATGCTATACTTAATTCGTAGATATTCTGTGAGTAGTCTGTTACGAAGAATGATGTGCGAGCGGTGAAAGACTCCTATTAAATAATCAAAATGAACATGACTAGATTATCATTTTAGGTTAACAAAACTTTCGCTGATGAAAGGATAAAAAGTGTGCATGACCGACCTGTATGTGGCAGTGTAAGGCGGATTTCGTGAAGGGGGAAGTATGCGAGTCAGACAGGAGTGACCCGCATGCGGTATTGAGTAAGAGCTTTGAAACAGACTCCATTGGGTCAGAATTCATACGCCAGATGAGGTCATTCACGTCTTAGGGGCGTGACAAGAGGAGCCTGGGCGCGATCGCTCACAGTACATTTAGAGTTCAGTCGAGGTGGGGGGAAGGGTGTTAATAATAATAATAATAATAAGATTTGTATTTAATGCCAGTGTACATGCATTGTCAGGGAAGTGTTAAACAAAAATCCGGCCAGCAGTGAAAAAAACTCCTGTGGAAATGGAATAAAATATAGATGATTGTGGTTTTTATGGTTTAGAGGGTTCAGGAGAAAAAACCTGATAACCGCAAACTGTCGACCGACAAGAAGGGAGGGGTTGCACGGTATCGGATAATATCAATCGCCAATTTCTTTCATGAAGTTGGGGTTTGTCCAAACAGAAGCGCCGAAGAACATCTGTCGCTGTTGGCCAAAGAAATTTTCCCTGATGAGACCGGCCATGGTGTTTATAGACCACAAATGTCATCCCTACGGTAAAGTCGATCAGTGGATTTAGCACCCAAAATTTGTAGGAGTTTTTCTGAATGCAAAGATCAAGTAATAGTTCTCTTAAATAAAGGATACTTTTGCAGAGTTTTCACATTCCTCGGTAGTTTATTCCAAATAGCAATTGCATTTACAAAAAAGAACCAACGATATTCAATGTTGCGTGCCAGAAGAAAAAATAAAAGGACCTCACGATTACTTTTACGTCGGGGGTGGACGCGATGTCTTAAAGAGGTGAGTGGGTTAAAGGTGCGATTATACAAGAGCTTAAATAGCAAAAATTGTCCCTTTGGTAATCTACGAAACCAAAAGGATCAAGGCCTGTAAGCCGGCAACGTTCTTGGTAAGACAAATGTCGGTGTTCCGGGGTTAAAACTCTCTTGGTAAAAAAAGTGTTGAACGGATTCTATCTTCTGCCGCTCAGCAGCATGCATGAGGCTAAATAAAAACGAACAGTATTCCAGGCCAGGTCAAACGTACATTTTATAAAGGCGCATTCTAATTTCGCCATTTTTAAAGATTCGGAAGATCAACCCGGTCGTTCTTCGTGCTTTGCAGACTATCAGGACGCAGTGCTCCGAAAAAATGAGACTCTTGGAGTATGATACACCCAGATCCTTAGTAGCCCCAGGCACATTTATTTCGTGACCGTCAGTACTTAGTTGAGGTTGGCGGTCGTCGCCAACCACCATGACTGGGCATTTATGCCAAGAAATAGAAAGGCGCCATGTGCGGCACCACTGGGCAAAGGCCTGCAGTTTTCTCTTTAGGGGCTCAAGCACGATGTCACGATCTGCCAGCTTATTTCTATATGCAACTTTTCGATCATCGACATGCATGAAGTGCATACCATTCTGAAATAAATCGGGTACATCATTAAGAAAAAGGCAAAATAATAGCGGGCCGAGTACACTACCCTGAATGACTCCACTCCTCACACATGTGGGGTTGGCGATGGCATTGGAAATCTTGATTCGTTGTCTACGAGCGCCCAGGTAAGAGCTAACAAGGGAAAGGTAAGGAGCAAACCTCCAAAACAGCCAAATAACAAAGTTTGTGAACAACGTCAGTGCAGGGACACCGATAACTATGACGATGGGATAATAACAACGGAGTCTCTTGTTTCTGTGGACGACAACCGTGACGGAGGGCCAACTTCTCTCAGTCATTTCGCGTGTTCAATAGAACCCTCAGTTTAAGGTGATGAAACTATTTCGTGGGAAGTTGTGATGGGTAAGCATCACAAAAGGGGTATAAAGACCAAGACGACTCCGGTGGATTTCTTAAGACCTTCAGCTGGCAAGGCGACCGGAAACAGAACAAAGGAACCCCTTGATCGCCAGCACTGCGCAGTCGTCCATGACCTATCAAGTCAAATGTTCCTGCTCCAGAGGAGAGGATTTCCGCTGGCCGTGATATGTTTCAACACCTACTGGACAAAATGCTCAGTTCAAATGAAATGTAACCATTCGCACGGCCTTCGGGAGCGGGAAGTAGGTGAGCGAACAATCAGGAACTCTGCGACAAGGACCTCTTAAAATTGTTTTAGGCAGTAAACTGTAGGCTACCTAACTTCCGTCTAGGAAAAACAGCCTCCGAAACTCTCACTAGGAAGTTTTTTCAAGCGGACTTCTCTCCAGCTGAACGTCCGAAACGCCGCAAAATAGTGGCGGAGCTGAAGGAGAAATTGCGGCTGGAGAGAGCAACTCAACTTTTTTCAGGGGAAGAGTGATAAAGAAGAATGCGGTGTAGCTCTGGAAATAGCCGCAGGTCATGATGGCGGCAGCAACATAATATAAGAAAGTCCGAGGCAAATCCAACGAAGCACTGGCGAATGTTGCAAACTTACATTCTTACGCACCAATGCCTAGAGTCTGTTGTCCAAGCTCGACGAACTGAGAATACAGGTAAGATAAGATAAGATACGATAATTTTTATTAAAGACCCGCCGGGGTCCCATCAAAGCAAGTTAAAATAAATCTACATGCGAGTTTTAGACGAGGTAGGCCGAATCTTTACAAAATGCAATTCATAGTTTCTGAATTAGAAGTACACTGAGAAACATGATGATTCAGGGGTGAAAAAACTCCTTACAAAAAGATAAAAATGATTGGATTAATTTTACAGGAGAAAAAAATACCCCTCAATAAAAATAATGACAGAAGAAAGCGAGCAGGACTGGCCTGTAGGTGGTGGTATATAACGGAATGTTGTCGGTCATCGACAGGGTAGCACTAAATCTCAGCCTTGAGGGGTACAAATGTGGGTCAGATAGGACTGGCTTGCATATGGCATTGTATACGGGATTCACAACTGAGATCGTCTGGGTCGGATTGATACGCCGCATCAAAGAGGCCAGACGAGAGGAACCCAGATGCGATCGGCCACAGCAAGCATCCAGCTCAGCCGAGCAGTGGGGAAGGGAGGTACGACCGAACTACTAGTAGACAGTGAATACAGAGAATAGAATAGGTTTATTGTAGCGCCCCTTGGGCACTGTCAGTTCCCTTTGAACTCAGGAAAAAAACCTAAAACAAACTCGTCAATTTCAACTGCACTTTGACTTCATTTGCTTCGGGTGCCTGGTTAGCCAAAAGAGCGCGAATTGAGAGTTTGTTTTAAGTTAAAAAAAACCTCAGTTATAAGGGAAAATAAAAGCAAAAGTTTCAAAAAATAACGATGTGTACAATATAAAATTGAAGTTTGCAGTTTGGTAGTTTTCGGGGGCATGAATAATATGTCCTTCATGGCAATTGAAGAACTTTGATATCGGCCTGACCTTGAAATTATTTTCCTGT
>CACRXP010000694.1:311067-338854 GCA_902702965.1 Spirometra erinaceieuropaei | reverse complement strand
TCAACTAAAGGACAGTTCGTAAGTGGGTCAGGTACCGCGTTAGTTACTCGAGAAACACTTCGAAATTTTCTGGGTAAAAGAGCTGGAGAACTGTCTTAAATGGGTTCTCTGATAACAACGCAAATACAGAAAGCATTTTTTTCTAACAAACGACAAAGGATACTAAAAGCCGCTGTGTTCACTAAGAGGCTTAAAACGACAGATTGATAGTGACGGTGACAGGCAAGGGGAGAAACAAAATCGCACTCACCGATCTTTCCTCAATATTTTGCATTTAGTCTTTTTGTTAAGAAGTTCTTTGACCTCTTTTACCTTGAGGCCCGTCACGGCCTTACCGTCAATATGCGTGATTTGATCGAGAAAACGCAGTCCTGCCTTAGCAGCTGGTGAGCCCACCTGGACGTAGCAGACATAAACTCCACCGTACGCAATACAGAAATGTAGGCCGAAAGAGTCAGACTGTCCTCGATACATTGTTACCGCGGAAAATTGACCCGATGGTTTGCAGGGGTCGAAACAAACCGGTGTTGCATCAAGGGTTGGCTGCCTTTGAATAACCATCTGAAGAGTAGGACTGGCGGCTACTTTGTCACCAAACAACGTAAGAGACTTGTCCGGACAAAAACAACGCTTGCCTCCATTGTCTGACAAAACTTCCACAAGACTTAAACGTTTTAGGTATTCCGGCAGAGTAAAATCATGATGGATTTCTCTAAGATCCAGGAAGTCCGCATTGTCTATATTCTTTTCGTCCAACTCCTTTTTAATGAGTTCCGAAATGCTTAAGGCCTCGTAACTGCTGAATAGTTCCACCTATAGAAAAGACAGAATAAGCCCCCTCTTAGACTTCTTTAGTCGAACAAAAAACCATTGAGGATCAAGGAACAGCAGCAAGCTTAAGAATATCTGATTGCTGATACAGATGCCATTTCCATAAGGAGAAAACGCTTCCTACGGGAGACACTACTGGGGTAAAAAGTTAACGAGGTTTAATTCTGAATGGAAGACGGTGTGGAGTGAAGTTAATCACATGAGTTGATCCAAGCCTGGACACCAGTCGTAACGCTGACAAAAGGATAGAACAAGCCAAGTTGTCACCCGCTAGGGTGCTTACTCAAAGAGGTATTGTTAGCCAGCGGACGGGTAGGTAGCAGTTTAAGACTTATGTCTGAGGGTATTGCGGAAATTGTTCATTCGTCTCATCGGCAACCGTTATTTTATCCTTTTACTGGCCAGTGTCACCCATGAAATCCTAAAACACAGGCGTCTTGACAACCGTCTGACAGGACCAGTGACGAGCACGCATCTGGTTCATTTGTCTGCAAGTATGGCTGCCTTTAGAATATGCAGTAAAAACGGGCCCGTCCTTTAAGCAGGTGGTGTGTGCTGGGTCAGCTACGAAGCAAGCCGACACCTTCGTTTGACGAAAACGTAGTGGCAGACTACCGGGAAATGATGGACCGAAGGCCGGTACGATAACTTGCCCACTAAATACCCCACAGCCCATTGGCGACCCTAACTGAAGCAAAAAAATACAATGTGTTCCGAATGGTGAACTAGCTTCCTGTGTGAAAATCAGCGTCATGGGAAAAGAAAAGAATTCGGTAGAGTTGTTTAGAAGCAAAAAGAGGTGAATTATTAAATTTAACCACAACGGACCACTCAAATCCCTGAAGTAGAGCAAAAAGTGCAAAAACTGACTCTGGTTGACTGACTATTTGAAACGCCGTAATGAGTTTAAGTCCCCGAAGATCCGACAGTCCTTACCAAAGACCAGGGACTAATTAGACTGCAGGAAACCTCCACTATTAAATGCGCTCAACAGTCTTCATCTGCCAGAGATTTCGTTGTCAGGAGCACATTCAATTCTCTAGGTCGGAAATGTGTGTCCAAGTTCACAGATGTGTTAAACTGAATGGCTATTCCCCACTACGCTGACGACACCAATTTACGATGACCGACAGGATGCAGGCTCAAGTGAATTAGGTCGGTAAATCGACTGATTAATCCGCAAAAACTACAATAACCAGAACATTTTCCAATTGCACCTCTCAACAGAAGGCCTCGGTCGTAATTAATGGCTGTAAAACTGAAGAAGTAGATAATCCCAAGTCGCTTCTGGAGGGGGGTGTAAGCTGTTGCCAAAAGACATCATTGCCCCAATCGATGCTGCTTGAAGGGTGAGTAATGGAACTTGGTCGTGTGCGGGTAAAAAAACTATTACGTGAGCAAGACGTACTCTGGTATTCGACAATCTGTACCAAAGGCTCGATTCTCGACTTGGTGTTTGACAAAGTCACATCCTGCCGCTTATATTCTGTCCAACTACGTCCTTGACTGGATTTTCTGGGTGCTGCACGGTGTTTGACCTGCATTCAGACGCCGGCTAACTGATCTCCACTGTGCTTACAATATCTCCCTGCGAATCCCTAGTTTTGGTGACCTACAACCTGCGGTTTCGCAGTAGAAGGAAAAAGCTAAATCGGTCAATTAATTCATAAACGCTGGAAAGATCAGAGTGTTTTCGAACTGCATCCCTGACCGAGCGAAGACACCCATCGGGAATATTGGAGTTCAATCTGAAACTAGTAGTTTTAAATACCTTAGAGCGGGCCTGCTGCCGAATGGGGGGGGAGGGGGGAAAGACATCGTCTTCCGAATCGATGCTGCTTGCTGGGTTTTCAGAACCCTTAGAAAAAGCCTATGTGCCTGAGGCGAAATCTTCCTCGCCACAAAGATCAGCGAGTGCCGCCAATCCTTCCCGTCAGTCCTCCTCTACGGTTGCAAATTCTGAAGGTGCTTGATCGCTGCTGCCTGAGAACCATCTATCCAACGAAGTACACGGACTTTGAATCGAATGAGGCAGTCCACCCTCGCTGCGATATCGTGCACAATGACTACAAAGATGGTTTGGGCACTTTGTTCCTCGTCAGTGCCATGTGCTCGGTGTTTCTGCCGTCGGTTCGGCGCCGTTGCCCCCATGGGGCGTCGACGGAGAGGTCGACTCAAAATGTGTCTCGACACAGACCGTTAAGAAACGGAAGCGGCGCCTGGACCTCCCGCGTTCTCATGAGGATACTCCAGGTTATCCGAATACAACAGATGAGATGGTGCAGGCACTTTCTTAGTCATCTGCTCCAAATGCCCAGTTATGACATTCCGAATCCGGTGTCACCTAACAGGAGGCGACGAGGAGTTCGGCTTAAGACCTAGTGCCCGAATATTGTCGTCTCTTCTGGAGCAGAGAGCGAGTCGCAGATCATCACGGGCTTAGAGGCATAATCAGATTCATCCTAGGGACTGGGAACGGAGTCTCAATATTTTGTCAGAGCTTATAAAGGCCAGGATTCCAAGTGGGCTACTTCGACTGCCTCTCCGCCTTAGAGACGATGGTGACTATTAAGACTTAATATTTGGGAGATCGATATGCCCCTCAGTCGTGATGTGCAAGTACCGCATCGGGTAATCATTCTGTAATAACTAGCTATGAGCGTAATTATTCGTCGGGACGACACAAGGTGATTCTGTGACACCGTTAATCCACTTATTAACTGTAAAGGCGGGGACAAAATGGCGCTTTCTCCTAAAAGTTCGTTTGTAATGTATATTAAGGGCTCCAAAGGTCAGAGAGTTAACATTTTTGGCAAATTTAGACCAGCTAAGAAGTCATAAGTAAATGCATAAAGTAACCTACCGAACCCATTGCCAAACGACGTGAATAAGCGACTCTCGGGGTAACTTCCACACACTTCGTCAAATCCGGTGTAAAAAAGCTCCAAGATTGCTTAGTTCTCTCAAAACGTGTAATAAGTGTACGTGCCTCCAAGATCTTTACGTGTAGAAGGACGGAAGTCACTTTTTTCGTCCCAATTTAGAAGAGCTGTGGAAAGGTCGAAAGTAAGTGTTAGAATGTGTATGGTCAAAAAGAATGATATGCTGCTTTTGGCACAGCTAAATTGTCTTATGCGAGCGCACGAGATATAAAGTGCTGTCGGCTAAGATAGCCAGACAATTTCGCACGTATCGTTTTGTTCTTCAGTTCCAGTCTCGTTTCTACAACTAAAGACCGACCGCAGTTGCAACGGCCTCCGGGTATGCCTGATTCGAACAGCCTCCGAAAGAATCTAGTCCGTTAGAGGCAGGGATCTAGTCCTCGGTGGCTGGTCAGACAAATGGACTAGCTGGTTTGCATTTTAAATCAGACAAAGATGTCGACCGACGCGTGTTCAGGGTATTCAGAAACCCTCCTGCATAATTTGTTGAAACCATGTGGGGGGATACACGTTATGCAATGCACGGCATCCCGAGGACCCATCAGCGATTACACCAGGTGAGGTTGGAAATGCTGGAACGAACGCACTGGTAAAAACTCCAAAAGTGCGCCACATCTCTGAAAAGCTTTCCGCCAGTGATCTATGCAAGGGTGATAATTGAAATCTTGCTTTCACTGAAGAAAATAGGTTAGTATTGATTAAAACTAGGTTTTGACACTCGAAAAGAAACCTGTTGGACTGCTATTTCAATGGCGGGGGAAGCCTAGTATCGGCTGACTGAAGTCTTTGAGCACGCAAAAAATGAGTGCGATCCTCAAGCGCTGCTCGATGAGTGGAGTCGATAGGGCAAGCGGGCAAGGCGAGGACTACACGCTTGTGAGAGCTAGACCGTCTGCATCTAAGTGAGGTTCCAAGGCTCGAGGTACGGCGAAACTCCACCACATCATATTTCTCGGGAAAACAGTAGCTCGCGACTGTCCTGCGTGAATAAGGAATAAACCCTGTTTATGGAAGTAATCGTGGCAGCTTTGTTTGCCCAAACAGGTCAAAACAGACTCAACGTCGACAACAAGATATCAATCGAAATATCCAATTCAAGATGATGCGTGGAGTAACCGAACCGCGAGAGATCCAAATGTCAGTGGGAGCTAGGCAAAACAGATACAGCAGAACAGGACACGGTAATAGTTGAAGGATAATCCTGCGGCTGTTTGAACCACCAAAAGGACGGCAGCTTCTCTCTGTCACATCATTGGGTGAGAGATACCCGAACTGCCAGGAACAATTTATTGCAGCCCCAAAGACAACGATTATGAGCGGTAATCTAACATCTCCGAAACAACAGAACCACATGTGAAGACCGACTGTCAGCTGCAAGCTACAACAGTTGCTCCAATTTCAGCTTTACATGGTTGGAAGGGCTCAGGCAGAACAATAATTGTGCTGCCTTCCCTTGACTCTTCAAAAACAGAGAAAATACCTCAAATACAGAGATAGCAGTCTAAGCAACGCCGCCGCAAAGATTTTCATGAGAATCTTACTGGACCATTTTACTATATCCGGTGAAGCGCGAGCAAGGAGAAATACCAACGATTTCTGTTCTAGCAGAAGTCTCATGGGTCATATACTTGTCATGCAACGAAGCCTGCAACGAAAGCGTCGACCTCAACGGAGGACGCTTTTCTACCGCCGCTGTGACGTTGCAACACTCAATTCAATTGGTAAAATGGCACTTTATTACAAGGTCGTCCAGTTGGTAGAAAAATTTTCGTGTTTCCGATCGGAGGATTGACGGCTCCAGACGGGGCCGCTGCTGGTAGGGTAGCCATCAGACTGCAGTTTTAAGTAAGAATGTACGAGAAATACAGGTTATTGCAATCAACCATAACAACGGCTTATTACCAGATTGTAAATTTTATCGAGAAAAAAACATCCCTATATGCTCGCCGGCTCACTAAAGCAAGCACACAACAATGGGCGGAACCGCACGCACACAACAGCGACTGACTACCGACGAAGTAGCCAGACAGCCTGCCACACAAATTTTTGCAAGGCCGAAGCGCAGCAGACATTATTCATTGGTCGGTGATGCTGACCAGTGATTAGTTAGTTTTTTGGACGTGTACTTAGAATATTCAATGTTCGTATTTAAGGTAGATGAACCCGCATACGAGAAGTCCTTTCAGTGTCCTTGCCGGTATAAATTTATCTTCTTCTGTGAGTTAGAGGACACAGTCAACTTTATGACAAGGGCTCATTCTTAACTGCTCTCCAGTCATTTTTCCTGCATGTTAATTTTACAACGATTCCTCCGAAGGCTCTATTCTGCTGTCAGTTTTTCTTATGCATTTTAGTCGATAGTATCGTACATCGACATTCCAAAACGGTCAAGAGGTCTGCTGGCCGAATTCTGGATGACGTTGCCAATCCCCACATTCTGAACTAAGCACTGAGAAATCCCCCCCCCCATGCGCCATGACTTTCGAAATATCTCTTGCCGTACGCCGACATGTTAGCATTTTGTATTGCCATTTCTGACACGAAATTACGTGTGAAAATACAGAAATATAGAAACGATGTCTTGAATTATCCCCATAATGGTTTTTCCTTTCGGTGTAAACCAATTTGACTCTTCAGTCATTCGTAAATTCATATATTTTCCGCAGTGAATGAAGCCCCATTTTGCTGAAAATTTTGAATTTGTATTCCAAAATAAATAGACGTTCTTTCTCTCTGATTTCGGAGACATTGTTACAAATTTCCAGCTGCGAGATTGAATTCCTCAACCGCTCACGGTCTCCATGCTTGTATGCACTATTCCAAGTGCGGTCTCACGAGTCTTCGGAATGTCTTTGAGAAAGAACCCTCGTAAAAATCCATAATGGCATGCTTGATGTCGTACAGTAAATACTCTGCATTCTTTGCCCGTCTTGAAAAATGGGCAAATTGCATTAAAGGGGTCGTCGTCAGCACACCGAGGTTATTTTGCGCTTCGAATTCTCATAAAGCGGCGCTGCCCAGAAAGTAGTCTCTCGTGCTGGCGGACCTCGATGTTTTGCCTAGGCGAAGTATGCTAGACTTACCAACGCTAAACCGCAAAAGCCAACGGTTTGCTCACTCTTCCAACCGACTCAGGTGCATCTGCAGTCTGTCTTCGTCGGCAGGACCCAGAATGACACTCCATATCTTCATGCCGTCTGCAAACATTGCTATTTCGAAGTCCGAAGTTCATGCGCAATCGTCCAAGTATATCAGAAACACAATGGGTCGGGGTACAAATCCCCGGGGAGCGCTACTCCCAAGGACAGCAGTATCTGATTTTTTTGACCGATGCACACAACCTGCTGTCGACTCACGAGGAAGCTTTCAATCCATTTGAGGAAGTTACCTCTAGTCCATATTTGTTCAGTTTGCGCAACAGTCTCTGGTGTTGCACTGTGTTAAACGCCTTCTGGAAATCAATGAAAGCTATGTGGACTGCGTGCTTGTCGTTCAGAGCCCGAGCCTAGCTCTGGGGAGATTGCAGTAAGTTTGTCGTGTAGGATCTTCATTTCCGGAACCTATGTGCGCAGTTCGCTAGCAAGTCATGAACTTCCAGGAATCGCATCAATTCACTCTTCGTGAGACTCTCGATAACTTTGCAGAGAAGGCATGTCAGGCTTAGGAGGCTCTAACTTTCCGTCGATACCATGCCAACTCCACTATTTACCGGAGTAATATGCGCCAGTTTTTTATCGATAGGAAGTGTTCCTGCGTAAAATAACGCTTGAAAGAGCATCGACAAAGGCACATAAAGCTTATTGGTAAGTTCATTGAGAAGCTTCGGTGGAATCTCGTCTGGCTCTGAAGACATCGATTCGCTCAGTGTGTCTAATTTTCTTTGGACAACACCTTCTGATAAGAATATATTACTTTTGCTTGGAGTCGGCAGTTCTTCTGTGGATTGAGGAAGGAACATTGCCTCGTTTGTGTAGACTGATTGGAAAACTTGTAAAAAATACGCAGCTTGATCCCTGCTATCGGCAATATCAACGCCATCGGTAGTTTTTATTAAAGGGGTGTCTTCCTTGTACTTCGTTTGAAGTAACTAAAGAGCAATTTTGCGTTCTCCGTTGCCTTTCGTAGCAGTTTTTTCTCCAATTGTCGGCGCGTCCTTATAAGCATGCTTCTCAATTTGCTTTTTCGTGTCTTGTAGGTTTTTAAATATCCAAGTTGCCCAGTGACGCAGTATTTTTTCCACAATTTGTGCTTCCCGCTAACTTCTTTCGTTACTTTGCCGTTTATTCACCCAGGCCGCTTGCTCTGTCTTACACTCGTCAGTGAGCAGTGATTGTTGATGAGCAGCAGAAGGACATTCTTAAACAAATCTCAATCATCGTTGCCATTATCCCGTCGAGACCTGATAAGTCTGCCGCCATCCGACCGAAGTCGCCCCGCCAAATGTTGTGCCTTTTTTGATCTGGAGTATGAAAAATGGAGAATAACGAATAATCCCACATAAGCATTACATAGTCACTTCGGCCGAGAGGCGGCATGGAGTTAACTTCGTCTGTGCTGTCTAATACCTTCGTAAAAAGTAAATCCGGACAGTTGGTTTTTTTCCGTCACGTGTATTCGTTGGAAACTTTGCATGTTTTGTGAGGAGCGCTTTTAATGTTTTGTTCAGAAAACCGTAGTCGAACGCCGATTTTGGGTCTGACGCTTGGAGTGTGGTCCTGGTGCACTAAAGTCACTCATGGTCATGATGTTGGGTCAACTGGAAAATGTGTCCAACTGCTCCAAAAAATAAGTGTCAGCGATTGGGTTTGGCCCTGGTGGTCGGCAGACAGTGATGACAATGTGACACGTAGGACGGGTAGCCATGATGGTTAAGAAAATAGCTTCCGTAATGCGAGCAAACTTAGTGGTGGTTTCCGACACTGGCATGATTTCCTTTACGTAAGCAACTATGTCACTGAGGATATTCCCTGTCCCTACGATAAAATTGTTATCCAGTCAAGGCTATTTCGCTATCGTTATTATTCATGGACAGCCAGGTTTCGGTTACTGCTTAAACATAAGGAGACTGTCTGGCAAGGCAAGGTTTTGGGTCGTCAAATTTCGATACGATGCTTTGGGCCTTTGTATACAGGCACCTCAATTTTGCACCAGCTGAATTTCCAACTGCCTTTGTCACTGCTGCGGGTATTTCTACGTTATCTCGAACGTAATTTTCTCTTGGCTCTTCCGTTACCTGATGGGTTCCATTACTGCCCGTTGTTTCGGTCAGAACACTGGACGTTTGGGACTTACTTGTGTTGTCGATTTGAGCGGTTGATTCCACGAAGGTGTCTGTGTCAGCTGAGAAGCCGCCGTCGTTTTTACTATTACTGGCTGATCCCACTGAAATGGCATATTTTGCCGAACTACTTTCCCCTTTAAGGTAGCTGAGTTGTGCTTATCACACTTCAGTCTTGATTTTAATTCCAAGACAAGTTCACGACGTTTCAGCCGTTCGCTGGAGCGTAGTCCGGTTGAAAAAAACCGGTATGTGTGTTTCTGAGGTTGGCTTTTTTGGAGAGGATCAACTTGATTTCCTCTTTGTTCTCCAACATTATTTTACGAAGACGAGGTGGTAGCGCTGTTGCCCTATCTTCACTCCTTTTTCCTATCCAGAATGCTACCAGGAGGTGTATTTCCATGTCTAAATTGAGTAATTGGTTAGTAGGCCATGAAAAGAATCAAGATCCTCTGAGATACGGTTTTCAGGTCTGATCGCATTCGAGTCAGACAAGCCCTGACCAACCAGACACCGTTGGCGGTTAAGGTAATCTTTTGTCTGTCCGGTGATTTCCCTGCGTGTGTACGAGTTACGGAGTCATCGTTTGGACGCACACTTCCAATGCCGAATGACTGTCCTGAGCAACCCATCAGGCCTGATTGTAACTTAAGATTCTTCTTGTGGCGTTTCCCCCTGACCCCTAGCCACGAGTTCCTGCCTTTGCATTCAAGTGTTTGCTCAATAGAGTACTCGGGATGGTTGCGAGAACAAGAGGATAACGGTAGACTGGGTGACCAAGCTGTATCGTCCCTTTGCCAAAAGGAAATTCCGTCCCTTTCAGCAAGACAAGTGGGCGAGATGGCTTTCGCGACAGATAATATTTTCGTGACATCGGTAAGGTCGTCTTGCGTGTAAATCGAGTCTGTCCCTATCGACGCCTTCGTTATCTTTGTTCTGTTTCTACCGATACCCCCGTCCGTACTTACAGAGTTGCTACCCGTGCATTGGGCTTCTCCCGAGACGACATTCTTCTTCGTTGTTTGCCTTTGCATTTTCGTTTTCGGACTTTAATTCTAGAAACCTTCTGGTCATCAGGGTTCGGCTGCACGAGCGTTCTAAAGTCAGCAGGGACGTTCTCACATTGTCTTAATTTGATTTGAATATATGTACAACCACCACAGGGCTCATCCTCGTACCTCACACTTTTAGCGATAGTAATGCTGTTTGCACGCTTTACTGGTCGTTGGCTGGAAGCGCAGATAGAGGGGGCGCAAATTCTATACGCGAAAGACTTCTCACCAGACTTATCTTCTCACGAAGTGCGGGCGCTGGCTGTACTATTGCAGTTAGATTGCTCAGATTCCCTAACAGATAGAATTCAAACACTGGTGGTTCCTTTAGGGGATTATAAGTCTGGTCCATATATAAGATTCCAGGATTCAAAAAAAAATGGAATTTCATCTCTCTAATCTGACCTATATTAAACGACTACGAATAAAGCTTAGAAGGTTTTGCGCTGCTTGCTTCCGGCAAATTTCTCAATACCTAACTCGGGCCTCATACTTTGAAACTCATTTTGAATGTAGTATTCGAGCCACTCAAGGGTATCGTCTTGCCTTCTTCTCCTTTTAGGCGACAGTCCGTGCTGGCTTCCTTGGTATTCTTATCCGAACGAGTGCGTCCTCGGCGGGAACCCTGGGAATCAGAGTGAATTAAGTCCATCATCTGCAAGGGCATGCGTGCACGGATAGAATGGATCGACGGTGGATAAAGTTTATTAAAGGGAATATAACAACAGAAGAAATTTAATCTCGTTCCGTCTTCTCCTCGTCCTCCACTTTACGGACGGTCTCTCGACGGGCCCCCTCACACTCCTCGACGGCGGTCACTAAAACAAAACCGTTCAGAACTTCAATCAGTCAAAATTGTACAGGAAGATCATAGCCAGGGCACATTAAAACAACAGGGTCAGTACGTCCTCTACAGAAGGTCGTTGTATCATTCAGTAGCCTGTGAGCTCTATCTAATATTAGATGCCCGTGATTTGCCACATTTGTGTAGTTCTGCGTCCTCTGAGTTGAACACATGCCGTGCCAACTAGGATAATTTGGTGTTTTGGCTACTAGGTTGTTTTGTGTGTCGCTTCCTCTCACCAGTGCTGAGTCCCAAGTCGAGGGTGCAATGGTAGAGCTAACTGATCCCAGTCAGCCTGTCCAGAAGGCGATAAATAATGCAGTTTTCATAGTTCCCACAATAATATTCATAGCGTTTGCCGTATTTGTTGTTCACAAAATCCATGCCATAATGAACGAGCCGCGTTCATCCAAACTGAGAAAACAGAAACAGGGCAACAAGAAGAAGTAGATGGACAAATATTTCCATACAGACTGTTGGTGTTTCATGTAGCCTCGAGCTTTCGGTGACTCGGGCCCTTGGTTCTCGTCCTTGTTTCGTCGATGTAAAACGTGTTTTTTCTGGAAACCTGGGCTCTGGGTGCCAGGACTCTTATTTCAAACTTTGGCGTAGCTCTATATTTTTCTTTCCCCTACTGATTTTGCTATAACAGTTTCCTTGCCATTTGTTTGATAAACCGGTCTGCAAAATTCTCCCAGACATTTCGTTTGCCTCTCCGTTGTGTGCTTTCTGAAATAAAATTCTGCTATTTCCACTAACATTTACAATTTTTGGACAATCTGTTACTCGATTTTTTGCAGTTGGCCCGAAATTACCGGTTATATTGCAATGCATGCCTTGGCGTTCGATCGTTCCCTCTGTTATGCTCTCCTTGAGAAGGGGGAAAACGGGTTCCCCGTTTACGCAGTTACTAATTGTACCCTACTTGGTACACCTGTGATTACACCTGATGTAGCCGAAAACCTTACATAGGCGAGACCCTGAACACAGACATCCGGTCTTGCTTTAAGGCCAGAGTCAAAGACAACGGTAATGGTAAATACTCTAAAATCCGTCGGTCCACAAGGTAGCTGAGAAGCTGCTTGAATTCACCAAAGGACGCCGCAGTGAATGAATCGGTAAAGGAAAACTGTAGTCGTCTGCCCAAACTACTAGAGGCAGGTCCTGAAACGATCGTTATTTCTGTAAACTCGGGAACATGTCTTTAAGGGTTCTTATCTCGCCTTAATAAAAGAAAAGCTTTTTGTTAATTACTGCAACGCCACAACCCTTAGCAAGGTTCATCCTCGCATAGTTTATCTGGAGGAATAGTTGAAGTACGTATGAAAGGACCTCGTCAGCGGCGCTGAATACTTGTGGTAAACAGTCGCGATGTACTCTTACCACACGCATCTGCCTCTTCTTGTCCACCGACGTTAACCAGTCACCAAAACGGCATATAATTGTCGTGTTTTTCAACAATCCAAGCACAGACCAAGATTGTAAAAAACAGTCCATGCGGTCCTTTTTGGCTACACCCAGTGCAGCCGCTCATTCCATTACTTTGACCAAGTCCTCTTGTTGTTACTTAAACTAAACGTGTTTCCGTGAGTGAATGCTCCTATTGTAGTTATTTTCGTAAACTAGGCTTAGCGGAGGGCCAAGGTTGCCCAGCCGCATATACGAGAGGTTTGGCATGGTGCGTAGT
The DNA here is from genome assembly GCA_902702965.1 of Spirometra erinaceieuropaei. Taxonomy (NCBI): domain Eukaryota; kingdom Metazoa; phylum Platyhelminthes; class Cestoda; order Diphyllobothriidea; family Diphyllobothriidae; genus Spirometra; species Spirometra erinaceieuropaei. The sequence goes on along the minus strand of CACRXP010000694.1, from coordinate 326,220 downwards.
GGACAGTTTTGAGGAAGCGATGGAATTATCCAGTGATTGTTGGCGCATAAGGAGATCGAATTTTTCCTGACGAACGCGACATCCATTTAAGTCGCCCATCACTTCTTTTACTGATTGGAGCGTTTTCTCTTGAATTGGTACAACGTCAGCCATCAGCGTTGAGTTTGGGGGCAGATTGATAGAGCTCTGTCGTCATTCCTCTGCTGTTGTAGCTCGGCAGATTTCGGCATGGTATATGGTTGCCTGCTCGCGACCTTTGCAACCCATATGGAACTTGTCTGCCTTGGGAAGCCAACAGATTGGTGTGCGCTTTTCCGTTTCTGCATCATAGCCCCAACAAACACACACAGCAATTATTGGCTTCGGTAGATTTACAGTGTTAGTACTGGATGCGGTTCGTTATTCATTGTGTGATCTGTCCAGATTCGATAGTCGTCAGGGAAGGCGGATAAATACACAATCTTTTACTGAGACCGGGAGTGCACACACAGCGCCACAAGCAGTTGCAGCTAACGTTTTCGTTAGACAAGTGTCAGCTGAAGTGCATGCGCCCGCACTTTGTCTGACTGCGGCCAGTCGATGAGGAAAGGACCATCAATCGGCGTCACCATGTCGCAAACTGGAGGTTGATTTATGCGCGTGCGTGGACCGTATCCGTTATGAGTAAGCTGCGGCGCCGACAACCATGAGAGCAGACAACTACATCATCTCTTCCCCCTCCCGCCCCCGCTAGGCCGAGGGCGGCCTGTAGCGACGCCGAAGGATGTGTAACCAAATGGTCAGGAAAGTGGACACGGCGTCTTCTGTGTGCGATGCAGACAGGAGGAGAGGGGTTTACGCTGCGATGGAAGAGTTTGAGGAAGATGATGATATTGTCGTTGCAGACTGCGGGCACGGCGGGGCATAAAGTAGACGGAGTGGAGGGAAAGAGGGTAGGGGAGGTGGATGGTTGTAGAGTAAGATGTCAGCACACTTTCGTCCTTGAGGAAGGTCGGGCGGTTCGTCTGAAACAGCAGCTTTGACCCGGCCGATGTTGACTACACCCACTTTGTCATCTTGAAGAATCCAGCAGGCCTTGATAGTACGTGAAAATACTCGAAACGGGCCTCCATATGGTGATTCCAAAACCTTGCACATACGATCACATCGAACGAACCCATGAGCGCAGTCAGCCAAGCCTTTTTCGACTTAAGATTCTGCTGGTGGGGCTCGGGGCGGAACCAGGGAGAGTAAGAGCGTAAACTGCCGCAGACCCTCCTCGGAACCGCGAGATGTTGCGATGACCATCCCGCTTGGCAGAGAATAGCGCCGGTCACCAATTCGGCTGCGTTACAGTTCAGACCCGATTCTAGTGCCGCGCGAATGCCAAAAAAACACAAGGACCAAGTTGTCAGGTCAGTTTGCTGGGTCCTCTGCGGTACTCAGAGCGGTCATTAGCTGGCGGTGGAGGCGCTCGACCATGCCGTTGGCTGCTGGATGGTTCGCCCTCGTCCGAATGCGTGAGCAGCCAAGAAAGTCAAGGAGGGCTTAGGAGAGGGCAGATTTGAACTGGGCACCCATTTCAGTCGTGGCCGTTTATGAGGCGGCGAAAATTGTGACCCGACGACTGACGAGAGCTTTGACAATAATATCCGCCTCCACATTCCGTAGGGGAATGACTTCAGCCCAGCGTGTGTACCGACCGACACAGGGGCCTACGACATCCAGATGAGCATGGTTGGACTGTGTGTCAGGGCTGGGGAAGATGTCTGGGGCGCCGCACCTTGTTTCGTTGACAAATCAGACTGGAACATACGCTTCGATGTCCTCGTCCATGCCAAGTCAAACGAGCCTTTCCGCGCGTAGCTTTTGTGGAGTTCGGATCCCAGAGTGGGGGAGTCCATGAAGAGATTAAAACAGTCCGACGGATCGTGGCGGGCACGAAGAGCAGAAGAAAAGTAGTCGAGACGTAGCGAATAGTCCTGCCAGCACCGGTGATCAGGGGAACGTCTGCGAGCTGGATACCACTAACTGACTGGTCGCCAGGAGAACCGATTTGCCATTACTCAGTCGTTATGACAGTTATGTAGATGCCATGTGTGATGTAGAATGCGGAGAGTGAAAGCCTGGAGAGCACGTTAGTCACCTCATTATTCGTGCCATAATGTGGCGGGTGTTGGTGATGAATTATGAGATGTAGTCCAGGTAGGCGACCTCTCAGGTTATACTGGTTACAGTGGAGTCGAAGGGAAAATGTCACCGGCTTGTGGTTCGTTAACATTGTGAAGTCACTGCCTTAAAAGAAATGTCGGAAATGCCTCGTGGCGAAATAGATGGCGAGTAATTCACGGCCAAAGGTACCGTATCGTATTTTGGCTGGTCAGAGTTTCTTGGAGAACAAAGCCAGTAGTCGGGTTGAACCAGCAAGGTGCTATTGAAGAAGGGCACCTATGATATCGGGGCATCTACCGTCAGCGACGAACGGGATTCGAGGGCAGGATTCGTCAGCAAGGTAGCGTCAGCCAGCAAAGCTTTGATTCTCTGAAAAACAGTCAGCGTCCCATCAGTAAGCTCGAGGGGACCCTTGGGATCAGAAAGCATATTGATGAGTGGTAGCATGAGGTCAGCACAGTTCGATAGGAACTGACGGTAAAAAGTGACCACGTCGAGGAAACGTTGCAACTGCCGCTTGGGAGTTGGTGGAGGGAAATCACGACTGTCTTTAACCGTGGAGATGGGGAGGGCGCAAGCCTTCCGTGTCAACATGATGGTCAAGGAATTCAAGATAAGACACGCCAAAAACGCGTCGATGATGACGCCGTTCTTGCTGAGGCGGTTAAACACCAAGGTCAGATACTCCTAGTGTTTTTCGGCATTCTCACTGGCCACCTGGAGGTAATCGATTTAGGCGTACACAAACGGTTGGCCACGTAAGACATGGCCGACGAACCTCTGGAACGTCTGATCGGCATTGCGAAGGCTGAAGAGCATGTGGATGAATTCTAAGGAGTCAAATAGAGTAGTGACGGTAATTTCGGGGATATCTTCTGGCGCGACAAGAATTTGATGAAAGGCGCGCACGAAGTCGATTTTCGAGAGGACCTCTTTACCAAAAAGGACCCCAGTGAGATTCTGGAGATGAGGCGCTGGGTAACAATCAGTAATGGTGTCGTTGTTAAAGTGCATGTTTGTCGCCACAGGGTCGCCAGTCGCTTGGTGTTGCCTTTGAAACCATATGCAGATGGGGCACCCAGGGGCTCTCGGACGGCCGAATGCAGCAGCATGTGTTCCAACACCGCCTTCTCGGACTACGGGCACGCTGACGACAGTCGCCTGGCCCGAGCGAATGAAGCGGGTCCGGATTTGATGCACAACATCGTGTTGAACCTCTGAACTGCGGAACTGGTAGTTTGTGATGTTCGGATGTTGGAGGAGGAGCTCCCGATAAGGGCGAGCCATATCGCTGTCCAGGAAAAATAAGTTGCAAGACGATGTAAAGGGATCTAACCTGCGAGCATATGGACCAGCAGTGTGGCCGAGCAGTCGCGCACACAAGAAGATTAAATTCGGCTAGAAAGTCCGAGTCTAGGATTCCATGGGGGGACAGCAGCCATCACGAATGTCCAGGAAAATGAGCGATGAAGGCCGATCTTCAGGGCAAGAGACAGGCTGCCAAACGTGGGAATAGGAGGACAGTTGACAACTTGCAGGTGAAGACCAGGGTTGAGGCAGCGGCGGTCGGATTCAGTGTGAGGGACCACATTGATCGGGGCTTTAGTGTCCACTAGGTGCGACCAAAGTCGGAGGAGCCAGTTGGATTGGCTGCACTGATCTTCGAGTTGACCTGTTTCACCCGTGAGCCCTGCTTCAAGATGAAGGAGCAGAGAGTTGCAGCGACGAGCTTCGTAACCAAATGTGGTGTGATACCAGCCAAGTGGTAGCTGGACCGGGTCGAGGTGAAGAAGTGTGCTGGACATGTGGGTGAATGATGTCTGTTGATCCTCTAGTGAAAGTGAGGCCGCCGGTAGAAGCGAACAGGCAAGTTCCAGGAAGCAGTTCTGAAAGTAAGGCTCCTTTTTGTGCAAGATCCGCCATTTATGACCTCAAGTTCGAGAGAGCGGACGCAGCAGAAGCTGATGGGGTTGAAAGTGCGGAAAGTGAGGGCTTGGCGAAACCAGGCACTTCTATTAGCCGTTCGGCTATCTGGGTGAGTTGGGCAGCCGAAATAATGCCAGAAGCAGGTGCCCAAAATGTTGCACGTCTGGGGGGAGACATCTTCCCCTGCCAACGACTGACTGTTACTCAGGAAAACAGACTAGTGTTCAGATGCAGCCACCACTTATCAAGGTGCAATGGTCGACAACTTGAAAGACCTCAAATCAGAGGGCAGGGAGGACGATTTTCTTCTACGCATGCGCCCGAGCTTATTCCAACTTCGGTCAAGCGAAAAAGAGAGCAATATCTGTCGGCGTTACAGTGTGGCAGGCCGGAGGTTGAGTCAGGCGTACTGGAGGCGGCATGGGTAAGCGGCGGCGCAGACAACTATGAGGACGTTTAGCTAAAAACCCACAGGAGTACAGAGAATCAAAGTATAGCACAAGCACGGTGGTAGGAAATGTAAACACGACCGAAAATTTGGAGGATCATGGCCTGTGGGACTTTCGTGCGAACACCCTCTTTCGAATGAGGAGTAACTGTCGTCCCGATTTCCTGTATGAGGATAAGGTACTTAAGGCGCCATGCTTCATAACTCCAGCCGTGAAGGCAACGTATACAGAGCTGGTGCAAATGGACGGTACCCACTGTACTAGCCGCCAAGCGTTTACACTGTAAAAAGAGACAATTATGGTCGTGCTTCGTGTCCTGCTAGCCTTTAGACGCAATTATATCACATTCTATCAGCGAAGGATAGCAAACAGAAGGATGCATTTTGTTAAGAAGGCTGTGGGAACGCATAAGCTCCGGACATGTGCGTTCGTGGTGTGGTACACTGAAAGTAATCTAGGTCCCAGGTCGGTGAAAACTGATTGTCACGTGGGAGTATATGAGTCCACCATGCTCCAGCACGGGTTGTTACCAACGCAAATAAGATGAAGGGCCTTGATCGTGTTCTGAAGCAAGGAGGCAGGCGTTACATGAGTCCCAAGTTCGACACAAACAGTCAGGTGCAGTCTCTGCAACTCGAGCAAGTTGATGACGAACGGCTGGAGGTCGAGGAATACTGCCACCGGAGACAGTATAATGATCGCCTTAGGCAAGTTGGAGCAATGTGCCAGAGACTGTGTCAGATGCCTCCCTAAACATCCTGACTCTACCAAGTGAGTCAGCAGTGAGCAGCGAATGGGTAGACGTGTGAAGTTTCCGGCTCCCTTCGAGTTGGTAGCTGCTTTGTGTCCATATACAAAATTGTGCGTATGCGCGTACAGGTCTTCTGCCTCCGGCTCTTACTCCGTGCTAGGAATCATATGATCACAGCTGCCGAGCGGCCGGAACCTTCGCGCATACAGCCGATATAACAGCCAATCACAAGTCTCCACAGAATCCACAATCTCGGCGCTGATGGTTTCTGAGAGAGAGAGAGGGAGGGCGGGAGATTCAGGTCACTCTTGGTTTCCACTTGAGGTAGCCGGTTAATGGCGGCGTTGGAGCTTGTAGAGGGACGGCTGAGGACGCTCCTGAAGTATTCGGCCGAACGCTTTAGAATCCACAGTCTCTTCGTCAAAAGTTTTAATCCACCTGAGCTGAGAAGCAACGCGATTTCTTTCGTTGAGGGACCGTAGATCGCCCTGATTGCAGCGAATAAGTTCTTTGATTTGTTGCGGTCGGCAGTCCAACGCCTCTAACCACTGAGTCACGGGCTCGTCGTCTTGTCAGTTGCAATCGGGACGGTTAATAAGCCAGCAATGACCATTCCAGTCTCCCTTGTGTTTTTCGGCAATGCCATCGTGCCTATATCATGCGCCTCTGAGCGGCTGCTGGTTGGGCTCGAGAGAGAGAGCCCGTAAGGCACAACGGGACGAGTGAGTTCCGTAGAAACGATCGGTGACCGCCCCTCTATCACAGAATCTATTAGTTTCCTGAAACTTTGTGTAAGCCACGTCTGGCTTTTCCAGTTTTCTGCGCTGCATCGTCAGTCCTCTTTCCACTGCCCAGACCCATTCTCCCATTGGGGGAACTACTTGAACTACTTGACGTTTTGGAATTTGGGTAGATACAATATTCATATATGATGGGTGAAGGATTAAATAACCGAACAATAACAGCCACCCTCTGAAAATAGCGAAATTTTGGGTTTCGATCCATTGTTATGAAAAAAAATGAGGTTCTGCGGAAAGGAACCAATATGTGCACGTGAATCATCAAGAAGGTGAAACCATCCCGTCGTCAGTCGCTGTTCGAATGCCAAAGCAGAAGAGGGACTAGTAGGCCCCGTGGCGTGATCGGCGAGAGTAGTTAGTATTCCAGATCTAAACAGACAGGACGAGCCCGTGGCTCGATAGTTAGGACATTGGACTTCTACTAACAGGTCGCGGTTTCGAGCCTCAGAGGTTGCAAAAACCTAGGTTTGGACATGACTCCGTAAGGTAATTGCTCATGACGGACTTTGGGAAACCGTTGACTTTAAATAAAACATGGTAAAGTGGATGTCGAGAAGGATTAAATTCAACAGTACCTTCAAAGCCTGCTCGTCAAGGAAGTCATGTGCACAACTCTCCTTTTACGGCGCACTTTGGTTGATGTGTGGCCCGCCAATGCCACCTGTGTGACTGCATCCGACGCGCATGTCACCGTGACCTGAATCGCCCCTGCCCTCATCGGCCGCGGCGATAGTTGACGGCCCGATTATCCTGCGCCGTGACTGTACGCCGTCAGGAAGGTTCGTAAAACCAGATAAGGGACAAGCAAACTGATGCGGCGGTTGATGGAGCAGTCTGTGTACATTCAGGCTTCTTGCACCTCGCTTGCTATTTGATCATCGCCTAGGCTCACGGCCTCAACGGCGTCAAAGTTGAAGATCGGTCCCATTTGCGTGGCATGGGTTGCTACCTCCGACTTTGGGTCCAACCGTCGCACGGCCAACTTATGCTCGTGCATTTGCGTTTGCGGACGTCGGCTGGTTTCCCCACGCAGTCGCACATCCCGCAGCTGCATTGAAATCGGTAGATAATGGTCGACATCTCCTGCATAGGGATCAGGTCTTTTGGCCGCATCACTTGACGGCCGATTGTTGAGTTGGGCCTGCTGGCAATACCTATTCTGAGTGGCGCGAGGGATCTGACCACGGCTTCGGAGACCCCTTTCATGCACGGAATGTTCCGCCAAAATTTTGGCCGACTTTTTTCTTTATTCCGCTTTCTTTATTGCATTCGACCACGTCCAACGAATGTTCGCGGATACCCGTTGGTGCTGAAGAGTTCTTGAGGGAGCTTCATCTCGCCAATTTTGGCGACAGGCGTGCTGCAATGCGTTTCCATCCGTCGGTATAGCGTGCGTACACAGCTTCGTTTGTGTTGCGGTTGGTGGTTTCCGTTGTAACTGAGCATGTACAGCGTGCTCTTCGGTTTTCTGTAGACTAACGTCGCCAGTTTGCCGTTCGGTTGGTGGCAGACGAGAACATCCAAGAATGGAAGTTTGTCCTCCACTTCCTCCTCCATCGCAAACTGTAGGTTAGTAGTGATTAGGTTCAATTGCCCACCGTAGTAGTTTATTATATCCTGACCGATGATTATGAAGGCGCCGTCAGCGTAACGGGCCAAAAAATTGGTTTTTACTTCACGAGCAGTTGCCTCTCCAGTTTTTGCCGAAACGCCTCGGCGATGAGCCTAAAGATCGGGCGAACCTATCGGAGCGCCCTTCATTTGCTTATATGTGATCCTTCAAAGGTAAAAAATGTCCTGAAGCACTGCCCAATGAGTTCTGTGAAATCCTAAGCTGTAGGCTGGTCATCTCTCTCATCGTGATCTTGATGTAGCAGGTCACTGAGCCTCTCGACCGTAAGGGCCTCTGGTATGGACGTGAAGATTGAGACAACATCAGATGACACTATCCTTTCATTCGGTTTGATTGTGACCGCCTTTATTTTGCCAAAAGATTATTCTGTTGAGTTCACTTTTGTTTGTGAGCCTGCAGTTAGGAATAGCCAATTCGCAAGCCCGTATTTAGGCGTGCCTCGGAGTAAGACGATTGGTTGGAGGGGAACATCTGACGTGTGTACCTTTGGGAGACCGCAGAATCGCGCCATAACTGCTTCTGTGGGCTTTTCCACATGACAGTCTTTCACGGTGATGACCTTGTCCTTCTTCAGTCGAGCCAGAATTCTGTTAACCTTCGCCAGTAGTAACTTTGGACTGGCGACATCTGTAGTCCAACTTAGCAAGGATAACGGTTGACCGGTCTTTGTCGGAAGGCAGAATAACTACTTCAGTGTCCGATTTTAACTCCCTTAAAGCATTTTGTTAATTTCTTAGTAGCGGATGGGTTTCTCGGGCGCCGTGAGTAGTGAGGAGACTTGATGTTGAAGAAGGTCCTTTGCCTCGTCTGTAGCGCCGGGTTGGCGTAGCACCGATTCTAAAGAAGCAATGAAAGTGACCGGGTCAGTGTCGGTTGTGTTAAAACCACATTTTGTAACTTTTGTTTGGGCCACGGTAAGATGTTTCGACAAGAGGTTGTGTACTAACGTTTATTTTGTCTTCTGGGCTTTTGCGGTTGCAGTGCCATGGACTTTGCCGATAAGTCTGCATCCCTGTTAGCACGCTTCTTTCGTCCCGATGATGCTAGATTGTTCTCCAATGTGGTAGCAGCCGATTCACTACGGCGACGTATAACGTGCATCTTGGAGTCTTCAACACCGTGTGCGTATTTCTTCAGTAGGAGGTGACAATCTTGTATGAGTACCCCGTGTCATTCGCCGGCTATGACGGTGTGGCGTTCGGTTAGCCAACTCCATGCTGACGGGAGGCTTGTAGGTGAGGCATTTTGGCATAACATAGTTGGCAAGGCATCTATGAAGGAAACTGAGCTTTACATGGGTCGAGGCCTGTCGGGGGACAGTTTTCTCCCAGCGACAGGCCGGTTGAAGTGCTTCGCACCCGTAATTCACATTAATAATGGCGAAAATGCGATTCCCAGGTGGCATATCGAAAGAGGAGGAGGCGTTCATCGGGAAGGGTTTATTAGAGGTCTGACGTTTCGAGTAGTTGTTTCGTCTACCCATCTTCAGGGACTGGGAAGTCCTGTGCACAGCACTTCTTTTTACGTCTTAAGAGTTTTAGTCGGGGTTGAGAAATTTCGTCAGGTCTAACCATAGCGGTATCAAAAGCACAGCAAATATAAAGCGTTTCATTTAAAAGCGTTGTAAGGTAGCTAGGCCCGATTAAACATTCGACTGTTTGAAGGAAGTGGGGATGGTGTAAGATATACAATTCTGGTGCAAGCAAATATTTTTTTGGGGACGTGTCGCGAGCCTTGATTTTGTTCTCAAGTCTGGTTAATAGCGTACGCTTAGAAATGGACTAGATTTTTAAAAGACCTAGTAAAACAGAATTATCTGAATCCTATAACGGAGTCCTGTTTTTTTTTAACAAGAAACTACATCTTCCATAAAACCCATAAAAATAAACTGTCTTACACGGACTTAAAACAGGATCAATGTCACCAAAGTCGATGACGGGGAGAGGGAACGTCGTTAAGAATGTCTTCCAGGGCAACTATTCGAAGATGGTGTTGTCACTTGACGCACGCAGACTGGAACAGGAGCAGAAACACAGGGGCAGCTTGAAGCCTCCACTCAAACGCCGCAGAACCAATACGGATTTCCAAAGAACTCCCCCACAGAGTCGGAAGGCGTGGCAAGCTGCGGTGCCATCAAAATTAGCGTCCGCGGAACTTCCCACTTGTTCAGTACCAATCCTCGAGTTAAACAAGACGGCCTGGTGGCGATGACCATCGTCGATTACAAACGTGGAGACACTGTCAGCCCAAGGCATACAGCAAACTTTGCGAAGAGCTGTTTTGGACACTAGTGTGGTCACTGAGAGACAACCATAGCATTCAAATGTCGACTGACTTACCACCATACTCCCAGCACGCGTACTAGCCAACTGCGCTGCATGACGTGGCAGCGAGGGGTTCGGCTCATGAGTGGGTTCGACCCGCGCTCCCTTGTGCTTTCTGATATCTACTCCAGTCCCGACGCTGAACTTTTTGATCGCCTCAGAGGAAATTCTGTGGCTCAGCTCAAGTGTTCATACCTAATTAAAACAGGTTTATCCCTAAGGACTTCCCCAAGCTCGCGCATTAATTTTTGAGAAAATTGAAAGGCCGACCCCAGAGGATTGTACGCTCGGCCCCATGACAGCCGTGAACAGCAGTCTAACCTGATTGCAAGCGACCCCGCCTTGCTTTGAAGCTGTAGGGTCAAAGTGGAGGAGGCATGGCGACTGGCAATGAATGATTGAGGAGGGTCACCGGGGAAAGGGGACATTGGACTGGTAATTTGTGGCTTATCGGCTGTCATTGGTCAGTCATATCCGAACTCTGAGTGATAATACACCTGCTCTTAGCTCGAGCCAGTGACAACGGTAGGGTGTAGGACCCCAATTAACTTGTGGTCGCCTGTGGACCGTGTTATGCGTCGAATGGTAATAGGGGAGGGGGCGGTTTGACGAGTGAAGCAACACGCAGGACGAAGAGCAGGTGGAATGCAAGAGACAGAAAATAAACAAATTCCTTCCGAAAGTCTTGTCGCATGCCGTTATATGGCTAAAAAGTGAGCGCGATGATCTAGGGAGTAGAAAAAAAAGCAATTTTCAAGAAATAACGGATTCTGAATAAGCCGGCGCTGGCGAGTTTACATCCGGTCAGGATGCCAAGGAAATTTCAACCAATTAAGACAGTGAATAATGAGCGATGCTTGCGATGTTGGAGCTACCAGCTACGTGGGTCCTACACCCTACCTTTACGCCCTGACAGCTTGCGTGAGGCCCGCAAGCCTACCTCAATTTCTGACTGTGGCTTTCGAAGGCGCCGTGTAGTCACCCTCCTCTCCCCATTCTACTCACAACCCCCCCCCCCATTCTGACCTCCGTTAAGTATCCATGGAACCCTTCTCCACAACCTGCTAATCCGTCATATTAGCAGTATAGGCAAGACTGGACAGTTTTAAGACTGCAGTGACTAGCATGTGCAGTCAGTGACCGATTTCATGAAGCGTTGGCCGAAATTCTGAAATGAGTATTCGGCAAGGGAAGGGTGGGGTTGTAATATTGATTCCCTCGCGACATAATGCCGTGATACTTCAGGCGATCCAGGATGTTGGTTTTTAACTGGACTTCTTTTTGGCCGTCGGCGACGGCTGTACTCGACAAAAAGTGACTACTTTAGAAGTAGGCACTTCTCCCACTGATTTCCGATGCCCTTATAAATTCAAGCATATTTTGTGAACACATACATAAAAATACTCTTCTTGTACTCACTTGTTAGCAAATCACGTCTCCTTCAGATGTTATACTCGAAGGAAGGGTACCTTTCGGTCTTAGGAAGTTTCTAATTATGGGAATTTTTTGAGGACGTACAATGTTCATTCAAAGTAGCATTGTATGTGTAGGTTTACTGATGCTCCGAATGAAGTATACAACATTATCCATGTCTGTTGCAAAATTTTATGAGCCCAATATATTATCTGCTTAATGGCATAAAGGGATTAGTGCTTTTTTCTTACACAGAAAGCGTGCAGCAAGTAGATTAAAAACCTTCAGCGCAAATACGACGGCAGATCGAGGTCTGGATTACTCTGGAGTTGAAAAGAATTTTTAAAGCCGAAAAATACCCTTCCTTCGAGTATAAGACGTGATTTGCTAGCACTTTGAGTATAAAATGAATATTTTTGCTCTGCAAAATATGACTGAATTTATAAGGACATCGAAAATCAATAGAAAGAATTCCTACAACTGAAGTAATCATCGCAGGCGGCCAAAAAGAAGTCCACTCAAAAGCCAACATCCTAGTGTGTCTGAAGTATCACGGCATCATGTCGCAACCCTTCTTAAGTAATCCTCCCTTATTGAATAAACATTTCAGAATTTCGGTCAAAATCTTATGAGCTCGGTCAATGACCGTGGCATCGATGCTGGGCTGTTGGTTCCTTTCTGCGGCCGAATATCGCACAACGCGGCATATGTAACCGCGCCAATCCAATTGGAGAAAAGGTGACCTAGGTAAATCAACAAAATTAATGGTAATAATAATAATAGTCGAAGTCCACATTTGGGTCGGGGAGAGACGGGTTATAACGATAATGAAAGGCAACCGGCCCACAAAAGGCAAACATCCGAAGACTGAAATGTCATTAGTTAGCTCATCGAAGAACCATACGTTCATTTAAGACTAGAAGTAGGGCAATCGGAAGTAGGAAAGAAGCGAAAAGAAGAAAATAATAGGTATATGCGCAAAGGTGAGGAGAGGGAGCACAGGCTGGAATGCACACATGCCCAGTCTGTCTATTTGTCCACAAATGTTCAAGTGAAAGACAATTGATTGGAGTGTTCAATGCGTTTGGGCTACTGGATCCAACAGTTAATCAGAAACACGTGCAGAAATGCCACGTAGACGAGGAGTAGGAGCATCAGAGAGAGACGTGGTCGTCGGCCAACTAACCGCTCCGTCAACAGAAGGAGTGTTCCGCCAATGCGGCTGCAAGGCTCTCCCAGACGTTGGTGAAGAGCAGAAATTTGATGTGCTGAGGGGGGACGGAGAAAGAAAGAGGAGACGACAGTAGAGACCGGTGCTTTGGAAAAAAACGCCATGATCGTAAGCACAAAAAGGAGAAAACGGGCAAGGCTGGTAGTCGGCGCTAGCTCGAAACACCAAGCGTTGTCTTGCGCACGCCAGCTGTGTGTGGGGGACCCCAAATCGCACCCCAAGAAAGACGCGTTTCGTGCAGGCAGTTGGGTGGGGGGGAGGGAAACAGAGACAGCACAGAACGACGGAGGGCGTCTGACTCCCTACAAGCTTTTCAGTCACGTAAGATTAATGGTAGCACGTGGCCTCCTAGGAAGTTGGGACTATCCAACTGTCTCTACAGCCATGCCTGGGGGTGACCAACTTGTACAAATGTGGCTAAGTTAGTTCTGGACAGCCGGCACGAAAGCTTCATCGGCAGAATTTAGGAGAATCTAGGTTTCAGAAGACGGCTGGTGACGAGAATTAGGTGAAATATGACGGCATCTGACCTTGCTGGAGCGAATCAGTGTAGACGAAGATATTTTATGGGGAACTCTAGACTGGCAGAGAGAAGACGGAGACAGCACATGATTAAAAATTATTTATTCACCCGCCAGCCAGTTACACCTGTAGTACGGGGGGGGGGGTTTGCAGGCGGGGCCGGGGAGCGCATAGGCGACGAAGTCAAGTAGTCGTATGCACAAGAAAAGCTCTCGGGAATGCGCGGTTGTACTTTGAGTCATACAGGACCAGTGGTAATAGGGGGCCTAATCCTAACCCCTAACCTTAGCCCCTAACTCCAACCCCTAAACCTTAACTCCTAACCCCAACCCCTAGCCCTTAACTCCTAACCCATAACCGCTAAGCCTAACCCCTAACAGATACGGCTACGAAGTAGGGTCTTACCTTGGTTACTTTCTAGTCCTTACAAACTGACCTGCACACATGACCCACCCCAACTTCTGAATGGGCAAGATATTACCGGCGGCGAGATGTTTCCCGTCGGGTAAGCGGACCCGTAAGAGCAGTTGTTAATAACGTCACTCAGAACGAAATGTGTTCCGAACAGGTGGCGCTCTCTGAAATCCCCAGCCTCTCAAGAATGTTCTGGTAAGGCGACGATCTTAGGCCTGCTGGACTACCACTCCTTCATGGTTTATTTAACAGGAAGTTTGGTTATGACTGTTACCTCAGACATGCATAAGTTAGGCATCCAGGCCATCGGTATAATTAGGCCAAGGGAAACCTACCTTTGCTGCGTTGCAGACGACTTAATACTGACTGATACTTCCCTCTGAGAGTCCTCAGGGAAAGCATTTCATAGTTTCAGCCCTAAGGGGCCAAGTAAGCGAGTGAACACTGTGTACTCCCTCTTTGGCTCTGCGGTAGCTGAGATGAGAGCCAGCATGGGATGCGGCTTGTGCAGCGTCTTTCCCTCCATTCTCGGGACCACCACCCCAACCTGCTCGACAGCTATCCATACTACCCCTCACAATTTCTGATTACAGCCCGCTAACGACGACCACAGAAACGGTGAAATCTGTTGCAACGCTCAACATACACAAACACACCTAATGGGCTAATGAAGAGCTCAAACCCCCTGCCGCGACTGTCGTACCCATTATACAGGGCAGACCGGATCGCGACATAGCTCGCGAATAATGGAGCATAAACGGGCAGTCCGGAGAGGTTGCTACTCACAGCCTGGAGAAGGGCGACGAATTTAACTTAGCAAGCACGCAGGTAATGGCGCGGGTCAGCAATAAGACGAGGTGGTGACTGATGGAGGGCCTGGGCGTCTGGCACCAAATCCATCAACAAACACGCTGAGATACCCCCGTGGTACCACGCATTTCGTCTACGTGGCCAATAGGTGCGGCCCAATTCGCAGTAAAGGACGAACGCCGCCACGAAGTCGTGATATGGCATGGACCCAGCCTTATCGCGAACACGAATCCCTCTCCACTCCACCCCCGCCCCCATCTTCTTCTTTGATTGACAACTTACTACTTGTACTTGATACAGCTGCGATCATGCCTGATCTAGCCCGCCTCGATGATGTCACGAACTGTACCTCTCCACGCGTGACGATTCGCGGCAGCGGATCTGGACAGCTCAACCCATTCAGTCCAGATTGAATGTTTTGATTGACAATGAAACTGCTCATTCTTACAGCCTCTGATGATGGCCTCCTGCACGAGACCGTAAGCTCAGACTAATACACGTACTGTCCCAGTGACCGTGCGTTCATCTTCTTTTTAGTGAAAGTGTATTCAAAAACTTCCGCATCCCCTCAACAAGATCCACCAAAGACGAGCCCATGGACTGACGATGTGTACACTTCCTCGTTTCCATCGTCAGAGCACCTTAATTTATTCAAAATCATAACCTGCCTTGTAGTATAACGGTGACCGAGGCATAATCCCAGACCAGCTCACTTGCTGGTGACTTATT